>JAPWDM010000035.1:1675000-2039102 GCA_035578155.1 Brachynemurus nebulosus | reverse complement strand
CCGCAGTTTATGTTTAAAATTATAAAAATCTAAATCATTGACAAAGTTTATATCTATTTTATACTTCTTTTGTAACAATTTTTAATAAATCAACAAATATTTTAGTATATAATTTATATTTTATTGTAACTTTATAAGTCACTCAGATTACATAAAACTGATGATATAAAAAACAGAACAAATATAATACAATTATGTCTGTTTACACACATTACATGTTTTAAAGACAATTTCACATTTTTAAAAAAAATAATATTAAAATAATCACATGATACCAACCGATTTTATGAAATTTTAAATTTAATAGCGACCACGTCTTTACGTTCTGCATTTTAAACAAACAAACTATACTTAGGTACTATACTACGTACTGACATATTCTAAAACAGTTTAAAATAATATTTACAACAAAGAAATTTAAATTTCCAATAAACAAATTTTTCCGTTAATATTGTTATTTATTATAAATTACATTTAAAATACATAACTATGTATACTTTTGTATTATTTTATTAATTACGGCAAAAATATTAAAAATTTTAATTATTTACTGATAGAATTTTCATTAATTTAAATATTTCGCGCTACTACTATTCAAATATTTTTCATTTCTCTGATTGCTTTCCAATTGGTGAATAATTGTAAAGCTTGTATACACCTCACAATGTATCATTATAACTAACTTCAAGCTTGTTTCTACTAGGACAATTTTAAAATCTGTCTATGAATTGTAATGTTAAGTTAAATCTTAGTGTTAACTTTGCTAAGTTCAATCTAAGAATTATCTTAAATTCTCTCTATGAATAGCGCTCATTGAGTTTAATTAATTATATTAATATAGTGAAATTCCAAGAAACATGAATGATGCAAATGGAAGAATTTGAAACTATAAAATTTAAAAAAAAGTGGGGTGGGTTAGAAACAGAAAAATAAGTTATTCTATGTTTTAAAAACCTTTTTGAAGTCATTTGGAACGCTTTGATCCTAAGAGAAAAGTAATTCCTTTTTGGTACCATACACCCAGAGAAAGAACAACTTAGTATCAATAAAAACCATACTGATTCAATATAAAACATTAACGAAAGTCTAGTAATGTTAAAATTTATTGTTTCAATGTAGAACAACTTTATTTTAAAGTTGAATAATATTGATTTCCTTCAAAGTTCCCTATCTTTACAATACATTTTTTTTTAAGTTGTACATTATTGAAACAATAATGATGGTACTTAATTTTAAGTATGCCATTTTTCTCTCAGTGTATAAATTTCTAATGATTGCGGAAATATTTTCAGACTGTACGAGTACTATAGTTTAAATTTTTATAGCCAAATATTTAGGGCTTGTAGCGGTTACGCTACATTTCTATCAATTAATATAAATATAAGCAACAAATTATAACTTCTTATATTCTCAAACTTTGTCGTCCTTATTTCAACGATTAAAATGGAGAATGTGTGGTAAATGCAAGTTTAATTCTAGTATTTGTAGGGTTGACCGGGGTAATTGTGAATTGGGGCAATTGTGAACGGCGCCTATAATTTCTAAAATAACATTAATGTTGTTAAAAATCTACTTTTATATGTTTTTCTGTTCTTTCTTAATATGCTATTAAAATTTTTATAACAATTCTCCAAGTATTAGTATCGTTTATTTTATTTTGAAAAAACCCTTGCAAAAATTTGTATCTTACTTCGACCGATCCTCAACAAAAATTTTTTCTTTAAAGTACATTTTATTTTTTTAAAAGGTAAAAAATGGTTAAAAGTACTTCTAAAGAATTGGTCTAAACTCTGAGAGGGTTCCTTATTAACTGCTAAAGAAATTGGGCAATTTATTACCAATTCACAATTACCCCATGATTTTAAGATAGTGGGGTAATTGTGAACGTCATTCAGAAATGCCCCCATTCGGTCAAAAATTTCAGTAGTGTCCTTTTCGGAATTGAAAATGGTTGATGAAGATGGTGGTGACATTATTGTACGAGTTTCCGTTGTACAAACAATACAAAAAAAATTGTGTAAAGAGCGATATGTTTTGTGTATCAACTACGAAATCATTGCTGTGCTCCCTTACCCAATAACAACTTACAAAAACAGAAAAATTACTTGTTTTCAATGTTTCTGTGAGTGTCTAAGAGCAATAGGATTAACACAATACCATTTTTTTTTTCGTTTATAGTATTAGGCCTAATAGATTGTTGTTTTTTATTCATGTGAGCTGACCGTATTTCCTTGAAAAAGTCTTATTTTCCTTGTTTTTGTGTGAAATTCATGTAATTTTTGATTTTTTTATATGATAAAATGACAAAATATCATCAAAATATCATTTTTAGCTTGTAATAAATTTGTTCCTACAATTTTTGTTATTTTTATTTGTACAAATTTGAGGTATGCGGAACTTGAATTAAAAAAAGAGAAATTGTGACCGCTTAAGTACGACGAAAAATTTGAAAATGGGGTAAATGTGAAGAATTTTAGTTGGGCTTTAGTCTGATGTACCACACTCTTCTTGTAATCCATTCTAAATAATTTTTCTGATGGCATTCGCTTTTACCGCAAAGTTCATAATATTTGCAAAACCGCACCGGGGAAATGTGAATGGCTTATAAAATTTTTGTTTTTCATACGAATATGCTCAAAATTTGTGTACTGCATCCTGAATAATGTAAAATTAAAAATAAATCAACCATATTGTGATATATAAAATAAAAAATATTTAAAACAACGCTTTTATCTCAGTTCATGAAAATCCATTCACAATTACCCCGTTCAACTCTATTACTCATTCTGATATATTCAGATTTGTTGATGTGCTGAAAGGTGTACATTTGATTACATGTATAAAATTAAATAATGACCATATTCCGGTGAAATGTAAAAATTTGAGTTATTTAGAAAGTTAAAATTATATTAGTAATTTAATTTATTTACACAAAAATAAAGTTATTAATTTTGATTTCGTAAAAAGTTGTAGTTTTCAATATGAAAATAAATAAATCATTCAATTAAAACTTGATTCGTTTTAATTTTCAGTATGAAGGAACCTATCTAAATGAAAATATAAAAATGCCCCTGTCGCAGCACCCTGCATAACATAGCGAATTTCCGTTTATAAAAATTAGATTTCCTTGGAAAGTAGTTGACACAGAATAATAGTTTAAAGAACTTTTTTTATGTGATTTTTTCTCCTCTTTTTAATGGTGTAAAATTATATATATATATATATATATATATATATATATATATATATATATATATATATATATATATAAAATTATCACATACAATTATTTGATCTTCTGCAGGCCCTGCAGTGCTACATATTGACTCAATATGTAGCACTGCAGGGCCTGCAGAAGATCAAATAATTGTATGTGATAATTTTATTACTCTCTCTAAGAAAATATTTACTATTGGAGTAACTAGAAAAAAATACAAAGAAACTTGTAGAACTGTTAAATATAACAGGCTGCGAATGTGTGCAGAATAAAATTGTGTGAAACATCGTGGTTCTGATTTGAATTTTACTGTTAAATTAGAGTAAAGAGGCTTTATAGGAGAATATTCTACTACATTATAAGAAAATATCTTACAAGTAAAGGTCCCGAGGCCGGACCTATCGATTTCGATGAAACTTAAATATGTTGTAGAACACTAAAAACTAAGGGACACGTATTTTTTTTTATCTGCGGAAAAACGGTTTGAAGGGGTGAAATCGCCCTCCAAAAATTGGGGTAAAAATTTAATTTTTCAAATATCTCGAAAACAATAAGAGATAGAGCAAAAGTTTAAATTGGCGATATTGCTCTTTTTTAAAGAGCTATCTATTGATATGCAATTTGTTCAAATTACATCAACAGGGGTGGTTGGGGGTTAAAATTTGGGGGTTAATTTTGCAAAAAGGGGGTGAAAAATAAACAATATAAAAATTTTGTTTACAGATTTGAAATCTACGTCAAAAAATCTAATTGACCTGTTTTTGCTCAATGCCCTAATATTAAGTCTAGGGGTAGTTAACTAGAGGGTGGCTATGTCGAATAGTCGTACAATTTGGGTATTTCAAGAAGTTCTTCTTCATGGAAAATAGCTTAAGACAATTAGAATAACGTAGAAATGAAATTCTCGAATTCAAAATTGAGTTTGAGCAACATTGGAGAGGGGGTGAGTCACCCTCTTAAATTACATACTAGTTTATATACACTAATTTTTGCTATTGACACACTGATAGTGGGTAAAATAATGTCACAATAAGTGGTTCTGAAGTTGGACTATCATATGTAAGGTCTTTATTAGGTTTGTTTTTTAATGGATATTATAGTTTTCCTTATCGAAAATTATCGATACCGAAAATTACATAACCTAACTAAAATAACGAAACCTAATAGAAACCTTACATACGATAGTCTAACTTCAGAACTATCTATTGTGACATTATTACCCCCTGTCAGTGTGATAATTGCAAAAATTAGTGTATGTAAACTAGTATGTAATTTAAGAGGGTGACTCACCCCCTCTCCAATGTTGCTCAAACTCAATTTTGAATTCGAGAATTTCATTTCTACGTTATTCTAATTGTCTTAAGCTATTTTCCATGAAGAAGAACTTCTTGAAATACCCAAATTGTACGACTATTCGACATAGCCACCCTCTAGTTAACTACCCCTAGACTTAATATTAGGGCATTGAGCAAAAACAGGTCAATTAGATTTTTTGACGTAGATTTCAAATCTGTAAACAAAATTTTTATATTGTTTATTTTTCACCCCCTTTTTGCAAAATTAACCCCCAAATTTTAACCCCCAACCACCCCTGTTGATGTAATTTGAACAAATTGCATATCAATAGATAGCTCTTTAAAAAAGAGCAATATCGCCAATTTAAACTTTTGCTCTATCTCTTATTGTTTTCGAGATATTTGAAAAATTAAATTTTTACCCCAATTTTTGGAGGGCGATTTCACCCCTTCAAACCGTTTTTCCGCAGATAAAAAAAAATACGTGTCCCTTAGTTTTTAGTGTTCTACAACATATTTAAGTTTCATCAAAATCGATAGGTCCGGCCTCGGGACCTTTACTTGTTAGTCTTCATAAGTTATAATAAAAACAACGTTGTACGATGTAAATAGATTTGTACGAATGTTGTTTTATAAATAATAAACAAATACTTTACTTTGCAAAATACCACTTTTATTTTTGAAACTGTGACAATATTGTTTCGAACCGTTAGTTCATTTTCAAACAGTTTGAAAATTGTTTCTGTTTGAGATTCTGTTTGAAAATGAACTAACGGTTCGAAACAATATTGTCACAGTTTCAAAAATAAAAGTATTTTGCAAAGTAAAGTATTTGTTTATTATTTACAAATATGGAATACCATAAAGTAACGCTCAAATCTATTAATATTGTTTTATTTAAAACTTATTGAAAGAATAATAAATTGTTGCAAAAGTGTCTAATTGTTAGTGTTACTGCTGCAAAAGTATCTAATTGTTAGTATTACAGCTGCAAAAATAGCTAATTACAAAATCAACCGTTTCAAAACCATCTAATTAAAGCAAACTGCTGCAAAAGTAGTTAATTGTAATTTTTAATCGTTATTTACTAATTATTGATGAGTGGTATCGTTGTTATTACTTCTTTATAAGAACTGTATGATTTTTCCTAAAAATTTAATGGTAAAAACCACATCAAAATTATTATTATAAGTGAGAAAACAGTTTTTTGTGTTTCCTGAACATTTTTAGTTGTGTCAATTAGATGGTTTTGAAACTCATCGACTCAATTATTCTTTTTAGGATTTCATAGAACAACTATTTACGAAATCATTATGTTTTACGTATTCTTTAAAATTCGTGCTCTAGCACGAAACAAATTGTTAAAAATATTCATATATATACATACTTCGAATTTCGAATACAATAAACTTTATTCGCATTATTTAGATGGAGTGAAACGAAATGTCAAAATATACAGAGGTTAATGTCTCGGTATACAACTAAAAGAAAAATAAATTTAATTTTACACGTACTAGGCAACAAAAATAAAAATATTCTCTTGTTAATCGTTAGCATAGCGAGAAAGAAGCATAGAGAGAAAGAAGAATATACAACTAGAAGTGGCAAAATCTGGCATCCGCAGTGTCTACTGGACATATTTTTTGGATAATTTGCAGATTGCACATTACCTATGTAAATATTAACATTATCCTTTGTTTCATTATAAAACCTTTAATTTAATACTTCCAATTATTTTCTATATTAATTTCATTATTATTCTTAAATATTTTATATTTTCTCATTTTCGTTATAGTCGTTAAAATAAATAATGTCATTTATTCAACTAAGTACATTTAAAATTTTATTGTTCCAATATAAACTACTAACTACATTTAAACACACATTTGGCCCGGGAGCCCATGACATTCATGGCTGGTATTCACGACAAAATCAAGTTTTGTACTATAGATAAATTTACCCTTATAATTTACTAGCATTTAATCGCAACTTTGGCCGTGTTGTGATTGAAATTATGACATCAGGTTAATACGTCTAAAATATACTTACATCGTGTCGCTATTGAGAGCTGTTATCTTTTCTTGGAAATTTTTTCACAGAAATAAAAAAATGTCTTACCTGGATAAAAAATGACATATAACATTCTCTATTTTCCAAGCTATCTCTGTACAAAATTTAACGTTGGTTAAGCGGTTGAGCAGTGAAAGACGGACAAACCAACAAACTCACTTTCACATCTATATTAGTAGTCAGGCTACTATCCATGATTCAATGTTTTTTCTGGGCAGCAGGGCAAAGGACCCCCTCCGGATAAGATAGGTGAATCTGCCTAAGGCCCAACCTGGATCGGGAGTGCCATGGTGCCGTTCGTCGTTGCACATGTATTCGAAAACTGCAATATTAGGTCAATGTTCAATTTTCGATTAAAATGTTCAATTTTCGACTTTTCCCGATTTTTCACTTTCTTTCCCCCCCAAGTGCATAAGTATTATATATATGCATGTACGGTTCTAAGAGCTCCATAAGACAGTGCATGCAGCTCTTCGAAACACGATGTTTAGAAGAAGATATTTGTAAGAATTTCTAAATGACCTATAAAAACACACAAAACGCGACCTTGGACCAAAGTGAGATTATAGATTTTTGAAATCTACGCCTTTGAATTAGTAAATATATGATGATATTTACGATTAAAGTTTTCGATAATAAAAATTATTATTTATAAATACACATAAAAAAAACAGGTACATTTTATGATAGACCGACTTCAGAAGCACTTCCAAAATTTAACACATTGAATAAGTGCTACTATTGCAGCGTTCTATAGAACCGTGTTATAGGAGACTTGTCGCAATTTCATACCGCCTTTTGTAGAGACCGTTTAATAAGGATACTGCGTTATAGCAGATGTAGATCACCCAAGAAAATTACTATGGGCTTTTTATGAAGACAATTATTTTAAAATAAACAAATATAAATAACGCTATATGTTATTCAAACAATTTTATCCACATTATTCATACATAATTCGTCCGTGGACTGTTTCAATATTTATGAAATGAAAGTGATCCTATATATTTACCATCATATATGTAGATGTTTATTTTATAGACAATCAAATATGATTTTCTCATTTATTGTCTGTTAAATTAAACATAATGTTAAAGGATAATAAACCACAACAATCTCTCTACAAATTTAATATTTGCATTCAAAAGTCAGTATCTTCATGGATTTAAATAAAAATAATAATAATAATAATAATAATAATAATAATAATAATAATAACGCCCTGTGGGTGGGGGCTTCACTTTGCAGAATTTGCCCACAGTAAGTCCTGCTTGTCGTAAAAGGCGACTAAAAGGACAACCCATTAGGATGGAGCAAATAAGAAAAAGGCCTCGGAAAACTGCCACTGCCGGTGGAGCGACCGGGCGCATCAGGGTCACCACTGAATGTGACAGCTCAGATCACGGTGACGACAGGTTGGGTTCTAGGCAGCCACCTGTCAGCTGTAACAACACCTTCAGCCAAAATGCTACTGCCCTACTTACGGAGCCCCCAACACCTTTGGCTCAGCCGACTTTAAGTGTTTCCTCAGAGCATCCTTTGGGGACCACTAAAGCTGGTAAGAAGCGTGTGCGTATGCAATGGACAGATGAACTGAATGAATTCATCGTACGCACATACTTCCAAGTTACTAGACTTGAAACGGACAAAACTGGTTACCGTACGAAATTACATCAAGAGTTCGCGCGCACCTACCCTCACCTTAGTCGCGTCACTGAACAGAGACTGGCAGACCAAAAACGTGTCATCAACTCGAAGGAACACAAAACTCCTGCCTGGGAAACACGATTGAATAAACACATCAACAACATCGTATGCAACCTCGGCAGGATCACCCAATACCAACAGGGTAGTAGATCTAAGCAGCTCAACAAACACACACACGAGATACTACACAAACACGCAGTACATACACAATACGAGGAACCCAATAAAACGCTTATAGAGATCAGAGATGCACTTCACCAAAAATTAACAGCACTAGCGAAGCGCTTACGAAGGTATAAGATCAGTACTGAACGCAGACGACAAAACCAAGCGTTCAGCAGAGACGAGAGACGGTTTTATCAGTCTCTAACGAACACGGTAACTGACAGTAATGGTCTACCGGAGAAGAACGCACTCCATAGTTTCTGGGCGAATATATGGTCCAACACCATTGACCATAATGACAAAGCCAGCTGGATCGATACAGAGTACAGGAATAACGAACATCTTCCGGAGATGCTCTATACGGACATTACTACAGAGGACGTCTCCAGAGCTCTACAGAGATCGCATAACTGGAAGGCACCTGGCATCGATAACATCCAAACTACTGGCTCAAACACTTTACATCAATACACAAGTATCTCGCTGAACAATTTACAATATTTATAAGAACACCAAACCTGACACCGAAGTTCCTAACGAGGGTATCACATATATGAAATCAAAAAACAGTGATACAAAAAATCCTGCTAATTATAGGCCTATCACCTGTTTGCCTACAGTGTATAAGATTTTGACGTCCTGTCTGGCAGAAAAGATTGATGAGCATTGTCAGATTAACACCATACTGACAGAAGAACAAAAGGGATGTCGAAAGAGGCCACAAGGCTGCAAAGAGCAGCTTCTGATTGACTCCGTAGTACTGGAACAAGAGAAAGGGAGACAACGTAACCTGTACACAGCGTTAATTGATTACAAAAAGGCATTTGATTCGGTGCCGCATTCCTGGTTGCGGAGAGTATTGGAGCTGTACAAAATAGACCCAAGTATCGTGAACTTCCTTGGAACGATCATGTCCGATTGGCGAACGACCTTACATTTAAGTATTGGTAATGAAAAAACAACAAGCGATCTTATTCAAGTAAGACGCGGCATATTCCAAGGCGACTCATTGAGTCTATTATGGTTTTGTCTCGCAATGAATCCACTTTCTCACCTGCTAAATGAAATCAAATACGGTTACAATGTAGGTACGCAAACGAATTCGCGCCATACCATTTCACATCTTATGTATATGGATGATATAAAGATCTATGCAGCTACTAAACATCAATTACAGCAGCTGCTGGGACTTACCAAGGAGGTTTCGCGAGACCTCTGTATGGAGTTCGGAATCGATAACTGTCGAACACAATGTCGTTCTGGGGGAAAACGAGATGCGGTTGCATTCGAACTCGAACCAGGGTCTGTTATGCAGCCCATGGATGAGGGAGAATCGCACCGGTATCTCAGATTCAATCAGGATGAACGTATAGATCACAGCGCTGTAAAACAACACCTGATGCAGCAATACTTAACGCGTGAACACCCACCTTGATGGAAAAAAAACCATAAAAGCAATTAACGCCTACGCAGTTTCGGCCCTTTGGTCACGAAGGAGGACAAAATTCAGCAATGGATCCGGAAGCCTTTACATGGGAGACATCCACATGATCTTAATCAGAGTAACGTCGACAAAGCAGCGTCGCACGCCTGGTTGAGTCAAGGAAGTTTTTATCCGGATACTGAAGGATTCATGCTAGCTATACAAGATCAAGTAATTCATACAAAGAATTACTCAAGATACACACTTCGTGACTCGTCAATAACATCTGACTCATGCCGGAGATGCCATTCCAAACCCGAAACGATCCAACATATCACAGCTACCTATACTCAGCTCGCTCAGTCTGAATACAAACACCGTCACGACCAGGTTGGCAAAATTATATACCAGAAACTAGCGGTTAAGCACCACCTTATAACCGATAAAACACCTTACTACAAGCTCACACCAAAAGTATTAGCGGAGAATGACTCCTGTAGACTTTACTGGGATCGGTCGATTATTACAGATAAGACCATAAATCATAATCGACCAGATATCACCTTCGTAATGAAAAAAAATAAGACAACCTATCTGATCGATATTGCGGTTCCAAATACACACAACTTACAAAAAACACACGAAGTTAAATTGGATAAATACACTGACCTCGCAGCCGAAATAAAACAACAATGGCGAATGGAAAATGTCCATATTGTTCCAATAGTGCTCATTGCCACCGGGGTCATTCCACACACACTGCACAATAGCTTGAGCCTCTTGGGTCTCCCAAAATACACATATGTCACTATGCAAAAGGCAGTGATCATAAACACGTGTCGTATAGTACGGAAGTTCCTCAGTAATACGAATCCGACTGCGATATGTGAAAGCACAAGATCTGCTTCTACTCCCTCTGAGCCATCTACAGTGAGGGAACAACACTCTGACACTCATCTTATAGACACACAACACACATACATAAACACACAATACACTAACACTGAAACACAAACACTTAACACACATACAGATCCAGATTCGTCTGATAGAGAGGGAGGACCGACCAACTGCCGCACTGTCACTGCACAATCCTCTCCAACTCAATAACTCACAAGGTCCGTCAACCTCTGTACCATCTAAACGCGCAATTCCAGGAAAACTCGATCTTAATGAGCAATTTGATGAACTAGAACACATTTACACCAAGAAACGTAAAATAGAACGACACATCCACACACATACACGAACACACACACAAACACAAACAGTCCTTTCCCTTCCCTCTGTCCCTAATCCTACCTATCCTCTGAGGACACGAAAACGAACTAGGCTTTCACACCCGTCTTTCATTGAGCCAACATCTACGCTCCCACAAAAGCCTCGTCGTACGACCCAGTGTACACCAAAATAGACGCATAACACCTCGTTTCAAGCAACAACAACAACAATATAAGCAGTGATGTGGCAAGCCCGTCCGTGAATGTACTAAAGTAGTTTTACGGATCGGTTTGGCACATTACCCTTCCACAGAGCCTAATACCTTGCATAATGCCGGTATAGGTGAATGTTACTCAGTACTGTCCTGCTGATTATTGAGCGCCAGGTTGGCGTAAAACTCTATAATAATAATAATAATAATCATAATAATAATAATAATACGGTTTAATGACCATTTTCCAAATAACTAGTCCACAACAGATACCACCACTCATATACCTAATTATTTTTTTAATCTACACACTGCGGTTTTATTATGATGTGAGTGGAAAACACAGAAAGTTGTGTGTAGGTATTTTATATGTATGGGAAGCAGGGGATGTGGGATTTGATGGGCATGCGTTTGCAACTGTGTTGTTAAGGAACTACATCAACACCAATATTCTGATTAATATCGTTGTAGAAAGAAATATTTAGAAGGATCTATCAATATTTGTCTATTTATTTATCTATCTATCTATAAAATATCAAAAATGTTCGAGTAATGAATCGCGTTCGAGTATAGGGGCTTTTACCCTACGTCAAAAGCTATTTTAACTGTACTTTCACCTTTACATAAAACATAAAAGATCCAATCGATTTAATTAAGAATCATTGTTATAGAGATGAAAATCGTTATAGAACATCGTTATAGACATGAACTCACCGAGGCACGTCATGTGTCGCATCATGATCTTTTTGTTTCTGCTGTCGACTTATTCGAAGGACAAGGACCTAACTGGTATCGCGCGACAAAGCCTGATATTCAGTTTTGGGACCAACTATTAGATGCTTTGCGTCGACATTATGATCTGTCCATTTCTGATGACGCCATATGGAAAGCGATCTACAGTGTCAGACAAGGTCCAACTGAACGAACGGTCAATCTGTTTGTCCGTCGAAATTGACGTTGCTAGATTAACTATGCCCCCCGATGATTCGCGAAAAATGGACATTATCACTGCATCTATGTTCAGAGATAATGTCTTACTAGTATCTACTTGTTTATGCAGCACAACGAACCAATTTTACACCATATCCTCCACAACTCGATCGTGTAATTCCGAACACGCAATATCTCGTGCTAGTAAGTCCAGTAGTCACCCGTCTGCATCTCGTCCGTCAACTAGTTACGTAACAGTATTTAATTAATTTTTTTTGCTTATTATCATGTCATGTTTATATCCATGTAATTTTAACTTGTTGATTTGAATCAGCCTAGTTGCGTAGCACATAATTAGCTCCAAACCAAAACTGCTTGAAATTTCTAAAAGAAACTTTTTCGTTGAAGGATTTATTAAGATAAGAATCAATAATCACCCACAAGTAAAGGTCTCGGGGCCGGATATATCAAAGTTAATCAAAGAATATGTTATAACACGAAAAATAATAAGCAACAGGTATCTTTATTTTAATTTACGGAAATACGGAAGGGGTGGAATGGTCGTTTAAAAATTGGGATAATAATTTAGTTTTTCAAATATCTCGAAGACACACGGTAAAATATAGGACAAAATTGTAAATTGGCGATAATGCTCTGCCAAATAAAATTTAAGAAAATTTTAGAGAATCCTGATAAGGAAGTACAACGCCGGCATTAATACTGGAAATTGATTAAGGATTTTAAGTTCCTGGATCAAAATGATGAAAACCAGTTGAAGCCAACAAAATTAGGTAGATTTTAGAATAAAAAAATTCTTCAAAACTTCATGTTTGATTAGGAAAAGCCATCTTGGTGAAAAATATATTATTATGGCAACAAATGTGGCAAAATATCTGTACTCTTATGGGAATCAGAGTATTTTTGCTATGTTTCAATGAAAAATCATGCTAAAAATCTAAAATTCTGCATAATAGACAGGTAAACCTGTTTAAACAGGCATATAAATAACTTCAAAAAGATTAAGAAGAGATCTTTTATCCATTTTTAGTCGAATTTTTCCTTGAAAAAATTAGACTTATACAGCCTATACGATAAGAACGGCGAGAGGCGAGAGTAGGGGCGCTATCCGTTTTCGGACCCTAGTTAAGAGCTCTTAACTCTTAAATGATGTCTACAATTTTGGCGGCCAAAACTGAGTAGTTATGGAGATAACTAACAAAATTAAAAAATTTACAAAAATTGTTTTCTTGGTAACTACTCAACTTAGGAAAATAATTCCAAATTCACATGAAAGCAAACACTCTCAAGAATATTAGACATATTTATTATCGTATAAGTCCTCGTTATTAAGGAAAATAACAAGGATAGTATCCAATCCACTGTTATTTTTATAGGGTTCCAATTGAGCGACCACTTCAAAAAAAAAATCAGTAACTGTGCCCTAATGCACTTAATTACCAAGTTGAGTTGTTACCAAGAAAACAATTTTTGTAATTTTTATAATTTTTTTAGTTATCTCCATAACTATTCAGTTTTGGCCGCCAAAGTTGTAGACATCAATTACTTACAGCCTTACCATACCGGTAATATAGTTATTAAATAATTCGCTTCCGGGGCAGCTTCACCTATACTTATCATGCTATATCCGTTAAATAATTTTAAGCAAAAGGAAGACGAATTAAAAGCATCGGTTGTAGAAAAAAACTTGAAGCAGGGTGATTATTTTCAAGAATATTTTCAAGAATCACAGTTTTCTGAATTTCAGCTTACTTCGTAAATTTTATTTGGAATGCTCTACCACATTTCGACTTTACAAATAAAGTTTACAACATAATACATGATATTTTATTTGGGGTTGGAAGTTATAATATATCACAGATGTTAAGTTACTTTAATAAATTTCGAAAAAATAGTATATTGTGCAATAAGTGCGGGAAATTGTCGATTGCCCACGAAAGCGAAGTTGAGCGCACGAACGTAGTAAGTGCGCTCATTCGCTTGAGTGGGGCAATCGACAATCCCGCACGAGTTGCACATACTATTTTTTATTACGAATTTCACATACTTTTTTCTATTATTATCACTATTTTGACATTTTTATTTCTTTTTAAAATAATATTTTTAAGTGTTCGTCTTTTTTTTTCTGAATTAATTATCGTTTAAATTACTTTATTGATGGTTTCTATAGAAATAATTATGAAATATTTATTAAATGAAAAATTAAGAGGAGGCTTTGCGTGTTTTGATTAAATTTTGCGTGTTTTATTGTCAATTTGCGTGTGGAAAGTTACTTTCCACACGCAAAAAAGTATGCGGGAAGAGTACAGTGGGCAAATAGCTATTTTGCGTACAGAAATGTGTGCGCCAAGTTAGTACTTCTCTCGCATGAGTAATAAAAAATATTTTAAATTAGATGCTTTCAACTACCGCAAACCAATATTTGATTACCTTCCTCTTCAGATTGAAAATAAAAGTCTTCCGATTATTAAAACAAATTAAAAATATGTAATAAAATTGAAATGAATGAAGCAGAGATAATGTTTATCTTTCACTTAATTTTATTAATGATAGGAGATTGATTAAAAATAGTGGACCCAGTTAATTTTTTTGATTGTTTTCATAAAAATCGTTGACATATTAATACTAATTGATTTTGACGAAAATATCTTGAGTGACTTAATAGTATATTATGCAATAAGTGCAGGAAATTGTCGATTGCCCACGAGACCGAGGTTGAGCGCACGATCGTAGTGAGCAATTGTTGGAGCAAAAACGTAGGTTTAAAAAATTTTCCAAAAATGATTGTCTGTTAATGCAACAATGTTCTGTCAAAAGTTCAAAGATTTGGTATTTAATACAACAACATTAACTGTCGAGTTATTCACAGTTCTCACTGTTGATTTAAGGTAGTAGTCTGGTAACTCGCTCTGTTTTTGATACCTATTTTTAGGGGCATTTTGTTTTGAGGAAGAACAAATGAAAAGTTTTGAGTTTTTAATATGTTTTTATTTACATCTTAAGGTAGGTACCCAAAAAAATTTTTTTGAATAAATTATTTTTTATTATTATTATTATTATTATTCTCACTTGAAGTTGGCGCCTCAAAAAAGCACCTGGGCCTTGTTCGATTTGTGGTATAAAAAATGCTCGCGCATGTGCACTATTAAACCGCGCAAACACAAAATTCAAATTATTTGACGTCTACTACCATATTTGGAAACTTGTAGACGTTACATATTTAAATTTTTGCTATATGTTCGTACGGTTTAGTAATGCACATGCGCAAATGTACTGGAATTTTTTATACCACAAATCGAACACGAGGTTGGATGGCCCGCGTGATTTTGACTCTTGGGGACATCTGAAATCAAAAATTCTTAATTAGTCTTAATCTATAGGTATGTCATTCTGGTCGGAACTAGAATTATGAAATTTTATCGAAAAATAACAAAATGGTGGACTTAACAAAAAATTGACATTGAGAATTTTCTCAAAGTTCGCCATTTTTTTAATTTTTTGATAAAATTTCATAATTTTAGTTCCGACCGGAATTACATATCTATAGATTAAGACTAATTAAGAATTTTTGATTTCAGATGTCCCCAAGAGTCAAAATCACGTGGGCCATCCACGAGCTTTTTTTTGGGGCGCCAACTTCAAGTGATAATAATAATAAAACAAAATTTAATTTATTCAAAAAAAATTCTTTTTGGTGCCTTAAGATGTAAATAAAAACATTAAAAATTCAAAACTTTTCTTTTTTTCTTTCTCAAAACAAAATTCCCCTAAAAATAGGTATGAAAAACAAAGCGAGTTACCACACCACTACCTTAACAAAACATTCTTGGTTCAAGTACAAAATTGTTAAATAAGATGAACAACTTTTGCAGATTTATTTCAACAGTGTAAGTTGTCGGGCACAAAACAACCAATAAAAATTGTCAATTAGATCATGATGTGCGTAGTCAGATCTTGAAATGCCGCCATTTTATAAAATTTTTAACTAATATCAGCTAGATCATTCTAAAACAAATGTATATTTTGAAGTGAAACGAAACTCCACTGAAAGTCCCTTCCTTTTTGTATTTAATTATTTGTATATTGGCAATGAATACCAAAAAAATTCAATCAAATGTCCACAACTATCCTAACTCAAAATACAATATTTTTTCTTTGACATTCTTTTTGTATCTAATTTTTGTGTATGGCAGTGAGATCATAAACACTATCATCGCCTGCTTTTAATATTGCAGAATGTTTAATACGTAGGCCCGATTTTTGCATTAACGCTCCACTCTCGGTACGATATCACTACGCTTTCGGTTCGATAAAATATTCTTACACAATAAACAATGAGTGTATTCACATCATCGCTCCTGACTGATATCGAACCGATATCGGAGTGATGTGAATACACTCATTGTTTATTGTGTAAGAATATTTTATCGAATTGGGAGCGTAGTGATATCGTACCGAGAGCGGACCGTCAATGTAAATCGAGCCTTATTTTTTAAATTGTCTAGCACTACTGGTGCGACTGCACTTATAATGGGTTTAAATTTTGTTCACTACTCATAACATAGATGGCTGGACTAGTACAAACAAACATATTCAAACAAAAAGGAAAAGGAACTAGATTACTGTATGAGTGGGGATTTAAAAAACCATAGAAGCGATGCTGTGACAAAAACGAGAACGAGAGATTCGGCCTTTTTCGCGTTTGAGCGCGTCGTGAGGAGGTTGCCTCACGACGCGGGATAGAATGGTACACAAAAAGAAGTTGCTGCTACATATTTACATAGAAACAAATACAACATCATTTTATGTGGTTTAAACGTTTAAACAAAAAGAAAATATAAACAACAGTTTTCAATATTCAAAAACATGTACCAGTACCTACAATCAATGCAAATGGAAATACGTATTTTTATATTAATTTTTGTACTTTTATCAGTGAATAAAGTTGTGTTGTTATAAATGAAGATAACACGTGGAGGATTTATTTTTCAATAACCATATAATATACAACAAAAATTTCAATACAGTCCGCTACGAGTAAACCAACGTACGCAAGAAGAAATCGAAGAAACCAGCGTCATATTTTCAAATCACACAACTACTATACTTTGAATCAACCGTATCGTCGCTTGTCAAGTGTTATTAGGTCTGCCTAACTTTGAATTAGCTTTTTTAATAAAGTGGCTGGCTTTTAATTAGGCATTAAATATAGTCAGCATGAACATTAGACATTAGGCATGATTTGCCTAATTCAACGATCGGCCACCGCCATATCCATATACATATACACTGTGCACTATTGACTCAATTTATAGCGAGCTTTTAAGAATATTTCTAAACATATTTTTCGGTGTAAACATAAACGGAACATCATCCGTGTACAAACATTAGCCACACAAGTTATCACTTACAATTAGTTACAGTAGAATCTTTCAATAATGCAAGATTTAGTCATCACATTTCGTTCCACTTCTTCTGAATAATGTCATTCTGAAAATCGGGCACAGAAGGAAACTATAAGGCAGGGGGTCTAGGATCCCTATTGAGACGTAAGAAAACGTAAGGAAACGACACTATTGAGCAAGACTTTATTGAGAGTTAGTACCATAACCAAATAGTTAATTAACGGATAATGATAATTAAGCCAACAATACAGAAGGGATATTTTCATAACGTTGAGCAACAGCAGTATGTCAATAACGACATGATATTAGAAACCAACATAATGTATTATTATTACTGTGTAACTGTTTAAGGAAGGGCGTAGTTAAAATACATAATTGTCGCCCATTTAGTGCAGTAAAAGCGTACTTGGACTGTGCATTTCGGGTAGGCAGCAATTTTTTTTTTTTTTTTTAAATTCGTAGGGGGATTACAGATGAACGGAAAACTGAGTTGTCGGGATTGGCGGTGTGGGTAGTCTTTGAAAAAAGGCTCAATTCTATTTTTTCGAATATCTTCAGAATCGTTAGTCTGATAAAAAAAAATTGTTAAGACTTTTTTGCAAATAATTTCATTTCCTACAAAATTTTTTAATCAACTTTTTTACCTAAATAACCCATGTAGGAATAGCCAGACATGGAAAACAAGCCAGCAGTTGGCCGATCTTTGGCTTTCCACAAATGGCCAATAGTAATTCCCTCAAATCGGCCAATGTTTGGTAAATCATCGGGAAGAAAATATTATCTTAAAACTAAAAATTTTTCATCAGCCAATAAACGGCCAATAAATGGCAATCTCCAAAGCTGATAAAAGGCCAGCTTACGTACCCTTGAGTGGGTAAATAGTGGCGCCATTTATCAGCCAATGAACGGCCAATAAACGGCAACCTCCAAAGCTAATAAATGGCCAGCTTAAGTACCATTAATGGGCAAATAGTGGCGCCATTTATCAGCTTTGGAGATTACCGTTTATTGGCCATTCATTGGCTAATGAATGGCGTCAATATTTACCCATTCAAGGGTACGTAAGCTAGCCATTTATCAGCTTTCAAGATTGCCATTTATTGGCCGTTCATTGGCTGATGAACAATGTTTAGTTTTTAGATAAAATTTTCTTCCCGATGATTTACCAAACATTGGCCGATTTGAGGGAACTACTATTAGCTATATTAATTTTTAGTCTAGGACATAAGCTTCCGCGTTGTCAGTGTAAATTAAAAATTAAATTTAAAAAAAATAAATAAAAATAAATTTTTTTTAAAATCGACGCAATATAAAAGAAAATAAAGAAATTCCTAAAACAAAAATTTCATAATTAACCAACTTTAATTTCCTACAATAATTGCTAAATTTAGGATTTAGTAGTTTCTGGATTCCTAGCGCGGCGTCCATCATTTTAAATTTAAAATGCAAAGTGAAATCATTTTTAAAAATGCGGGATGCATTTTCTTAAGGTGTTAAAAATTTTTTTTTAAAACTTTGTTTAATATTTACTTGCATATTGTAAATTATGTAGTAAGAGAAATTTGGATCAATACTTTTATAACTGATTTTTTTGTTAATTTCCGTGTAACTAAACATTTTAATAATTTTTACTAAAATTGACGTAACTTCTTAATTGCTTGTAATAAAATCGGAGAAAAAGAAAAATAACTTTCTTTTTACATGTTGCGTTTTTATTTACTATGTATAAAAATATTAATTTTACAGATTTAAAAAAGAGCATAATTATATAATTTGAATATTCCGCGTTAAACATGCGTCAAAGCTGATATAATGACTTGCGCAACACGAATATTTAGTGATTACGTGGCTACTTTCAAAATTATTATGTAGTGAGGTCACAGTGTTAGCGGGAGGTTGCTAAATTAAGTCTTTAAACTATTCAGTGTTCAGTTTAAAAGAATTAAACATGTTGCTGTAATCATTCTTCGAATTGAAATTTCTTTAAAACTGTAAGTATTCAAAATAAATATGTATTTTATTATAGTTTCAACGACTTCTTTTCTTTTTTTTTATTTGCATGCCTTTAACCTGTAATTTTGCTATAAAATGTTATTTTATTTACTAACACGTTACGTTACTTATTTACAAAAATTGTAATAAAAATAAAAAAAAAAAGTTTAAATATCTTAAATTAGGTACATAAATTTCATAATTACTGGCTCTAATACGTATATACTCGCTAATGCAAAACAGTTACTTTTTTGTCTAGCTTTGTATCCTTTAGATTTACGTAGGCTTTTTAACTTCAAAAACCTAAAAATGCCAAAACAAAATAAACATCAATTGTAATAACAAAACAAAATAACAACTTGTAAAAATTTTTAGCTGTCCTGTCATTTGTTAAAAATTGCTGAGATTCTAAACAATCATCAACTAACGGTTATTTTGTTTGTTTGTCATCTGAATTTTAAGTTTAAATAAACTCCAATGTTATATGGTCGTTTTTAGAAACAATACCCCGTAAATTGACTTTTTGATAAAGTTTAGTATATACTGTAATTAAAAATTATTAATTAGATGTAAAATTTGAAGATCTGTTTAACAACGTTTTTCAAGTATATTTGAACAGTTTGAACTGACGAATTGAAAGATACTATTTATATAGACGTATGACGCAGTAGGTACTGAGAATATTATGGCATTGTGTTTTGTTTCTTAAAGGGATAATAAAATACCTAAACACTTTATTTGGGAAGTTTCTTTAGTTTCTTATGAACAGAAGTAAGAAAAAAACTAATTTTTAATTTATAGTAATTTTGTTGATAATTAAGTAAATATAAGTAAATATTGTTGATAATTAAATAAATTAATGTTGTTGATAATTAAATATTAATATGAAAATCTTTGTAATCACAAAAGTAATTATACTCAATTGAAATATAGTTTCAAAAATTTTAATCGAACACAATTTTTTTTTTTAGTTAAGGATTGTTTTTGAATTTTCTTTTACAAATATTCACAATATCTGATTAATTTTCAATTTTATTGTTAATGTAATATTTATACAGATTTAATATGCAAAAGATAGAATGCTATTAAGGTAAACATCATAAAATTGGTTTTTATACCTAGATATTATTTTTCAATTTTAGATGTCAAAAGGAACTTACGCTGTTGTGGTATTTTTACCACGAAGTAAACGGTATTTAATTGAACTGGTACCAGTAACATGGACAGATAACCACACATTAAAATGCTGCTAGTCTCCCAGCGAAGAGTACTTGGAAGATTTATATTGCTATACATCAGTAACTACTGAAAAAATGAGGTATATTAAAAAAAATACTGTCGACCACTTTAGCAAAAAACGTGGAAACACATTATTCAGAAACTGGGAAAGTAATTAGAGGTATAGGAAAACGAGAATTCAGCGGAACTGAAACTTTTGCATGTTTAAAAAGTGAGTACATATTTGGAAAGATGATTCCTTTGTATTATTAAATATTTTCAATTTGTATAAATTTTTAGTTGTTTCTGAAGAAAAATCTGAAGTTAAAACTCTTTAGCTGGTCGGGGCGTTGGCTTACTGGCACATCTGATCAGGAAGCGAGGAGAACCAGCAATCACCAGCAATCAGAAATCGATTTTCAGCAACCACATCGACTATCAGCAATCGATTGATGAACAAAAATTATATTACCGTAAAATGGAGTGAACCGGGACATTTTTGACATTTGATTTTCGTACATTTTCTTACCTAAATCGCCTATTTCCAAAAGTTACTAAGTATTCAAATTTTTTTTTTTTTAAATTCTAAACTCAGTAAAATTTTTCAGAAAGTAGCGAACGTGAACGGTTCATATACAGATTAGTCATTTATGAAAGATAAATAATAAATTTTTATGAAGTTCCTGATAAAAATGAGTAATTATTAAGTTTTGAAAATTAATTGAAATTTAGTAGGTTTTGAAATAAAAAGAACAATATTTTTATTTAGACAATTTTTATTAAATTTTGTTCAAAAAGATAACAAAATACACTTTGTTTACTGGCGACGTAAAGGTTACGTCCGCCTCTGCTGGTAAAATTAGAACTAGTAACAAGTAAAAATATGCGTATACGTTCAATTGGCATAGAAATATATATTATACAAATTATGTGCGGATTACTAGATTTATAATACCAATTAAACGTATACGTATATTTTTACTCGATACTTGAAAATGCACGAGAAATGTACCTACTCGTTATCAGCACCTTCATTTTATTTGATTTTATTCATTTTTTCTCTATTTACCTCGCTGTTCGTTGTCACTCCATTTTACGGTACATGAGTATAATAAAAACTAAAAATCTTTTAATTTTAATCTTTCTGTAATATTATTTTTTATTGTACTGAGTTTAAAAAATAAAAATTAAATTGAACAACTTTATATTTCATTTTTTTGAGATTGAGATTTTTTAGCCATTAATGGGCCTGGGTTTCTTAATTTTTTAGCCATTAATGGGCCTAAGTTTTTTAATTTTTTAACCATTAATGGCGCTGAGCATTTTAATTTATTAGCCGTTAATGGGCCAGGATTTTTTAATTTTTTAGCCATTAATGGGCCTCAAATTTTTAATTTTTAACCATTAATGGGCCTGATATTTTTAATTTTTAACCATTAATGGGCCTGATACTTTTAATTTTTAGCCATTAATGGGCCTGAATTATTTTTTTCCAGCCATTAATGGCCTGATTACAAATACGATAATCGACCAATTATCGTGCCAGTTACAGGTCCGATGTTATCATCCAGTAGACATCCATTAATTGACCGTTAATGGCGCCAATCATTGGCCATTAATTCAGATGTATGGCCCAGTAATATACCAGTAACGGCCCAGTTTCCAAACCCTGTTTGGGAAGTTACCTAAATACTTTTTTACAAAAATAAGTTGGTAAAAATTGTAACTAAAAAATCGTCGATTCTTAAATGACATATTAATTTTGAAGTACAATTATTTTATTATAATAATAATAGTAATAATAATAATAATAATATTTTTTATTCAATAAAATGCCATGAGCGTTGAATACGTCATACAAAAAATACAAAATATAATAAATTATACAAAATACAATTTACTAAAAATAGGTACAATAGATTAAAAAAATTAGATAGGTACAACAAAGTTTAGGATCCACAGAAAAAATCACCAATTTTATAGTAACATTTTGCCAGCAGAAATTCTTTCAAATTTCTTTTAAAAGTTGTCATGTTTGGGACACGTTTAATGCCGCCAGGTAAGGCATTGAAAATATCAATTAGTTTAAAATTTACATAGTTGTGAATTACAGATTTATTGGAATAAGGTTTACGTAACATGTTTTTATATCTAGTTTCATGTGAATATACCAGCGTACCGTCATTAAAATAGTTAGAATTTCTCCTAACAAAAATTGCAGATTCATATATGCACAACGAAACAAGAGTAAAGATTATATATTTTTTAAAGAAGTTGCTGCAAGAGTCCCTGGTTTTCAACTTAAATATTGCGCGAATGAATCACTTTTGAGCCTTAAATACGTCTGTAAAGTTACAAGGGAAACCCTAAAATATAATGCCAAATCTCAATCAGTATTAATGCATAGTAGGCTGTAAGCGTTGTATCAATGCTAGAAATGCACGAGAGGGACCGAAGAAGAAAAGTATAAGAACTTAGCTTCTTAATTAAAGACAGAGTGTGCACCCAAGAAACTAACATTTTCTACAGCTGTGATTTGGTAGTTTTTAATATCTATTACGGTATCCTTGATTTTTCGGCTTGAGAAACATATTAACTGTGTCTTGTCTATATTAAGATTAAGCGCATCGGAATTGAACCAATTTTGTAAACTTGTAAAGGCGCGTTCAATATTTAATACTAAGTCACTGAAACTACGATTACTAAAAACTAAATTAGTATCATCATCATACATATACATATTTATATTTAATAGTATCTACGTATTGTACAAGCGTATATAGCCTGAGTGGCTTAAACGCTTAACCATAATAAGAAAAAACGCCGTGAGCAGCGGGGCCCCATCACGGTAGTCGAATTTTCCCCTTCATCTTCGGTATTGAATGTCTACAAGCGAAATGTGATTGAAAGTCTACAACCGAATTGTCATTTTGTTGGTTTCAAAACTGGTGATGAGTGTTCGGCTGATCGAGGCTTTAAAAAAAGGTTTTAAGTATTTAAGGGCTGTATCTCAGTAAATTTCAATTTTGTGCCGAAAACAGGTAGCAGAAAAAAAGCCAACACAATTCGTACGAGGACATTCCTGCCCATGTTTATCCGCTAATTGCCTTTATGTTTTAGTTTTAAAAATTAAAAAAGGACCTTAAATAGTAAACTGGAAGGCCTTTATAAAGATATTTTTTCTTTCCAAAAAAATCCAAAATTTCTATTTTATAAATACTAAAAATCCAAAATTCCTAATTTATAAATAAACAGTGACTTTAATAACATTTTTAAATTACTTAATATGTATGTATTTCATTTGTCATAAAAGTAAGTTCACTTTTTTTTAAATTTTTTAAAATTACTATTCGCCTACTTGTATTTAGAATAAACATAATGCTTTTAAAACACATTTAACAATAGCATTCAATTCCGATGTAAAAATGGGAGAAGTGGGGGGAAAAGTGATGCGGACTCCCTACAAGGTACTAGCTGGATACTAACTGAATACACGTACAAAATTTCAGCCCTCTAGGTTTCCTTATGGAGTCTCTAGACGTGTTAGAAAACAAGCAAAAAAATTAAGGAAATATTGGCGTCAAAATCGTGGGGGTAAGGGTTAAAAGTTGAAACCTCCAAAAAACAGTGTCTGGCTATTAGCTTAACCTGTACACCAAATTTCAGCCCTCTAGGTTTATTTGGGGAGATTTTGACCCGAACGAAACTGTTAAAAAACAAGAAAAATCATGTTCTTTTGGGTATAAAAATGGTGGGGGTAGGGGTTAAAAGTCGAGACCCCCAAAAGGCACCCCCTTGATACTAACTCAATCCGAATACAAAATTTCAGCCCTCTAGGTTTATTCGGGTGACCTGTGCGAGTGGTACAAACTTCGAAAACGTCGAAAATGCATGAAATTGTAGCTTAAAAATGAGGGGGGTGGGGGTAAAATATTAAAACCTCCAAAAAGCACAACCTAGGTACAAACTTTATCAACACACCAAATTTCAACCCTCTACGTTAATTCTGGGGGGCTGGGGGCCTGTTAGATCCAGCGAAAATCGTTTTTCCCCCCTCTACTCCCACCATATCATCCTAGGAAGCTGAATTTTGGAGATGTTGTAGATAATTGACCGAAACATTATTTAAAACCGGTTTGGAAAAGTTTTATTGCTTTTCCGCCCCCCACCACCCCCTTAAAGGTCGGGTCCGAAAAAAAATTTGCCTAAAATTTGACCCCACTTTGATAGTATTGTTGTGCATCGGAATAAGCCCCACTTATCAAATTTCATCTCTTAACTTCCATAGGGGGGCCCTACACATATTAAAAGGTTGCGGGAAAATATATATATATATATATATATATATATATATATATATATATATATATATATATATATATATATATATATATATATATATATATATCAGACATCTTTTTTTTTTACATAATCGTGTTCTACGGGTCCGAAAACGGATAGCGCCCCTGGTCTCGCCTCTCGCAGCTCTTATCGTATAGACTGTATAAGTCTAATTTTTCGGAGAAAATTCGACTAAAAAGCTTTGCTAAGGTCTAAACAAAGACCGGCAACACTTTCATTATTACGTCTGCTAAAATAAAACCATTTTGACACTTATTTTTAATGTTATTGCTTAACTAATCTCGAATGCATATTAACTAGAAAATTAACTAATCTCGAATGCATAACTTTTTCAAATACTTTTGAAAAGTTAGATAAAAGGCCAATATTGTTTTACTTTTTTTTCTTTTGTTATAATAGTATGAATTGAGAAAAATCAGATATTACATATTAACTTGAAATTCAACACCTTTCAACACCACCCTGGCGCTTAAAATCACTCTGTCGTAATATTTATTTTAACAGCTTAAGTATCCATAATAAATCTCATCCATTTGTATTTGTTTAACAAAAACGCCACTTTTTTCTCTGATTTAAGGGAACAATGTATTACAAAATTAAATTATTGAAATTATAATATAAGTAATGTATAACAATGCGGAAAAGTCTCAAAAACATGACATTACTAAAAATATATACTACGTATTAACTCTTTTGCGCACTATCCGTAGTGCTTGAAGCCTTTCTTTTCAAAACTGTTAATTATCTGTGCAAGCAATTATTAATGTTTTTGTAAAAACTGTTTACAAAATTCAATTGTTTAACTATGTATAAGCAATCTCTACAAAGATAAAATTGTTTAATTTTTAAATCTCGAAAATCAATTTTTGAAATTTTATTTTGGTTACTATTTCATTTTTAATTGTTTCTATTATTCTAAGTATTTGTTTTTTCTTTTTTTGTTTATATTCTATTTGTTTTAGTTGAGGCATAGTCTTAGATGCATGTTCTTTTGAAGTGATTTCTCCCGTAAGTCTAATTCACAAATTTTGACACTAGTTTAATTTATATTTTCTACGTTTTGATTACTCAGGTTCAGGGTCGTGGGGAAACATGACAGGGCAAAAAAAAGTTTTCACAAATTTTTCCCAAAAGTACAGTGGACGAGCAAAAAAACACTTATATACTTTTCCTGAGTTTCTTATTAATGGATCCAGACCCTCTTTTTTGGCCCGGACTCCGTGGCTAGAATCCCGGCTGCCCCTCTCGCTGGACCTGTCCAAGTTATGGTTAATGTCAAGAAACTTCATTATCAGTAATAGTATTGTTGGATAGTCCCTAATAGATATTTCTAAATGCTCGTTAAACGAGCATTGAGATCGAAGTTTTGTCTAGGTTCACAGATAACACTGAAGGAGAGTCAGTTCCAGTTTCATTTTTGTCTAGTACTGGTATTTGTTTCTATTATTTGTATTCTTTAGTACTGGTACTAATGTTGTATCGCACTCAGAAAAAGAATGAATAAATAAAATGTTATTCCCTCACTGGTATGAATTATATTTTCTATTTTCGTTTAATTTTTGTTACCACTTGAAACATACATTTATTAGTAGAATGGATCATACAAAATTTTAAAAAATTACAATTCTTTACTGTAGAACTTTATTTGGCCATAGCTTAATAAAATTTTTAAGACGTTCTTATTACCCAAATATAAATAGTTGGTTTTTTTGAATACGAAAATTTAAAATACACCAATTAAAATACCAGCTTTCAAAATAAAGGTGCTACAAGGATATGCAGGTGGTATGAAGAACTGTTAAATATAATTTTCTTGACGTATTACTTAATCGAAATAAACTAAAATATAAAAATAGTAATAAATAATAATAATAATAAATGTTTCAAAATAAATGTGATGAGTTTTATTTAGTTTTATATCTCACTTGCTCATCTTTACAACGCGCAAACTCGATAACTGTGAGGTAAATAATAAAAGTTAATACATCAAATTGTTCGTGAAGAAATTCTCTATGAAAAATATAATAAGCACTAATCTCGTCGGGTTAAAAATAGAAAAGTTACAACCCCTCAAAGTTTTCCATCCCTAAATATTTTATTCTTTCTTAGGAATAACTTTTCTAATACCAATTTTTCGATAAAAAGTTTCAAATAAAAATTATAGAAAATAAAATTTCCTATAAAAATGATCCTTACAAAATTTTTACGGTTACGGACTTATGGTTACAGAGATAATCGAAAAATTTATTTCACCTTTTTCCAAGATGCAGCTAAACTGTAACACTCCCAGTCCCGAAAACTCAGTTTTACATTCATCACAGACCCTTTTACGAATTTCAGAAAAAAAATCACTGCCTACCCAAAATTCACGGTTGTATCGTTTTTGGTGACGCTTTTACTGTATTATTTCTGTAGATCTATACTTCGTCTGTCTCTATGCTATGCAGTGTAACTAGTGTAACTGAGATACGGAAAGTGTACCGTCTTTAGTTACTAGCTAAATGCAATCGCTTGCCATAGGGTTTTACTGCTTTATAGAAATGAAACAGTCAGTGATAATAATAGACTCAGATCAATCCTTTTATATTATTAGTAATTTTGAGCTCTACATTGTATTGTCTACACACACAAATTTAAATTTAATTAAAACTTAAAAAAAAAATGTAAAAATCAAAGATCAAAGTTTTATCTTCTAAAAACTATAATTAATTAATTTTATTAAAGGTTCTATATTTCATAAATAGAACTTCAATGTTCTAACAAGTAAAAATCCCAAGGCCGTCCCATCGATTTTGATAAAACTATGATATGTTGTCGAACACTAAAATATAAGCAACATTATCGGTGGAGAAACAGTTTGAAGAAGTGAAAAATATCCCTTCAAAAATTGGGATGAAAATTTGATTTTTCAAATATCTCGAAAACGGTAAGAGATAGACGAAGAGTTTAAGTTGGCGGTATTGCTCTTTTTAAAATAGCTATCCACTGATACTTATGGAATTTGCTTAAATTACATCAACAGGAGTGGTTGAGAATTACTTTGTAAAAAGGAGGTGAAAAAAAAAAATATTAGAATTTTGCTTACAGATTTACAATCTACGTAAAAAATGGAATTGACCGGTTTTTGCTCAATTTTCTAATATTAAGTCTAGGAGTAGTAGTTAACTAGGGGGTGACTGTGTCTACACAATCGTATTATGTAAGTAATTAAAAAACTTCTTTTTCGTGGAAAATAGTTTAAGACAATTAGAATAACGTGGAAATGAAATTCTCGAATTAAAAATTCAATTTGAGCAACACTGAAAAGGGGTGGGGCTGGTCACTCTCTAAAATTACATATTAATTTTCATATATTCAATATTACTATTAAGTAATATTGAATATTACTTATTAAGTGCTTCTGAAATCTGACTATCATATATGAGGTTTTTATTGTTTTCTTTCCTTCCTTCCTTTTCTTTATTATATTGTCCATTTTAAAATTATCGTTATTTTTGATAACGAAAACTACATTTTAATAGTTCAATATTTTTTTTACCAATTCGCCAATGTGAGGAATTAGTAAAAAAACTAGAAAATTAAAATTTTGCCACCCCAAAAAAGTTCAAATTCTTCTTTTTTGTTACCTACTATTAGGTATACGTGTTAAATTCGTTTTCTGTGCACTGCCAAGTTACTTGACCCAACGTATGCACTCTGTGCAATATTAGTACGAACTATTTGAAACCATTTTTAACCAAAGACACGAGTAGCCACTTTAAAAATTGTATTTTTGTAAAGGTATTTTTACTGCAGTTTTTACAACACATAAAAATTTGCCACATCCACCTAGAGGTGCGGATCAACCAAGCGCGCACACTGTTTGCAAATTTTTGTAAATGTTTGCGAACACAAAATTTTTTTGGTGGAAACGATCGTCACAAATGTTTGCAATTGTTTGCTAATGTTTGTCAGTGTTCCGACCAAAATCGGTACATCAAAGGAAATTCGTTGTTTGGTGCGTTTTGTGTTTTTCTAGTGGAGACGGTATGTGATATGAAATACATAAGAACAACATATATTCTTCATATAACTATTTCTTGTTTTATATTATTTTATTGCAAATATAACAGCATGACTTTGTGTTTTAAAAAGGATTATTGTAATTTTAAATTAATAAACGAAATAAAAATAACATGGATGGAGATAATGAAAAATTTCTGCAATTAATCAAATTTTATATATCAAAACCAGAAATGTGGCTAACTACGAATAAAATTTATAGTCCAAAATCCCAGGGCCCCCAGACCTTACTTATTTTCTAACGGAGAAAATATATACAGTAGGGTAGTACTCGTGTATATAGTCAACATATACATACCTGCTACCTTGGTTCGGCGCCCAATTTTCAGGTATCAGGTACTAAAGGTAAAGAAAAATATACTCACTTTACTTACAGCTCGAGGATTAATTCTTAGTTATTTTATAGGAAATATCATAAATAATTTTAAAACAATACTTCCAGACCGTGCCTGTTGGCCAAACGGTTTAAATATTGAAAGAAATTAACATATCCTTACTTACAGTCAGCGACTTGGCTTTTATATATGATATTTAAGGGGTTATTTTATTATATTCTGTTAGCTTCCAGACCTCGTTGCGGCCAAACATCCCCTAAGCACATTTAGAATATCGCTGTGAGCATAATAGCGTGGGCATGGTCATCAAGTGCTTTTTCAATACAGCTTCTTAAAAATAATCCTGTTAATAGTCTAATGTAGGGGAGATACGTAATGAAACGGACGCGTTTTGTAACGGACAGTATCTGTTTTATCGAAAGTTACTGAACGATTAAATTCAAACTTTGATGTTAGCAGCAGTGACCTCCAAAGATTATGCTATAAAATAACCTCCTCGTTCCATCCGTCGACCATAGTCGACATAAAACAATATTTCGTAGGAAATTTTTATTACCCCTTTAGAGTGGGTTGACAGCACTGACAGGAGTACCACTGTCTTCCTCATGGATAGCAGCACATTACAGAATTTTTTTCAGTTGGATCCACGTTCATTATTGATATTCCACAGCAGTTTGAAAATAGCGCATCGCTACAAAGGGTAGTCCTTAGCGTCTTCGTGCATGTAAAAATTTTTTTAGTATATCAAATAAATTATTTTCAAATATGTGGGGGTTAATATGTTATTATGAATGTCCAGAGAAGGAAATTAGATATTTCTTTAGAATATTTCATGAGTTTGGTTGTCATAGTAACGCCAGAAACTTTTATGTCTACTATAGTCGACATTTGGAAACCAGCTACGTAACAATCAAAAAAATATGTTTATGTAAGTAAGTACATTTCTGAACATATTTTCAATCTGGTTACAGAAAAAGCCAATCAAGGCTATATTGAAAAAATGGCGCCCTCTAATTTCAAATAATGAGCAATCAAAAAGGTTTTTTGGTGCCTCCATCAATATGTCCGTAATGGAACTTCCAAGACAAGAATGTGCTATCATTCCAAAACAAAGGTTTTTTCAATTGCAATCTTGCCCAGAGACCAATTTTTTGCTATCATGAGAAATTTAAAAGTTGTTTATGACAATGAAGTGACTCTAGAGGAAAAGGCTGCTTCCAAATGTTGGAAAGTGAACCCTCTTATAAATGTATAAACCCTCATATGTTCATTATCATTACAATAATTATTATTTTGTAGTTATTAAACATGTTTTCCATTCATCTATTGTGTTTTCTTAGCCAACTATTTCCATAAATTCTTAAGAAATTAACATTGTTTTAGATGTAAATTGAGTAAGTGTAATTCCAAATGTCTACTATAGTCGACATCAAGTATTTTCAGTAACAAAAACAAAAAAAAAACAATGTGGTTTTTTTATTTCTTTTAATAGTAATGAACATAAATTTTACAAAAAATCAAAAATTTGAAAGAAAAAATTTTATTTGGAATGAGGAGGATAAAGATGACAGTTACCAGAAACTACTTGTTTTAATTGTATGCATCATAAGAGATTTTGTTGTAAAAAAGTAAAAAAAAGTAATCTTTTGAATAAATTCCCAAAGGTAAGGTATTAAACTTACTGTATTTTGGATGATTTATATGATGTTGTATATATTTTAGTCAAACATTGACATTAAGTTACTTTTCAAAATGTTATTTTAAGCAAGCTTATTTTGTCAAATTAATTTTAAGGTTAGTTACGCACTGAATCGGACAGGTGTCGGAGCATTGAAACAGACGTCCGTTTCAATGATATAAATATAGAAAATGATGGGAAAAAAATTTTCACCTCTATTATTTCTACACGTGTACAGAGCCGTGTACGATCGGTGGAATTATCCCCAACAACAGAGACTTTTCACGCAGAATGTTAATTTGATAAAACTTTGAAGTTACTTTTTTAAGTAGAATATGTTTTAAATAAAAAAAGTGTACACAAGCATGTACGGCGGGCCCTAATGGGTTAAAAATACTTACAATTAGATATAATATATTGTATGTTGATTACAGAATATATTTAATTAAGATTTTATTTAATTTTAATTTAATTATGTTCATTTAGTATAGCTGTTGTCCGTTTCATCACACCCAGCGTCCTTTTCAGAACGTAAGCTGTCATGAAACGGACAAAAATGATTTTTTTTTAAATGATTTCCATGAATTTTCTGTTATTATTTTGGGAAAAAACGTTTTAGTTTATGTGAGTAAAATACATAGAGATATTGGTAGTATTGTTGATTTTTCTTAAAAAAATTATTTTTCTAATAAAAAATCTGCATCAAACTTAAATGTCCGTTTCATTGCGTATCTCCCCTAAGGCTTACGTAATAATTGAATATTTTCTTATTATCTAATTATTGCAGAATAACGTTAAATCTATAAGAATTTTCGGGTTTTTGTGGTTGATTTACGGAGAAAAGTTTTGTATTTAATATATTTCAAAGAAACTAATATTTGTATCAGGATATAATTCAGAAATTTTACATTTTATAGATTACCTACTGGTATTTTTAATTTTTTGTATTTAATATATTTCAAAGAAGCTAACATTTTTATCAGGATATAATTCAGAGATTTTACATTTTATAGTTTATTGGTATTTTCATTTTTGCACAACCCAATAAATAAGAATTGAAACGGATAATTAAAAAAAAAAAATTTTAGGAGAGTATTTTTTCCTTCGTACTCTATTGTATGGAATATCGTTGGAAACATTTTTGAAACAGAAGTTGAAATTTCGTTTGCCAAATATTAAAGTGATGCGGAATGAGTAAACTGCGGAAATAGGGGGGAGAGATGCTGCCCATAGTTATCTCGCTCACATTAAAGCGCCCGTTAATACTCTTTTACTCTCTTTCCCACAGCGACATTTTAAATGCGCTTAGGGGATGTTTTGCCGCTACGATTAGTCTGGCAGCTAACAGGATATAATTAAATAACCCCTTAAATATATATATAAAAGCCAAGTCGCTGACTGTAAGTAAGGATATGTTAATTTCTTTCAATATTTAAACCGTTTTTGGCCAACAGGCACGGTCTGGGAGTATTGTTTTAAAATTATTTATGATATTTTCTATAAAATAACTAACAATTAATCCTCGAGCTGTAAGTAAAGTGAGTATATTTTTCTTTACCTTTAGTACTTGATACCTGAAAATTGGTCGTCGGGCCAATGTAGCAGGTATGTATATGTTGACTGTATACACGAGTATACTACCCTACTGTATATATTTTCTACATTAAAAAATAAGTAAAGTCTGGGGGCCCTGGGATCTTACTCTATTATTATAATAAAATTAAAAAGCAGAATGTGTGGAATTCTCTACTCTCGCCGTTCAGAAGTGGAAAGGCCGAAGAAGAATACTGTGCATACTTCGGGAATTATTATTTTAATTAACTGCCTCGAAATTCGAAAAAGATACATAAATAAAGCTTTTGTAAGAATCTCTCGTATCTAAAAAATATTATCGCTAATCTAGATATTCGACGGGTATACAGTCTCTGTAGTTAATATCCCGTTTACAAATTTTTGGGCTAATTTAGGAAATTAAAAATTTTAAATCTTCCGATGACATACGGTAAATATTTTGAAATAAACCGCTCCTAAGGTTTGTTTTTAGGTTTGTTAATAACTGTATAGAACTTCTTGTTTTAAAAAAAAAAATTAGATATCCAAAATCTGTTTTTTCTTTTTTGATTAGAGATTATTACGAACGACATAATGCTAACTAAAAGTTCTTTACTTGCAGTCATTTTTTATGTGTATTTATATAGAAACACAAAAATACGTGGAACAGCTATAAACATTCGCAAACAGATTATCATTTATTCAGTGAAGACAATATATTCGCAAACAGAGAAATAAGCTAGATAAGGCAACATGTATGTTGTATGTACATATAAAAAGATAAGCTGCACCAACTAACTATACTGACCTATTTATTTTTATACCTTACCAGGCTTACCAGTATTAAAAACAATTAATTATTCCTAGCATTATTATAAAATGAATCAATGAGTGCTCTTCACCTACGCATACACTAGCATGTAAAAAGTTTTGGACACCATAGGTAAATTTACTACTACTGTAAGAACTTAGGAACCAGATGAAGTTTTTGTAATACAATAGTCGTCACTTATTGGACAGAAACTATAAAGTTTCATAACAGGTTGATAACATTAGACATAGTAAATTAAAAATCACAAAGTGATTGAACGTGCTAACCTCTACACCAACGATCCCAGTTTAGCTGAACGATCAGTGAACATATCAATACTGCGTGTGTTGAAATGCAAACAAAAGTTTGTCATACGTAGTAGTGTCTCACAAGCACTCGATAATATTTGAAATTAAAATTGTAACTGTTTCTCGAATCAGAGAGAGTACTAATACACATAGGTGATTGAATGGGTGTCCGGCTCGGCCGCTTACCGAGCATGGGATCGTTGGTGTAGACGTTAGCACGTCTGGCTAGTTACCAGAAGATCCTGGGTTCGATTCTCGGCCGATCCGGATAATTTTTTCAATTACTTTGTGATTTTTAATTTACATGTGGTTTTTGGTCATACTATACCAAAGAAATCGAGTGCTTAAAGTTTCAGTTTAGCTGAACGATTAGTGAACATATCAATACTGCGTGTGTTGAAATGCAAACGAAAGTTTGTCATATGTAGTAGTGTCTCACAAGCACTCGATAATATTTGAAATTAAAATTAGACATGGTGGTTTACGTATGATAATGCAGTTTGAATGAAACTTTTAATTATGTTATTAAATATATTTATTTATACGTATACAGCAATTTATGTTGGTAGTTTCTTCAAAGTTTTAAATGTGTGCAGGAACAGGGATGACACAAACTCCAAATCAGAGCCTACAATTTAATTGTGGTAAAAATGACCGATTGATAACGTTATCCATAATTAAAATATTTAGCTTTTACGTAATTCGTAATTTAGAATGGTTGTCAACGTTGAATGAATGATATTTTTTATCGCAAAAACTCATAAATTTTGACAGAAATCAATAAATTTTGGATCAGGTGTCAAGAATATTAGTAGATAGGCTAGGCCGATTCTGTGACACAGTAAAACCTCAATTATCCGGACTACTTTTTTGACGATGTTAAGAACCGTGTAGTTTGGGGTCCTACTGTACCTAGTGTATGAATTGACCTTTGACCCGGCACGTACAGAGTACATGTATTTAAAATTTGTTGTTGACATTTGACCCCAACACTCGCTCATACTGTTGGCCTTGAAATTCCAAACACATGAGTCATCACCAGCAACCAAATTAATTTATCTTAACCCATTATGCATCATCACTATTTTCGTCACAATTTAGTTTTGTGTTAACCCATTACCCGCCATAGTTTTTGAATGCAAACCTAACGCATGCGCAGACTGAATTTAAGTACACGACGCATGCGCAGACTGAATTTTAGGTTACAATTTGATAGATGGGGTACACTACCGCATCAAAAATATGGGGAATACCCTAATTCGGGGGTGGCCCCAAACTTTTGACACCGTACTGTACTTAAATTTTTGGTACACTACCGTGTCAAAAGTGTGGACCCCCCTGGTCAAAAAGGTATCCGATCACTTTTTGAAACGTACTGTACGTGCAAACCTTGACCCCAACACGCGCTTGCCTTAATTACGTCATCTTAAACGAACTATTACGTTAAAAAATGTGGGGAATACCCTAACATAAAGGGGTGACCCCAAACTTTTGACGCCGTACTGTACTTAAATTTTTGGTACACTACCGTGTCAAAAGTGCGGGCCCCCCTGACCAAAAAGGTGTCCGATCACTTGTTGAAGCGTACTGTACGTGCAAACCTTGACCCCAACACGCGCTTGCCTTAATTGCGTCATTTTAAACGAAAGGTACATTACCAAGTCAAAAATGTGGGGAATACCCTAACCCAAGGGGTGGCCGCTAAATTTTGCGGGGCACTGTACCAAGCGCTAGATTTTAAAACCAGACTCCGGGGTCCAGATTTCTGACCGCTACTGTACTGCCGGAAATCGAGTGTTAACTGTACCTTATGGGGATTTTTGGTATATTTAACCTTGGAAAATTCCAGGAATTTTTATCAGTTTTAAAATAAACAAACAACTAATAATTAAATGTTTATTTTAGCTGAATTATGATCATATGACTCATATATGGAGTTTTTTTGGTATAAGAAAGATGACGTCATGGAATATTAATGAGTTAAAAAATTGTTTAGTAAAAAATATCACCCATTGTAGGCCTCAAGCAAGAAATTATTTTTATCAGTTTTAATACTTTAACATTTAACCTACAGTGACCAATTTTTTAGTTAACTAACAAAAATTCTTGAAATTTTAACAAGTTACAAAAAATATTACTTCTTATGGTGCACAACACTTTTGAATTTGACTGTAGCACAAAACTGTTTCTATATCAAACGAAAATTATCTGAAATAATTCAGTATGTACATATGTATAGACTCTATATATTAAAAATATTTTATGTATACACTCTGTATATTGAGAATAAGAAAGAAAATTTGTATATAATTTTAATTTTTATGAATGCTAGTAAACGAATTGTATAGCCATTTATGAATAAGTATTAAATCTAATTATAAAATAATTTATAAATATTGCAAAAAATTTGTTTAATCAGCAAAATCAATGTATATCATTTTAATACTGATACATATTTATATTAGGGTATAATAGTATTGTATTTAACATTTTTAAACAGAATAAAAGTTCAATTTTTGGTTTTAAATTACTATAAACACGTCGCTTAATATAAAAATGATAACAGCATTGAGTTTTACTAAATTTTTAAGTCTGTAAAATCAAAATTTTTATAGACTAGAACATTTTGAATTTGATACTTTATCAATCATTAACATATATATAATATCATGTATATATAACTGGTGTATATTTAGTATTTTTAATAAATATTTTAGTATACAGGGTGTATCATGAAATATGCTTTTCAATTAGAATAATAAATTTCATAAGATTTTTGTTAATACTCTTATTGGTTAACGAAAGAAACTTTTTCTGTAAAAAATAGGGGAATTCAGGGTAATAATAAAATAAAACGCACATATTTTTCTTTTTTTTTTTAAATTTTATTTATAGAATATGTATACAAAAAATTAAATTGCTTAAATGTATATATTACTAAAAATCTATTTATTTTCCATATAAAATTTTTTTAAAAGAATACAGTTTTCTAATGAGCAAATTTTATCTGAATGGATCATACAGCGTCTTGAATAATATTCATCTCGCAGATTGGAAATCTTCGGTACATCAAATATTTCTTCCAAATTCAAAATCCACGGCTGGTTTTCGGTACCATCAAACAAATTTGAAATCCATTTCTTCTTTTCACCGCCCTTGAAACTTCTTTAATATAGGTTTCAATATGGAATGAAGTTTTTTGTACGGAATAAATCCATATGACCAAGGTATCCCATGCCAATTTCGGCAAAGCCAACGTGCAGCAACCCGTTCATATTTCTTCGGCAACTCGTTGAAATCAAACGGTGCGTCGAATATAAGATGTAATATTTCATCCGAATTTTCCGCAACGATACCAACTTCATTAAAATAAAATTGGCTGTTAGCTCCTTGATAGCCTTGTATGTCAAGAAACGCCATTTTTTATCGCCGCCGTAGAACTGAATTTACTCACACAATCCACAACTTTATATAAAATAATTAAAATTGGTGAGGATAGTTAATTTGTGGGATGTATCCGAAAAAGGATACTAATAGCTATTGCTAGTTGACCATCAAATTACAAACTGTTAATAATATTTAGCACATTGGTGCGTACCATGTTCTTTTCACTTTAAGACCTAGTGATTTAAGGAATGCTAAATTTTCGGGTGAAATGTGTTGTCGCTTAAAAGTTTTACGTTTAATGATCTTAGGTTTCGAAAGTCCTTTGCTAGGTTGTTTAGCGTTGGACTGCTCTGAATTGTAAATTATCATGGTTCGAAATGCAATTGTTTTACCACGAAATTGTTTTTTCAGCGAAAGTGATGTTAACTCTTTGACAACCACCGGTAAATTGACAATATTTTGTGTAAGTTTAACTAATTTATACGCTTTAACCATGATAATGTGTGTGAGCCCTTTAACCATGATAAGGTGTACGAGCTCTTTAACCATGATAAGGTGTATGAGTCACTCCGGGGGCAAAATGAGTCACTCCGGGAGCAAAATGAGTCACTCCGGGAGCAAAATGAGTCACTCCGGGAGCAAAATGAGTCACTCCGGGAGTAATATGAGTCATTCCGGGAGCAAAATGAGTCACTCCAGGAGCAAAATAAGTCACTCCGGGAACAAAATTAGTCACTCCGGGAGCAAGTAGAGTAACTCCGGGAGCAAAATAAGTGACTCCGGGGGCAAAATGAGTTTTTCCGGGAGCAAAAAGAGTCACTCCGGGAGCAAAAGAGTCACTCCGGGAGCAAAATGAGTCACTCCGGGAGCAAAATGAGTCTCTCCGGGAGCAATATGAGTCACTCCGGGAGCAAAATGAGTCACTCCGGGTGCATGTGAGTCACTCCGGGAGTAATATGAGTCATTCCGGGAGCAAAATGAGTCACTTCGGGGGCAAAATGAGTCACTCCGGGAGCAAAATGAGTCACTCCGGGAGCAAAATGAGTCACTCCGGGAGCGAAATGAGTCACTCCGGGAGCATGTGAGTAACTCCGGGAGCCAAATGAGTCACTCCGGGAGCGAAATGAGTCACTCCGGGAGCGAAATGAGTCACTCCGGGAGCGAAATGAGTCACCCGTTAGAGTCAAATGAGTGACTCCGGGAGCAATATGAGTCACTCCGGGAGCCAAATGAGTCACTCCGGGAGCGAAATGAGTCACTCCGGGAGCAAAATGAATCACCCGTTGGAGTCAAATGAGTAGCCCGGTGAAGCAAAGTATATATAAGTAGAGAAGCAATAAATCTTTGAACAGTTATTCATTTACTAGCGAACGCTTAAGACCTCCCGCTGAATGATGTATAATTGTGATTTTTGTGGTAAAGCATTTACGCGAAAGTCTAATCTTTCTAGACACTTAAATGCTCAACATAATTCGTTAAGCAATATTAATGATGGTATGATTGGAAAGAATGATAACTCATCAAGCAAATTCATACCATATGATGCTAATAATAAAACACCTGATGATATCTCTATATCTAGATTTGATTATAATGATGATGCTTATAGTGTTGAAGCAAAAAATATTGATGAAAATACATCTCAACTACAGCATGATATTGATTACTCTGACGCAATCTTGAATCCGTTTGACCAAAAAAGGATAGCTGCTGCAACTGAAGCCATTCAAACCAAATTTAACTCTTTGAAAAAAGGAGAAAACCGTCGTCAATCTGAAAACGAGAAAGATAGTTGGTCTAATGAAAGTAAGCAAGTAAATCACTTAACACCAATTAATAACAATTGCAATGAAACAAACTCCTCTTCACAACTAACTAAACTTTTAGGAACTGCTTTAGATATTATAATGTTAAAAGAGGTTCGAAGCGTTGACTCGGAAAATAAAGCGAAAATTGTCAATTCGGTTAAACCAATAAGCCTAAAACGTCATATAGCTTCAAATGAAAATGTTGAAAACGGGACCTTAGCTAAGCATTTTAAGCAAGACAACTTGAGAGAGTCTAGAAATGTTAACATACAATCGAAAAAAATAAAATACTGGCATAATCCTAATACTTTAATAGATGACTTACAACGTTTATACGAGACTTCAGAGACTGGTGAAAAAATACTCAATATTATTCGAAGTTTAGAGGAAAATAAAAATATGTTGTTGTTTAACGTTTACGATCGAGAAGATTTAATCAAAGAGTTAAATGCTTTAAAAGAAACTACTGTTGGTCGGGAAATATTCTCTATACTTCGCGAACTTCAAAAGGCTGATGTTATTGAGCCACTAGGTGATTATCTGGATGAAACTGATAAAGAAGATGCTAGCGATTATGATGATGATAATGATGATGATGATGCTTAATTGATTATCCACACTAAGAATTTACTGAATTTTGAAAAACATAACCGTATAAGAAGCAGCAGTTATCCCTCATTGATTTGTATATTTTATTTTTATATTTTTTAACCCTGTAAGATAAAAAGGCTTTTTTTTCCAAATAAATAACACATATATGTAAATAATTATTGTTCTTTATTTTTAAAATATAAGTATGAATACAAAATATTTTCACAATAATTGTATATGTAATATTTTTTACAATAAATGTTTTGTATATGAAATATTTTTTTACAATAAATGTATATGAATTATTTTTTACAATAAATAAATATTAAAAATTGTATGATTTGTTTATATATTCAATAACACCCGAACGTAATTGTTTCATGTTTTCAGGTAACTGATCCCATACTTGACAAATTCGTTGTGCATATTCGGGTATCATATATGCATACAGATGTTGCACCCAAATATCATATTTCAATAGTTGTTTTGTTAAGTATAATAACATATCGAAATTTCTGACTTTTGTATACAAATAAGGATGAGTCAGAAATATGTCTTCAACGTGTGATATCCGTGTTGCAAATGTCAATGGTTCACCAACGGGCGGTTGAAAGTTTTCCTCCATTTTCACACCATTCTTGCACATTTCACAGCGAATTTTCAAACCAGGTGGTCCATCAATATGATCTTGTTGCCAGGGTCGATTATAATGTTCAAAACATGGTTCACATTCTTGAAACATGGCTCGATAATAGGATGGTAACCAAATCCAGGCGCGTTGTATGATTTTCGCACCATAACTTTTCAACACATTCAAACTGATCCACTTGTAGATTTGAAGAAATGTTTCCAAAGTCAGTTCGTTCAGTAGCATTGGTTCACGTTCGAAAAATTCACCAATTGAAACATCCATTTTATCCCACTCCATTGATTCCGGTTCAGACAATTTCGTATATATACTTAGCTCATTTGCTTCACCGGGCTACTCATTTGACTCCAACGGGTGACTCATTTTGCTCCCGGAGTGACTCATTTCGCTCCCGGAGTGACTCATTTGGCTCCCGGAGTGACTCATATTGCTCCCGGAGTGACTCATTTGACTCCAACGGGTGACTCATTTCGCTCCCGGAGTGACTCATTTCGCTCCCGGAGTGACTCATTTCGCTCCCGGAGTGACTCATTTGGCTCCCGGAGTTACTCACATGCTCCCGGAGTGACTCATTTCGCTCCCGGAGTGACTCATTTTGCTCCCGGAGTGACTCATTTTGCTCCCGGAGTGACTCATTTTGCCCCCGAAGTGACTCATTTTGCTCCCGGAATGACTCATATTACTCCCGGAGTGACTCACATGCACCCGGAGTGACTCATTTTGCTCCCGGAGTGACTCATATTGCTCCCGGAGAGACTCATTTTGCTCCCGGAGTGACTCATTTTGCTCCCGGAGTGACTCTTTTGCTCCCGGAGTGACTCTTTTTGCTCCCGGAAAAACTCATTTTGCCCCCGGAGTCACTTATTTTGCTCCCGGAGTTACTCTACTTGCTCCCGGAGTGACTAATTTTGTTCCCGGAGTGACTTATTTTGCTCCCGGAGTGACTCATTTTGCTCCCGGAATGACTCATATTACTCCCGGAGTGACTCATTTTGCTCCCGGAGTGACTCATTTTGCTCCCGGAGTGACTCATTTTGCTCCCGGAGTGACTCATTTTGCTCCCGGAGTGACTCATTTTGCCCCCGGAGTGACTCATACACCTTATCATGGTTAAAGAGCTCGTACACCTTATCATGGTTAAAGGGCTCACACACATTATCATGGTTAAAGCGTATAAATTAGTTAAACTTACACAAAATATTGTCAATTTACCGGTGGTTGTCAAAGAGTTAACATCACTTTCGCTGAAAAAACAATTTCGTGGTAAAACAATTGCATTTCGAACCATGATAATTTACAATTCAGAGCAGTCCAACGCTAAACAACCTAGCAAAGGACTTTCGAAACCTAAGATCATTAAACGTAAAACTTTTAAGCGACAACACATTTCACCCGAAAATTTAGCATTCCTTAAATCACTAGGTCTTAAAGTGAAAAGAACATGGTACGGCCCAATGTGCTAAATATTATTAACAGTTTGTAATTTGATGGTCAACTAGCAATAGCTATTAGTATCCTTTTTCGGATACATCCCACAAATTAACTATCCTCACCAATTTTAATTATTTTATATAAAGTTGTGGATTGTGTGAGTAAATTCAGTTCTACGGCGGCGATAAAAAATGGCGTTTCTTGACATACAAGGCTATCAAGGAGCTAACAGCCAATTTTATTTTAATGAAGTTGGTATCGTTGCGGAAAATTCGGATGAAATATTACATCTTATATTCGACGCACCGTTTGATTTCAACGAGTTGCCGAAGAAATATGAACGGGTTGCTGCACGTTGGCTTTGCCGAAATTGGCATGGGATACCTTGGTCATATGGATTTATTCCGTACAAAAAACTTCATTCCATATTGAAACCTATATTAAAGAAGTTTCAAGGGCGGTGAAAAGAAGAAATGGATTTCAAATTTGTTTGATGGTACCGAAAACCAGCCGTGGATTTTGAATTTGGAAGAAATATTTGATGTACCGAAGATTTCCAATCTGCGAGATGAATATTATTCAAGACGCTGTATGATCCATTCAGATAAAATTTGCTCATTAGAAAACTGTATTCTTTTAAAAAAATTTTATATGGAAAATAAATAGATTTTTAGTAATATATACATTTAAGCAATTTAATTTTTTGTATACATATTCTATAAATAAAATTTAAAAAAAAAAGAAAAATATGTGCGTTTTATTTTATTATTACCCTGAATTCCCCTATTTTTTACAGAAAAAGTTTCTTTCGTTAACCAATAAGAGTATTAACAAAAATCTTATGAAATTTATTATTCTAATTGAAAAGCATATTTCATGATACACCCTGTATACTAAAATATTTATTAAAAATACTAAATATACACCAGTTATATATACATGATATTATATATATGTTAATGATTGATAAAGTATCAAATTCAAAATGTTCTAGTCTATAAAAATTTTGATTTTACAGACTTAAAAATTTAGTAAAACTCAATGCTGTTATCATTTTTATATTAAGCGACGTGTTTATAGTAATTTAAAACCAAAAATTGAACTTTTATTCTGTTTAAAAATGTTAAATACAATACTATTATACCCTAATATAAATATGTATCAGTATTAAAATGATATACATTGATTTTGCTGATTAAACAAATTTTTTGCAATATTTATAAATTATTTTATAATTAGATTTAATACTTATTCATAAATGGCTATACAATTCGTTTACTAGCATTCATAAAAATTAAAATTATATACAAATTTTCTTTCTTATTCTCAATATACAGAGTGTATACATAAAATATTTTTAATATATAGAGTCTATACATATGTACATACTGAATTATTTCAGATAATTTTCGTTTGATATAGAAACAGTTTTGTGCTACAGTCAAATTCAAAAGTGTTGTGCACCATAAGAAGTAATATTTTTTGTAACTTGTTAAAATTTCAAGAATTTTTGTTAGTTAACTAAAAAATTGGTCACTGTAGGTTAAATGTTAAAGTATTAAAACTGATAAAAATAATTTCTTGCTTGAGGCCTACAATGGGTGATATTTTTTACTAAACAATTTTTTAACTCATTAATATTCCATGACGTCATCTTTCTTATACCAAAAAAACTCCATATATGAGTCATATGATCATAATTCAGCTAAAATAAACATTTAATTATTAGTTGTTTGTTTATTTTAAAACTGATAAAAATTCCTGGAATTTTCCAAGGTTAAATATACCAAAAATCCCCATAAGGTACAGTTAACACTCGATTTCCGGCAGTACAGTAGCGGTCAGAAATCTGGACCCCGGAGTCTGGTTTTAAAATCTAGCGCTTGGTACAGTGCCCCGCAAAATTTAGCGGCCACCCCTTGGGTTAGGGTATTCCCCACATTTTTGACTTGGTAATGTACCTTTCGTTTAAAATGACGCAATTAAGGCAAGCGCGTGTTGGGGTCAAGGTTTGCACGTACAGTACGCTTCAACAAGTGATCGGACACCTTTTTGGTCAGGGGGGCCCGCACTTTTGACACGGTAGTGTACCAAAAATTTAAGTACAGTACGGCGTCAAAAGTTTGGGGTCACCCCTTTATGTTAGGGTATTCCCCACATTTTTTAACGTAATAGTTCGTTTAAGATGACGTAATTAAGGCAAGCGCGTGTTGGGGTCAAGGTTTGCACGTACAGTACGTTTCAAAAAGTGATCGGATACCTTTTTGACCAGGGGGGTCCACACTTTTGACACGGTAGTGTACCAAAAATTTAAGTACAGTACGGTGTCAAAAGTTTGGGGCCACCCCCGAATTAGGGTATTCCCCATATTTTTGATGCGGTAGTGTACCCCATCTATCAAATTGTACCCTAAAATTCAGTCTGCGCATGCGTCGTGTACTTAAATTTAGTCTGCGCATGCGTTAGGTTTGCATTCAAAAACTATGGCGGGTAATGGGTTAACACAAAACTAAATTGTGACGAAAATAGTGATGATGCATAATGGGTTAAGATAAATTAATTTGGTTGCTGGTGATGACTCATGTGTTTGGAATTTCAAGGCCAACAGTATGAGCGAGTGTTGGGGTCAAATGTCAACAACAAATTTTAAATACATGTACTCTGTACGTGCCGGGTCAAAGGTCAATTCATACACTAGGTACAGTAGGACCCCAAACTACACGGTTCTTAACATCGTCAAAAAAGTAGTCCGGATAATTGAGGTTTTACTGTGTCACAGAATCGGCCTAGCCTATCTACTAATATTCATATTTAGTTTTAAGTATCAAAAGTGATATTTTTATTTTGAACGCATCTTTTTTCAAATAATTTTAAAATTAAGATTCAATACTTTTTTTCATAGTAACAAGAAAAAAAATTGAAAAACAGAAGTGATTGCAATGAAATATATAGATGATCATATATGGTCTAGCCCACAAGAAAGTACCTTCATAAACTGAGCGAAATTAGACGAATAGTAAGATATTAACATTTAATGGAATTAACGTTTACTCTAGCCATTGCTCTGATTACAATTAATTTACGAAATTTCATCAAGATCGGTCGCACGGCTCCGGGTTACACGCCGTGGAAAGTTTCTTTGAGACATAGACCGACCGATAGACCGACACAGAACCAAAATTGTTTAGAAAACTCCACAAGTTTTCCATCTCACAAAAGCGATTACAATGCTCTCGGTACAATGTTTACAATGCTTACAGTAGACTCAAAAACAACAGTATCCAAAGACTTGCACGCCAGTGTATATTTTCCAGGAGATTTATTTTAGTTTCATAAAAGTTGTAATCACATAAAGAGATTTGTTTATTTCTGTTTCGTTTTCAAACTTACCTTTAAAACAATAGAACATATTGTTAGTTTTCGTACCTAGCCATTAACAGTATTAATTAATTATACAGTGCGTCCAGTAGAAGATTACACATAGGAAATCCAAGAGATAGTGTTTCTAGGGAAATTAATAATAACACTTCTTTTTTTTTAAAATTTTGTCAGAATATTTTAAAATAAATCATTTGCAATTAAAAGTAAAACATAGGTATCAATTATTAAACTTCAAATGAAGGAAAAATGGAAAATGAAAAAAATGTGTGTGGTACTTTAAGGCAAGAGGAATATTGGCTCGTTTTCACGGCAAATATCTCTATAAACAACAATAATTTGTTAATTTTTGTTTCTTAAATAAATTATTCAATAAAATTTGCTATTCAGTAATACTAATGTGTAATTTTCAACTGAACACCAATACTTTTAAGAAAATAATAATTGAATTTCCATAGGAACACTATAAATTACCATTGAAATTTTCCCTATGTGTAATTTTGAAGTGGGCAGTCATATACTATATTATATTATGCAATGTGTAATCTTGAAATGAACGCACTGTATATTACTGTAATGATGCATACTTTGTGTATCAGCGTACATTACGTTTATTACTAGATTTATTTCAAATTCATTATGCTTAGTACCAAATACACTTATCACAGTGCTTTAAAGCAGGGTTTTTCAATCTGTGGGTCGCGAAGCCTTTTTAAGGGGACGCAGTTACTTTAACATTAAAACCACTCTAGTTCAATATACCTATAATATTTAATAAAGAAAACGTTAATTAAAGATTACATTAATGTGATGGTTTATTACTTTCGCTTGATAAAATTTCAAAACAAATAACTGCGGCATATTTTCAATAACAGTAAATCCGAGTTTTCTTTACTTTTGTTTCATTACTCTCACTGGAACTTTGCGTTAGCGGTTGTGCATGTCTTTCCAGAAACTCATCCATTTTCAGTAATTACAATGAGCACAGAATTTTGGATATTAGACAATAAAAGACAGTGAGCAACTCCTAAACAAACAACAGGTCAATGCAATAAATTTAATCACAATTCAAAGCGAGTTCATAATTCAAAAAATTCAAGTGTCATCTTTTGCTCGCCTTATGCTCCACGCAACGCTCATCACGTTGCGCTATGTTTCGCTCACACCCGCGCGTTCAGAAGCTATCAAAATCGTGAACTTCAATGTTGACATAAAAATATGCCTGTTTAAAGTCCTTTGTTACGTATTTAATTGACACCTAACTCAAAATAATCAATAATGATGAACGAATCCGATATTTATAACAAAAAATAAAATAACACAATTGCTAACACAGTTGTAGACATATTTTAAGTTCAGTGCGTTCATTTCAAAATTACACATTAGATAATTGTAATGTTAATATACGAGTAGAGTATAATTATTATGATTGTTTACTTCAAAATTGCACATAGGGAAACTTTAAATGGTAATTTATGATGTTGCTACAAAAATTAAGTTAATATTTTCATAAAACTGTTGGTGAAAAGTTGAAAGCTACACTTTAGCATTTCATAGAAAATTTTATTAACAATTTAACTGATGTGTATCAAGTCCCATAAGAAAATATTGTAGTTTTTTCACTTTCACCATGGAAAAAAGTAAAGACAGATTTTTACAGCGAAAAAATGGTACAAAACATTTCATTGGTTATTTAATTGTCGGCAAACAGGATAAAAACGAAACAAAAATTTGTATATTAAATCTAATTTACTTCAGAACCATAGTAACAATGTATTAAATAATAATGTGAGTTATAATAATTTCTTTTATTCGTTAAATTGTCTTACCGTATTGCACTTGAGTTTTATATTTTTAACCGACTTCCAAAACGAAGAGGTTCTCAATTTAACCCGTATGTTTTTTTTTAATGTATTTCACACCGATTTTCCCCACACTTCTGGGTTAATTTACACCATTTTTTTGGGGGTTACTAGATAAAGCTCTCCAGATAGTCCCATAAAAATTTTATTAACATTGGTTGAGTAATTTTTTAACCATCTGCAATAATATGAATAATTAAGGCAATTTTAAAATTTGTATAATAATAATTATGCAATAGTATATTACGTGATTGAGGTTGTAAGTTGCATATTACACACGAGCGAAAAAGTTACGCAAGAGCCACGCAGCGGCGAGTGCGTAATTGCGCGAGTGTATAATATGCCTTACAACCGAGTTACGTACTATACTTTATCTACGACTTTGAAATTCACAATAAACGATAAAAATTTGGTATAAATCTACAAATACCAATACATTTAAATTATGTAGTATTTGAAATTTATTAAAAACAAACGTCAACATTCAGTTGCTAGGTAAAATTTTTGTACAGATTCTAATATAATATGTATCATGTATATCACTGTATAATATATAATAATTATAAGAATTAATAAAAGTGTAAGGTAAGTGGCTCAGTTTCTGACCTTTTAAGAGTGACGGCTGAGGTTAAACGACAGTAATAAATATAAGTTTCAACTTAAGAGACAATTAATAATTTTATCAACTAGTTTATGGCTTTCAAAATAAAGTCATATACGTAAAATAATTATTTGAATTGAATTAATAATTTAAATTAATGTTTTAAAAATTGACAAAAAGGACCCAGTTTCTGACTCTCAAAATTTCTCATGTGACAGTTTCTGACCCTGACAGTGGCATAGTTTCTGATCCTTAAATTTAATTATGATTAACTTATGAAAAAAGAAAAAAAATTAATTTTGTCATAAAAATTTTGTTACAAAAATATTATTCAGCTAAAACTTCCTGTTGTAATAATTTAAATACTAACGAAATTGACATTATTTTAACAATAATTGTATCTTAATAATAATTTTTGTTGATAAAAATAAATGTTTAATGTTAACTTGTCACTACGTTATGAAAAATAACAAAAACTAATCGAAGATAACTATAAATAACAAAATAAGTAACAAAAATTAATTTAAAATAACTATTTTTACATTTTATTCACATGTCAATAAACAGGTAACCTCGCTTGTTTTAGGTTAGAATTTTAGGATGAAAAACTGGGTCATATCTTTAGAATTGAGCCTAGTAATATTGACCCCCATATTTCAATAATAAAAATCATTCTAAGGTATTTTATAAATATTTTAAAATAAATTTTAAACAAATATTAACCTGCTCATATATTTTTAATTAAATTTTCATACTTACATGGTGAATATTGCACAGATCAAAATGAGGTATCTTCTAAACTAAACCATTTAGAAAATAACTAAAAAATAGCATTTACACACATTTTAAACTTAAAAATTTTTTTTATTTAGTTAATATATTCTATACTTTTTCAATTGCTATTCATTAGGCACAGAATAAATTACTTTAAATTAAGAATTTATTTTTTTTCGTATTTAAAATATAGTTTTTTTTATTAATTTATAAAGAAGTTGAAAACGTCAGAAACTGGGCCAGGGTCAATTATCGGGTCTTTTACCTTAGTAGGCTTTGTTATTTTTATTATACATGCGTGTAATGGGTTATTTTTTGTACAGCTGGATATGTGCCTGTATGTAAAACATCGCTTACTTAGATAAAAGATAGTCAGACAGAATTCTGTTTGAAAATGAACTGACGGTTCGAAACAATATTGTCACAGTTTCAAAATAAAAGTCATATTTTTGCGAAGTAAAATATTTGTTTATTATTTACAAATATGGAATACCATAAAGTAACGCTCAAATCTATTTATATTATAACATATTTTTGATCTACTTTATGTTGATCTAATTATTCTAAACATAATTTTCTGACAATATCTAATTTAAAAAATTCTTTAATGACTTGAAAAATTAGTTGATTTTCAATGATTTTTTATTTTCTTAGTATGTAATTATTACTTTGAACACTATTTTTGTTCCAAATTGCAAAGCAGTCGGTGAGTGCGCAAAATTAGGATTTTTGGACAATGAAATTTTTGAAAATATTCCAGCTAAATGCATGAAATTTGGAATACTTCGCTTCTTTTAAGCAATTATCACTATAATGGCTAGTAAGCACTAGTAGTAAGGATTGGCCGATGCTGGAACCTCCTTCCCTCCTACCGATTTTTTGAGTGACCTCGCCTATGCGTGTTCTGTCGGGTGGCAACTCAACGAAACCCAACGAAATTTGGTCTAACCTAACGACACCTAACGAAATTTGGGCTAACGCGACCTAACGGAATTTGGTCTAACTTGACGGAACCTAAGCGAACTTAGCTTAACCTAAGAATTCAAAATTTCGCTAATAAATGGCGCAGCCATCTTTGAACTCTGTAAATTCAAACTTTGATTACTAGATGGCATTGCTAGTTTGGATACTAGCCAACCCTATACGAAAATTTGAAGAATTGTCAATAGATGGCGCAGCCCCCTTCGAACTCTGTAAATTCCAAGTTTCAATAATAGATGGCGCTTCTAATCCGAATAAAAATCGAATTCAGAACCTAAATTCATAATTTTATGAAGAGATAGCGCTGCTTATTCGTGCTAGAATTAACTTCGTGTTCTATATATAAATTCAAATTTCGCTACTAGATGGTGTTGCTAGTCTGAATACTAGCGAACTTTGTACCTAGATTCAGCATTTCGCCTGAAACAGGTTTAAAATTATCTGTGCTTTATGCTGACGTCATTAGAAGGTGTCGACTGATATTAATAGCGAAGATTCCTGTCTAATATGCAAAACTATGATACAATTAGACAGATTTTAACCTGTATAGCCACATAAGGAAATTCCCTAAGTGTGACAATTGTCGTCATGATGCTATTTTTCTGCTATAAAAGACCGCGACATTTTTTTCAATCACAATTTTGTTTGCAACTTTAGCGAAAACAATAAATCTTATTGTTGGAAAAAATCTTTTCAATTGTTGTGTTAAAAATTAATTCTATCAAACGGTGGATTAAACTTCCTGATACGGAGATTGGATAAATATATAATTGGACACTGGCGAATCTCATGCAACAATCTGTATCATTCTAAAATAGTTTAGATACGTATAATTACCAAAATTTTTTATCAGCTTCTTACTACGATTCATACAACATATAATTTTTTCAGAATTTTTTTCCGGGTGCGTCATGGCTGGAAAAACTGAATGCCTGAAAATTTATATATATTATTATATAAATAAATAAATATATATATATATATATATATATATATATATATATATATATATATATATATATATATATATATATATATATATATATATATTCAAAACCCGTTGTGTAGCATTCTACGCCGCATTTGCATCCGCAGGACAGTTGTGGATCTCAGATAACACAACCTGTACCTATATCTGGACCTTACATAACGTAACATATATTTATCTAAAACAGTTTAGCTCTGTAACAGTGAAAAAATTTCAAAATCGGTCAGTTAGTTTATTTTTGACACTTTTGAATCCTATGGACCCTGGCAGACCTTACATAACATAATCTATATTTATCTAAAATAGTTTAGCTCTGTAACAGTGAAAAAATTTTCAAAATCCATCAAATAGTTTATTTTTGACACTTTTGGGTTCTATGGACCCTGGCGGACCTTATATAACGTAATCGATATTTATCTATAATAGTTTAGCTCTGTAACAGTGAAAAAATTTCAAAATCGGTCAGTTAGTTTATTTTTGACACTTTTGGATCCTATGGACCCTCGCAGACCTTACATAACATAATCTATATTTATCTAAAATAGTTTAGCTCTGTAGCAGTGAAAAAATTTTCAAAATCGGTCAGTTAGTTTATTTTTGACACTTTTGGGTCCTATGGACCCTAACGGAACTTACATAATGTATTCTATATTTATCTAAAATAGTTTAGCTCTGTAACAGTGAAAAAATTTTCAAAATTTGTCGTTTAGTTTATTTTTTACAATTATGGGATCAATAAACCCTGGCGAAACTCATACAACTCTAGTACTCTAACAGTAAGAAAAGGGTTCTAGGGATCTCATATAACTTATGGCAGTCCGTAAGGTTTTTGCGGACATCATTTAATTAATTAATTCAAATACTTTAACTTACTAACTGTGAAAAAATTATAAAATCGATTGGTTAATTAATTTTTGGCCTTTTTAGGTCCCGAAAACCTTGACCTCACATAAAATACCTTAAATCCATTTAAAATTTTTTAATTTTTTAACGTTAATAACACAGGTCAACATTTGATCTACGCAGGAACGCCGGAAGCGGTCAGCTGCTCCTAGGGTTTTTGGGGTCGCTGATTACGATGAAGGGGTTGGCTAACCTCCATCACGTCAGGTTCAAGGTCATTTAAAGGTCAAGTGGAGAAAAAACCTTTTAAAAAATCTGAAAAAAATCATACCTATATTTTCGAGGTCAGCGAATCGAAATAAGGGGTCGGCTAACCTCCATCAGGTCAGGTTCAAGGTCATTTGAAGGTCAAATGGAGAAAAAACCTTTTAAAAAATCTGATAAAAATCCCCACTTGAGCTCCAAATGACCTCGAAACTGACCTCATGCAGGTTAACCAACCCCTTATTTCGATTCGCTAACATTAAAAAATAGGTATGATTTTTTTCCTTTTTTTTTTAAAGGTTTTTTCTCCACTTGACCTTCAAATGACCTTGAACCTGACGTGATGGAGGTTAGCCAACCCCTTCATCGTAATCAGCGACCCCAAAAACTCTAGGAGCAACTGACCGCTTCCGGCGTTCCTGCGTAGATCAAATGTTGACCTGTGTAATTATTAGTGAAAAAATTTTCAAAATCGATTCAAAATTTTTTTCCGCGCATACATACGTATATTATGTTGTTTTGTTTCATATTTAATAATATTATATCATAACATAATGTTCAGTTTCTTATTTATTTAAAAATTCAATAAAAAAAAAATCTTCAATTACATAAGCTTAGAAAATCTGCTTAATTTTCATTTTTCAACTTGAGACAGCACTATGCTAATTATAATGCAATAAATGAGAAACAAAACTATGTATATGTATGTGTATTATAATCCATGTATGTGAATAGATTTCACTTGTTCTCACAAAATTCTTTAAAAAAAAAAATGAAATATTTTTATATTTCATAAAGAACTGAGACTTAAATATAAATTACTTTTTAGACTAACAAAGAAAGAAAACTAATACAAAAGTGGGAATTTACATTTTCGCGAAAAATACTTAAAATAGAAAGAAAATTATAAGAATATTTTCTTCATAATTTTATTTTTTTGGCTTTTTAACGATGTAAAAATCGAACCATCTAATGATAGGATCGAATGATAAAAAATGGCCAGAAAACCTACTTCTGGGCATCCGATGTGTTTGGCTAAAGAACTTAGCCAAGCCAGATCAAAATCGAGTCTCCATACGAAATTTCATAAGCATTAAACGTTTCGTTCGAAAGTTATCGTGGCGACATATATATATATATATATATATATATATATATATATATATATATATATATATATATATATATATATATAAATTTTAGTGAATATCATTTTCGTATTCTAGGGACCCCAAAACATATTTCTGTTATGGTCTCCGCCGGAGGTTGCGTCATGACACCTGCTGTAATACCTGAATTTAGAGTTTTCGAAATTCTCTAAAAATAATTAATACCACTAATTTTTAAGTCAGGCGGAGCGTCATATGTAAAATTGCGATTGGATGTGCTTGAAAAATTCATGAATTATGATCTACCTTTTTCTTATGCTACTCCCCGCCTGACTTCAAAATTCGTGCTATTAAACGAAAACGGATAGAGCCCCTACTCTAGCCTCGTCCCGTTCTTATCGTATAGGCTGTATAAGTCTAGCTTTTTCAATTGAAAAATTGGACTAAAAAGTATATGAAACTCGTAACTAAAAATAGTATGTTCAACTCGTGCAGGATTGTCGATTGCCCAACTTCGCTCTCGTGGGTAACTGAAAATTTGCCGCCCTTATTGCACAATATACTATTAACAATCTCAATTCACTCCACGGAACGTCCATTTTGGGCACTCTGTATAACTGGAGCTCATTACCTTCTTTTTTTTGGAAGTTATTGGACTTATTTAAATTCGCGCCATACCATTTCACATCTAATGTACATGGATGATATTAAGATCTATGCAGCTACTAAACATCAATTACAGCAGCTGCAACGAGGTTTCGCGAGACCTCTGTATGGAGTTCGGAATCGATAAATGTCGAACACAATGTCGTTCTGGAGGAAAACGAGATGCGGTCGCATTCGAACTCGAACCAGAGTCTGTTATGCAGCCCATGGACGAGGGAGAGTCGTACCGGTATCTCGGATTCAATCAGGACGAACGTATAGATCACAGCGCTGTAAAACAACACCTGATGCAGCAATATCTAACGCGTGTACGGAGATTACTGAGCACCCACCTTGATGGAAAAAAAACCATCAAAGCAATTAACACCTACGCAGTTCCGGTGCTAACATACTCATTTGGGGTAATCAAATGGACGCCTACGGACTTGACAAACATCGAGATCAAGACCCGCGTCCTTATGACCAAATACAGAATTCATCATCCCAAAGCAGCGATAGAACGATTGACGCTGCCAAGAGCCGAAGGGGGTCGAGGTCTTATAGACATAAGGAACACGCATAATAAACAGGTTCATAACTTGCGAGAATACTTTTACACCAAAACACACACATCACACTTACACAATGCAATAATCCAAGTCGACAAGGCATACACACCATTAAACCTCTCACACACAGAAATGCCAGATAGTTTTTGCCGTTTGGTCACGAAGGAGGACAAAATTCAGCAATGGATTCGGAAGCCTTTACATGGGAGACATCCACATGATCTTAATCAGAGTAACGTCGACAAAGCAGCGTCGCACGCCTGGTTGAGTCAAGGAAGTCTTTTCCCGGAGACTGAAGGATTCATGCTAGCTATACAAGATCAAGTAATTCATACAAAGAATTACTCAAAATACATACTTCGTGACCCGTCAATAACATCTGACTCACCGGAGATGCCATTCCAAACCTGAAACGATCCAACACATCACAGCTGCCTGTACTCAGCTCGCTCAGTCCGAATACAAACACCGTCACGACCAGGTTGGCAAAATCATATACCAGAAACTAGCGGTTAAGCACCACCTTATAACCGATAAAACACCTTACTACAAGCTCACACCAAAAGTAGTAGCGGAGAATGACTCCTGTAGACTTTACTGGGATCGGTCGATTATTACAGATAAGACCATAAATCACAATCGACCAGATATCACCTTCGTAATGAAAAACACTAAGACAACCTATCTGATCGATATTGCGGTTCCAAATACACACAACTTACAAAAAACACACGCAGTTAAATTGAATAAATACACTGACGTCGCAGCCGAAATAAAACAACAATGGCGAATGGAACATGTCCACATCGTTCCAATAGTGCTCAGTGCCACCGGGGTCATTCCACACACACTACATAATAGTTTGAGCCTCTTGGGTCTCCCAAAATACACATATGTCACTATGCAAAAGGCAGTGATCATAAACACGTGTCGTATAGTACGGAAGTTCCTAAGTAATACGAATCCGACTGCGATACGTGAAAGCACAAGACCTGCTTCTACTCCATCTGAGCCATCTACAGTGAGCGAACAATACACTGACACTCATCCTACTGACACACAACACACATACATAAACACACAATACACTAACACTGAAACACAAACACTTAACACACATACAGATCCAGATTCGTCTGATGGAGAGGGAGGATCGACCAACTGCCGCACCATCACTGTTACCGCTCTGGTGCACAATCCTCCCCAACTCAATAACACACAAAGTCCGTCAACCTCTGTACCGTCTAAACGCGCAATTCCAGGAACACCCGATCTTAATGAGCATTTTGATGAACCAGAACACATTTACACCAAGAAACGTAAAATAGAACGACACATCCACAAACATACACGAACACACACACAAACACAAACAGTCCTTTCCCTTCCCTCTGTCCCTAATCCTACCTATTCTCTGAGGACACGAAAACGAACTAGGCTTTCACAGCCGTCTGTCATTGAGCCAACATCTACGCTCCCACAAAAGTCTCGTCGTACGAACCAGTGTACACCAAAATAGACGCATAACACCTCGTTTCAAGCAACAACAACAACATTATAAGGAGTGATGTGACAAACCCGTCCGTGAATGTACTACGGTACTTTTACGGATTGGTTTGGCACATTACCCTTCCACAGAGCCTAATACCTTGCATAATGCCGGTATAGGTGAATGTTACCCAGTACTGTCCTACTGAGTAGTGAGCGCCAGGTTGGCGTAAAAGTCTATAATAATAATAATAATAATAATAATGCTGGGCTAAAATCCAATCTTCACGTCCCCGTTCGTGCCCGGCGGGCAATTGTTAGCTTCGGCTAGCAGGCTGACGAGGCTCTGGTACTGTGTTTCGACAAGAATGATCGTGTGGAGGGGACGATGTTGTATCCCCCGAGTGAGTGTTATGCCTGCGTCAGTTTGATTTGGTTTAATTGGTACCTTGACCGGAATTCAACGCGTCGCCAGTGCTGCATACTCCAGTGGGCGTGATCTTCGGAGTCCGACGATACCGTTCGGATGTGTCGAAAAGGTGATATTGCGTCTGTGATTTATATAAAAATTGTGATCTGTGTCTGTGATAGTTGTTATGCCACCTTGGATTCTCATGCCTGCGGTGGTACTTTTTAATTGTTACTCTGATGTTTCCCTGGCCTTGTTCTTGTCATTTCGATGGGTGGGAATGCGGCTTCCGACGCACTCGTTCTCATCGGCCACACGTACGAGTCGACGTCTGCCCGAACAGCTTGAGCGAGCTCGCCCAGTAAGGAGACGTCGTCGTCCCTCGTACGGATGCGTCCGTGGGCGTTGATATGGCGGCTTCCGCCCCGTCGAAGTGATACGAACACAGGTCAGATGGTGGCTTTGTGATACTCTGTGGCATTGTCCCGTTTTCTGTAGCCTCGACTCGGACGACCGTGGCCTAGTCATCGTACCGGTCTCCCGTATAGGTTGACTCCGACACCTGACAGAACGGCACATGTACCCAGTAATCAGTTATCTGACAGAACAGTACATGTTGCTCAGTAATTAGATGTCACTGTCCCTACACGTGTGAGTTCCTAGGTGTTGACGAAGCCATTTCGGAATTGTCGAGACTATGGGAAGCGGAATCGTGTCACAGAGCAAGAAATTTTGAAAACTGTGATATTGTTGTTTTTGTTTTTTAATAAGATTTTAAATTGTTTTATTTTAACGATGTACCACTGAGGGCCTTTACCACCCGAGGTGGTACATCAGTTGTTGTTCTGATCTGTGATATTTTGTCGTGCCGCTGTAGGCTTGCTGTTGTGATCCTTCAGCGGTATCGTTTTTAACTACTTATTGCGGCACTGGTCGGCCTGTGGCTCCCCAGTGACGTAATAAGTTTTCGCTTTTCCTGTGATATTTCTAGTCAGTATTTTCCACTCCGAGGCCCTTTACACCTCGGAGATTCATCGTTGGATTTCAGACCTTGGTGACCGGACGCTCTGGCTAGCCCTTAGCGTACCGCCACCAAGGACTGTCCGTACTTTTTAGGCCTTGGGATGGCAGGGCTCCTCGTTGAATTTTAATATGTGTATGTTGTCCATTGTCTATTGCATTTATGTGTTCCTGTCTTTACGTGTTGTTTTTATTTTTACTGTGTTTGGCGGCGCATGCCCTTAGTAGGCGATGCCGCCGGGTGCTGCTGACCGCGCCACTCACCGGCAGCAGTACCCCAATTTTAATTAAAAAATAATAATAATAATAATAATAATAATAATAATAATGGTGGTGAGGGCTACCTATAGCAGCTGCCCTTGGCTACCGTGAGGGATATTTATCCCCCATTGGTGTCAAGGAGACTAAGGGTCCCAGGGGTAGTTTATGCGCAATATAGAAATCTTTGGATTCCATTAGCCTCTGACTACCCAAGATCGGCAGCTTTCCTTCTCGAGGTACCACTGTTTTCACAAAAAATGCCGGATCAAAATTTTCGACGAGGACGAACTTCGTAGGATCGACAGAGTTTTCCACCATATGTGAGAAATACCATCGTCTGCTAAATGCTTGTTATTCTCGCCCTGAAGTCTGGCTGTAGCGTCGAATGTGTTTAGTATCCATATGTGTGTGAATACCGAAATCGTGACTCGAATTCGGAGGAGTCGGGAATGTGATATTGTTCTGTGATTTGTAGAATTGTCGTCTGTGATAGCCTTGTACCTGTGTTTTGCTTTAAGTTTTTTTTTATTTTGCATCCACCGGTTGGTGCACACCGGTGGTGCATTTCTGTGATAAAGATCCGGGTTTTATTCTCATCAAATCGATGGGTAGGAGTGCGGCCCTCGACGCACTGGTTCTCCTGTGTGAGCGACGTCTGTCTGAACGGTTTGAGCTTGCTCACCTAGTAAGCAGAAACGTCGGTTGTTCCTCACATGGATGCGTTCTATGGGGTCGATGTGGCCGCTTCCGCCCCCTCGGTTTGATGGGAACGGAATGGGAAATATTGTGATACTCTGTGGGATTGTCCTGTTCTCTGTAGTCTCGACTCGGACGAATGTGGCCTAGTCGAGTACCGGTCTCCCGTGTAAGTTGAACCCCGACTTCTAACTGAACGGTAGTAAGTTATTCACTTAGTAAGCAGATGTCATTTGTTCCTTACACGGAGGAGTTCCTACGAGTTGACGAAACCGGTTCGGAATTGTCGAGAGTATAGAGAGCGGGATCTTGCCGCGGGGCAGTTATTTGTTTTCTTTTAAAAGCTGTGATAGTTCTGTAACTAGAGCTGTGATATTTCTTGTTTTGTCTTTTCCAAATAAGTTGCTTGTTGCTTCCTTTTTTTAACCATTCGTGTCTTTGTGTTTGTCCCTTTTAACTTTGTTATGCCACCAGAGATTCTTTACACCCCTGGTGTTATTGTTTTAATTTGTTTTTATATTATACATTCAGATGGAATGCACTTAGTCAGCTGGTGTGACTGGTGTTTGGTATTTCTTTTTAAACGTATATTTGTTATGTCACTGCGTAACTTCAGGCTACCAGTGACACTTGTGTTAAAAAAAAGAATAAATAAATAAAAGAAAAATGATGAAAAAAAAAGTAAATAAGTATATATAATCGCGGAATTGCTCAACATCGCTGGGGGTTTTTCAGTTATTCAGCGTTGGAAAGATACAATACCCACTTGAGGCAGGGGACCTCGTTGGTTTCGGCGTTATACGCTATACCCTGTCCTCGTAGAGCATTTCTCTAGAGTCTGGGATGGCAGGGTCTGCTTGTTGGTGTGTCTTTTTTTTACTGTATGTGTTTGTCCTTTGTCTATTGCATTTACGTGTCCCTGTCTTTATGTGTTGTTTTTATATTTTCTCGTGCTTGGCGGCGCATGCCCTTCGTTGTCGATGCCGCCGGGTGCTACTGACCGCGCCCTCCACCGGCAGCAGTACCCCAATTTTATTAAAAAAAATAAATAATAATAATAATAATAATAATAATAATAATAATAATAATAATAATAATAATAATAAGCGTGCGAGTCAACCAGCGTGGAAATGGTTATCCCTGGACCGGGCAACTACCCCTAACAGGTATTCAATAGGTCCAAATAAACGAACTAAAAGGCTGGTCGTTTCGCGAGTCTCTCGGGTGGGCCCGCAGAAAAAGACGGATCCAGTCAGGTTTCATCTTCTCGTCTCGTGCGCCTGGAGTGGACGGACAGCTTGAGGAGAGATTTGCTCACGTGCCGCACACAAAGTGAGCCAAATAAGAGAGGGTACATGGCAAGGATGCACGCCATATGGTGTCATATGCATCCCGAACACTCAAATTTGACGCCACAAAACCTGCGTGACCATGTAGCCCGAATCATTAAATTAAACATACCTACCGGACAAGACGATAATCGAGAAGCTCGCGAAGAAGCTAGGGTTGCTGAAACTGCGGTGGTGGAGGTTGGACAGGATTCTGCGGTCAACGGTGAGAGCTCGACCAATAACATCATGGAGCGGGATCAACCGGTAACTTATGGTGAGAGCATAGTTACTGAGGCACAGACGGACTTGTTAAATCAATCCAACACAGATACTGTGCTAGAGCCTAACACCAGAACAAGACCAACTCCTACACAGAATGATGTCGATCTAAATAAATCCCTTTCTGTCTCAGACAGTTTAAGAAAACAATTCCGCGATCTTCTCGACACCGATTTAGACTTTGACAAACGACCACGTCCCAAATACCGACGGACGTATATAAAGGGCGAACAACTGACCCTACTAAACGAAATTTTGGACGATCATCTATCCCCATCCAGTGATCTCACCGACGTCGACAACGCAGTATATGCAGCGATGCGTGTCCTGACCCCATGTACTAAGCAGCAAAAGACTGTAGAGGAGAAGGCACGTATTCGTATTAAACAAATTGACATCAAGGTGAGGGCACTACGACAGCTTATATCGCGCATCCATTGTGTGATAGAACATATTCAGACCAACAGGCGTTTTACGCGAAAGGTACGGGCTTTTGCCAGAGAACTAAGGTACCGCAACTACACAATCAATTTGGGCAATCTGTTGACCATCAAACAGACACATTTGGATAAGATGCGCGCATTGGCCCTGGCCAAGAATAAATTAGCCCGGCGTGAACGGTGCATTCGTGAAAATAAGATCTTTAAATCGAACCCTTCACGCCTGTTCGCACCAAAAAACCCTGTCGTGGAGCAACCGCTAACGGTCGACGCAATAGAAGATTACTGGCGGGGGATATATGAGACGACTAAAGAGACTGACTTGGACTGTATTCCCATCAGCCAGTTTAGATGGTACTGCAAACAGCAGCTGGGCAAAGAGCCATCTCATACTATTATAACATCCATTGATAAAGAGGAAGTCGAACTTGCTTTCAAAGGCAAGAAGAACTATTCATCTCCGGGCATTGATGGAATAACCAGTTCCGGACCAGCGTTACAAATATGTTAGCCATACCCATCCTTTTATATACTTTTGGCTCAATTAAGTGGAATGTGAATGAATTGGAAGAACTAGACCGAGACACGCGAAAAATAATGAACATCAATCGTAGTTTGCACCCACGCGCATCGACACAACGACCTTACCTCCCACGAGACCTAGGGGGTAGGGGGCTCCTGTCAGTCGAACGTTTACATGACCGTATAGTCTTAGGTACAGCTTGTCGTGTACTTAACAGTTCAGACCCGCTTTTGCAACTCGTCAGGGACCACGAGCTTACTGGCGTAGGCGAATTTTTATTAACACAAGCGCAACGTGCCGCCGATATCTTGGGCTTAGCCTTCGATCCGCGTAATCGCGACGGTGATGATAACATTCTTTCACTATCACAGTCGCGCCAAAAGTCGGCAATCAAGAGAACCGAGCAACAACATCTGCTCAATAAACATCGCGACAAAGTTCACCAGGGTATGTTCTACCGTCACCTTGACAAACTTGGCCTTTCGAGCGAACTCACTGGGGCTTTCCCGAGAGCTAATGGACTTAAATCGGAAACGGAGGGCTTTATCATAGCAGCTCAAGATGGTGTGTGAACACCTTCACATACCAAAAATATGTGATGGGTAATAAAGGGGTTTCGAGTACCTCGTGTCGGGCATGCAAAGCATACTCGGAAACCTTGATGCACCTGACTTCAGGTTGTTTTTATTATGCTAAATCTACCTATATCCATCGCCATAATGCAGCGTTGCGTGTGCTCTACTTTTATCTTCGTCATCATTACGAAGTTTACAAAACACCAGTCTTGCCCTACGATCCTGCGGAAATAGAATCCTTTGTTGCCAACCAAAAGTTCAAGATCTTTTGGGACATGCCGGTTGTAACTGCTAGGCAATTGAGCGCTAATAAGCCTGATGTTGTGCTCCAAGATTTAACATCTCAGACTATGTATGTTATCGAGTTCTCTGCTCCGGGGGAAACTAACAGTCGAAAAGGAGGAGCAAAAAGGGATTAAATATCAAGATCTAATACACGAACTGGGACAACTGTACCCGGGCTATACTGTCCACTTGGTCGTACTTATAATCGGATGTCTGGGGGGTATGCATAATTCCTTTGTGCGCAACTTAAATATGATTCCGGCTTGTCGATCTTACGCCAACATGTTAGCGGCGTCAATGCAAAAAGCAGTAATTATCGGGACGCTCCGCACGCTTCTGTCGCACGAGACATCTTTTCCGGGAGTTCATGAACACCTTTGAACCCCATGCCCCGTTTAGAGCGGGTCCTCGAACATCCACTGGACCTGCCCTCGAATCTCCCACTGCTTGTGTTTTGCAGCGAGGTTCGGGGATTTATTAGGTAGGGAAGACCAGGAAGGGAATGCTGTATGACGGACATTACGTACCTGACTTTGAAGTACCTGACCTGGTACGCTGCACGGACACTTTTTCCTCCGCCTGGGGGAGGAAAAGTAAATATCGCGACTGCACTTTTTGAAGTGCAGTCGCGATATTTACGTTAAATTCTCATCATAATAAAAACAATAATAATAATAATAATAGTAAACGCCCTGTGGGTGGTAGCTTCACTTTGTAGAACTTCCCCACAGTAGGTCCTGATTTTCGTAAAAGGCAACTAAAAGGACAACCCATTAGTATGGTGAAAAAGAAAGAAAAGCCTCGGCAAAATGCCGCTGCCGGTGGAGCAACCGGGCGCATCAAGGTCGGCACTGAATGTGACAGCTTAGATCACGGTGACGACAGGCTGAATTCTATGCAGCCACCTGTCAGCTGTAACATTACCTTCCGTCAAAATACTACTGCCCTACTTACAGAGCCCCCAACACCTTTGGCTCAGCCGATTTTAAGTGTTTCCTCGGAGCACCCTTTGGGGACCACTAAAGCTGGTAAGAAGCGTGTGTGTATGCAATGGACAAGTGAACCGAATCAATTCATCATACGCACATACTCAAAGTTATTAGACTTGAAACGGACAAAACTGGTTACTGTACAAAATTACATCGAGAGTTCTCGCGCACCTATCCTAACCTAAGTTGCGTCACCGAACAGAAATTGACAGATCAAAAACGTGTCATTTTTACCAATAACCTTATCCCTTCCTCTCTTATAAACACAATTAAAACCTAGGTCACATATCAATTTGCTCAAAATGAAGAAATACAGGCCGACGTCCCACCAGAAATGGGACACTCAACAACTTGTCGATAATGAGCCTAACCTCCATGAGACAGCAGTAAATGACACCCTACTGCAAGAGATCGAACTGGAATTTAACATAGCGCTTACTGAGTTTTAAGGGACCGACCCCACACATAGGTACTTGTTGCTTAAACATACCTCATGTAGATTGGCTGAGATCGTTGAGATATTAAATAATACAATACTGCCTAAATACCTGGAAACTTGTGACAATTTTATCGAGTTACACAAAGCTATCTACTGTGGAGCCGTTGCAGCTATACGTTGTAACGGTTCCGATGTAACGCAACCTGTAGCGCACAACTCGAAGGAACACAAAACTCCTCCCTGGGAAACACTCCTGAATAAACGCATCAACAATATCCGATGCAAGCTCGGCAGGATCATCCAATACCAACAGGGTGCGAGACCCAGAGGGCACAACAAACACATACACAACATATTACACAAACACACAGTACACACACAATACGAGGAACCCAATAACACACTCACAGAGATCAGAGATACGCTTCACCAAAAATTAGCAGCACTGATGGAGCGTTTACGAAGGTATAAGACGAGCACTGAACGCAAATGACGAAACCAAGCGTTAAGCAGAAACGAGTGACGATTTTATCAGTCTCTAACGAACGCGGTAATTGACAGTAATGGTCTCCAGAGCTTTACAGAGATCGAATAACTGGAAGGCACCTGGCACCGATAACATACAAAACCACTGGCTCAAACACTTTACATCAATACACAAGTGTCTCGCTGAACCATTTACACTATTTATCAGAACACTAAACCTGACACTGAAGTTCCTACCGCAGGTTATCACATACATGAAATCAAAAAGCAGTAATACAAAAAATCCTGCTACTTATAGGGCTATTATCTGCTTGCCTACAGTGTGTACGATTTTGATGTCCTGTCTGGCAGAAAAGATCAATGAGCATTAGCACCATACTGATAGAAGAACAAAAGAGATATCGAAAGAGATCTCTTTTGTTTGTCTAACAAACGAACTCTCGCCATACCATTTCGCATCTGATGTACATGGATGATATAAAGATCTATGCAGTTACTAAACATCTCGGATTCAATCAGGATGAATGTGTAGATCACAGCGCTGTAAAACAACACCTGATACAGCAGCATTTAACGCATGTACGAAAATTACTGAATACCTACCTTAATGAAAAAAAAAAAAAAAAACATAAAGGCAATTAATACCTACGCAGTTCCGGTGCTAACATACTCATTTGGGGTGTTCAAATGAACGCCTACGGACTTGACAAACATCGAAATCAAGACCCGCGCTCTTATGACCAAATACCGAATTCATCATCCCAAAGCAACGATAGAACGGCTAACACTGCCAAAAGCCAAAGGGGGCGGAGCCTTATAGACATAAGGAACATGCATGATAAACAGGCTCTTAACTTGCGAGAATACTTTTACACCAAAACACATACATCACACTTACACAATGCAATAATCCAATCCGACAAGGCATACACACCATTAAATTTCTCACACACAGATATGCCTGATAGTTTTTGCCCTTTGGTCGCGAAGGAGGACAAAATCCTGCAATGGATCCGCAAGCCGCTATATGGGAGATCTTAACCAGGGTAACGTTGACAAAGCAGCGTCGCACGCCTAGTTAAATCAAGAAAGTCTTTTCCCGGAGACTGAATGATTCATACTGGCTATACAAGAGCAAGTAATTCATACAAAGAATTACTCAAAATACACACTTTGTGACTCGTAAATAACATCTGACTTATGCCGGAAATGCCATTCCAAGACCGAAACGATCCAACATATCACAGCAGCATGTACTCCGCTCGTTCAGTCCGAATTCAAACACCGTCACGATCAAGTTGGCAAAATTATATACCAGAAACTAGCGGTTAAACACCACCTTATAACCGATAAAACCACTTACTACAAACTCACACCAAAAGTAGTAGCGAAGAATGACTCCTGTAGACTTTACTGGGATCGGTTGATTATTACAGATAAGGCCATAAATAATAATTGACCAGATATCACCTTCATAATGAAAAAAATTAAGACCACTTATCTGATCGATAATGCTGTTCCGAATACACAAAACTTACAAAAAACACACGCAGTTAAACTAGATAAATACACTGACCTCGCAGCCGAAATAAAATCGATAAGCGAAAGCACAAAATCTGCTTCTACTCCGTCTGAGCTATCTGCTGTGAGCGAACAACACACTGACATTCATCTCACAGACATACAACACACAAACACACAACACACTAACACTGAAACACAAATACAACACACATACAGATTCAGATTCGTCTGATGGGGAGGGAGGATCGGCCAAGTGCCGCACTGTCACTGTTACCGCTCTGGTCCACAATCCTCCTCAACCCAATAACACACAAGGTTTGTCAACCTCTATACCATCTAAACGCTCAATTCCAAGTCCATCCGATTTTAATGAGCAATTTAATGAACCAGAACACAATTACACCAAGAAACGTAAAATAGAAGGACACATCCGCACACATACACGAACACACACACACAAACATAAACAGTCCTTTCCCTTCCCTCTATCCCTACTCCTACCTATCCTCTGAACTTGAAGAGACAAAAACGAACTAAGCTATTACAGCCATCTATCATTGAGCCAACATCTACGCTCCCACAAAAGTCTCGTCGTACGACCCAGTGTACACCAAAATAGACGCATAACACCTCGTTTCAAACAAGAATAACAACAACATAAGGAGTGGGTGGTGTGATAAACCCGTCCATGAATGTACTACGGTACTTTTACGGATTGGTTTAGCGCATTACCCTTCCACAGAGCCTAATACCTTGCATAATGCCAGTATAGGTGAAAGTTACCCAGTACTGTCCTACTAAGTATTGAGCGCCAGGTTGGCGTAAAGTTTACAAATATATACCGCAATATTTTTGTCGAGCATTCTGATTATTTAGCACAAAACACGATCAACTGTGTGTGATATACTTGTCCGATGGATTGTCCGACTTGTCATACCTAATTGAAAATATGCCGCAGATAGTTTACTGGGCAATTCACATTTTTCCAATAGTTCTAAAAATAAAGACAATATATAACAATTTTACCGATTTGAGCTGTAGGTACGTTATAATGTCCCACTTTATTTTAAATGATAATTTCTGTGGTGTGTTTGAAATTTTATGACGTAGCTTACTGTTTGTTAATGGATATATGCGGCATAGATGGAAACATGTAACAAAACTTCTAATTTAAAATAAATAAAAAAATTCCAAAATAGCCATGTTATTTTATTTTCGAGATTGAAAATAGGAAAGGAATATTTTAAAATATTAATCTAGTGTATATTATATTAATCTAAATTCGTTACTAAAAAATGAAAAAAGAAAAAAAAACGAATAGAATTTATGCAGCACGAAGAATGAGTGACAAAAAATAATAAAATTTTAATCCCTAGATATAATCCTTTTTTATCTTGACGTTTACAAAATAAATGCAGTGTGTCTGCTTCTTACTGGTTTTGAGCTAAATTATATGAAGTAACGAAGTGAAAAGTTAATTCTAAGATTCTGAGCCTTAGTTTAATTTTTGGTGTAAACAAATCCATAGATTAAAACTAAAAGTTAATCGAAGATTACAGTCCGCCATGGAGATCAAATCAAATTGATTTAATCTCAATAAAATTTCAGGTTAAAACAATTTGATTCCATAGCCTAATAAAAACATAATAATTTGTGTGTGTGCTTCGGACCACATCATCGAAGTGAAAATGGCATTTTTGTAATCGATTCGAACTAACAAATATATTCTATAAGAATGACTTTATTTAACAAGTTTCTGTAACAGCATGAACGTGAGAATCCAATAAGAAAAATAGGAAAAATAAATAGTATCTAATAAATTATTTTAAAACTGAAAATTGAATTCCAAACAGGTTAAAACCAGAATCCATAAGCAGTCAATGTATGTCTAAATTTAATAATTATTTTGAAGTATTTATGAAGTTTTTCTGTCATTTTTAAGAATAATTTATTTGTTGTCTTTTTGTTCTTTTAACAGGAAATAATTTACATATGTCAGAAGGCTGTGGAATAATACAAATAAAATAAGTAGAATGTGACTCTTGATTCAAAGTTTTTTTTTTTTAAAGAACCTGTAAACGCCCTAGGGCAAAAATTTACATGAAAGAACAAAAAAATATTTTAGTCCTGTGCCGTATATATTATTTTCTGGAATTCTGAATAATTGAAAATTATAAACATTAAATATACTTTGGGTAAATCATTCAAACTGGACAAAATACAATATAACTATTTGTGTTTATCTACAAGTTTGAATTTGTTTATAATTTTAAAGGACCTAGCAATTTAATTTATATTATATATATATATATATATATATATATATATATATATATATATATATATATATATATATATATATAATAGTTGCTGGTGACGTACTTAAACGAGGACAGTTTCCAAAAAATTATTACATATATATATATATATATATATATATATATATATATATATATATATATATATATATACATATATATATATATATATATATATATATATATATATATATATATATATATATATATATATATATATATATATATATATATATAATATTTTTTTGGTCACTGTACTCGTTTAAGTACGTCACCAGCAATACCATTAGAGATCGGACATATTGCATATATGTATTGTGCAAATTATAAATATTCCGTATAGCCTTCATTGTTATGAAAAAACACGTTTCTTAATTTGAGTATGTAGTATGTATATTTTCAATAAAACGTAGAAAAAAATTTATTAACACATTAAAGCAATAAGTTTATCTTTTCCACCTATTTTCCACCAAAATAATAGACACCTATTTTTTTTATTGGCCAAGAACGCCATTTAAGAGATGAAATCTTTCCCAAAATTGAGGTAAAAATTTAATTTTATCAATTTACTTGAAAACTATACCAGATAGAAAAAAGTTTAAACTCACACAACCCTTCATTTTTAAGGGTCTTCCTGAGGTACTCAAATCCAGGGTCGGGCCTACTAAGGGGGCCTTGACTATAATATTGTGGGTAAAATTTTCAATATGGTGATTATGGTTCACCAATCAAAATACTAATATCAAATATGAAAACTATATCAAGAATATTAGTTTATCTGTTTTGCTAAAAGCCATTACGTTAAAGTTAAAAGCTCAAATCTTAACCTAAAATCTTACATGTGCACTCATTATTTTACTTATAATATCTTTAAAAATAACTTTTTAAATCGTTTTTATTTTAGCGAATTTCGAAAACTCGAAATTCAGCTATTACAGTAGGTCTCATGACGCAATCTGAGTCCGTGACTATGGCAGAAATCTGTTTTGAGGTCCCTAGAATACGAAAATGATATTCACTAAAATTTATATATATATATATATATATATATATATATATATATATATATATATATATATATATATATATATACATATATATATATATATATATATATATATATATATATATATATATATATATATATATTTATGTGTTCCCACGATAACTCTCGAACGAAACGTCTAACGAGTATGAAATTTTGTGTGCGGACTGGATTCTGAATTGGCTTGGCTAAGTTCGTTAGCCAGACACGTCGGATGCCCAGAAGTAGGTTTTCTGGCCATTTTTTATCATTCGATCCTATCATAAGGCAGTTCGATTTTTACATCGTTGAAAAGGAAAAAAAAAATTATGAAGAAAATATTCTTATAATTTTCTTTCTATTTTAAGTATTTTTCGAGAAAATGTAAATTTTCACTTTTATTCTTTCTTTGTTAGTCTAATAAGTAATTTATATTTATATCTCAATTCTTTATGAAGTATAAAAATATTTCACTTTTTTATTAAAGAATTTTGTGAGAACAAGTGAGGACTATTCACATATATGTGTTATAACACACATACATGTATAGAGTTTTGTTTCTCATTTATTGCATTATAATTAGCATGGTTCTATCTCATGTTAAAAAATGTAATTTCTAAGATTTTCTAAGCTAATGTAATGAAGAATTTATTTTTTTTTTATTGAATTTTTAAGTAAACAAGAAATTGAAGATTATGTTATGATATAAATATTATTAAATATGAAATAAAACAAAATATGTACAATGTACATATGTATGTACGGAAAAATATTTTGAATCGATTTTGAAAATTTTTTCACTAATAATTAATAATGTTAAAAAATTAAACCATTTCAAATGGATTTAAGGTATTTTATGTGAGGTCAAGGTTTTCGGGACCTAAAAAGGCCAGAAATTAATTAACCAATCGATTTTAAAAATTTTTTCACAGTTAGTAAGTTAAAGTATTTGAATTAATTAATTAAATGATGTCCGCAAGAAGCTTACGGACTGCCATAAGTTATATGAGATCCTTACAACCCTTTTCTTACTGTTAGAGTACTAGACTTGTATGAGTTTCGCCAGGATTTACTGATCCCATAATTGTAAAAAATAAACTAAACGACCAATTTTAAAAATTTCTTCACTGTTACAGAGCTAAACTATTTTAGATAGATTTAGAATACATTATGTAAGGTCCGCCAGGGTCTACAGGACCCAAAAGTGTCAAAAATAAACTAACTGACCGATTTTGAAAATTTTTTCACTGTTACAAAGGTAAACTATTTTAGATAAATATCGATTACGTTATGTAAGGTCCGCCTGAGTCCATAGGACCCAAAAGTGTCAAAAATAAACTGCCTGATCGATTTTGAAAATTTTTTCACTGTTATAGAGCTAAACTGTTTTAGATAAATATAGATTCCGTTATGTAAGGTCTGCCAGGGTCCATAGAACCCAAAAGTGTCAAAAATAAACTAACTGACCGATTTTGAAAATTTTTTCACTGTTACAGAGCTAAACTATTTTAGATAAATATAGATTACGTTATGTAAGGTCTGCCAGAGTCCATGGGATCCAAAAGTGTCAAAAATAAACTAACCGACCGATTTTGAAAATTTTTTCACTGTTACAGAGCTAAACTATTTTAGATAAATATAGATTACGTTATGTAAAGTCTGCCAGGGTCCATGGCATCCAAAAGTGTCAAAAATAAACTAACCGACCGATTTTGAAAATTTTTTCACTGTTGGGGAACTAAGCTATTTTAGATAGACATACATTACGTTATTTAGGGTCCGCCAGGGTCCATGGGACCCAAAAGTGGTAAAAATAAACTAACCGACCGATTTTGAAAATTTTTTCACTGTTACAGAGCTAAACTATTTTAGATAAATATCGATTACGTTATGTAAAGTCTGTCAGGGTCCATCGGATCCAAAAGTGTCAAAAATAAACTAACCGACTGATTTTGAAAATTTTTTCACTGTTGGGGAGCTAAGCCATTTTAAGATACATATAGATTACGTTATGTAAGGTCTGAAGTGTCAGTAGGACCTAAAAGTGTCAAAAATAAAATAACTGACCGATTTTGAAACTTTTTTACTATTACCGAGGTAAACTATTTTAGATAGGTACAGGTTGTGTTATCTGAGATCCACAACGTAGAATGCTACACAACGGGTTTTGAATATATATATATATATATATATATATATATATATATATATATATATATATATATATATATATATATATATATATATATATATTTATTACATAAAGTCCGCCTAGAATATACGGTGCTGCACAAACTAACTATGCTGCACAAAATTCGTTCGGGTTCTTCGGTCCCCAAAAATACCAAAACTAATTACCCAACCGATTTTAAAAATTCTTTTACTCTTAGAAAGCTAAACTATTTTAAATAGGTACAGGTCTTAGATGAGATCCGCCAGTGCCCAAGATTTGGAAATTCGCTATGTTATGCAGGTGCTGCGACAGGGGTATTTATTTATTGCATTTATACTCTACAATTAATATTTAAACAAAAATATTGGATAAAATTTTATTATAATGTTATTCGTACAAAATTAAGGGCTGTATATAAATTCCGATAGCTCTAGTTAATGTTGGAAACAGAAGAAATATTTTAAAAAAGGTAGTAGAGACAAAATATAAATTGACTAATAGTGATATTTATATGTAATTAATTACTACAGTTTTTACTATGTGTACAAGAAAATGTCTTCTACGCTGATTTAAAAAATTGCGCGGACGTGTTTTGTTATTATAATGTAACATTTATTAACTAGTTATTATTCGCGCCAAATTTAATTTTGTATATAAACGGCATATATAAATATTTTATGCATATATAATTTAACCATTTCATACGTAGTATATAACAAATTGGGCTTTACAATATACATAAATTATTCTTTTGAAATTAATGACCCAGCATTTTTATTAACTCGTGAAATGTAATATTATAGTAGGAAATGTAATATTACACGATCGCTAAGGTTTCAATTCAAAGGCTTCATTGTAAAAGTATTTCTCGCATATTTGTGAAATAATGGTGATCCAAACGGAATTCACTAATGTTGGAAAATCGGAAGTACCTACGTTTTATTAAAAATTGGATATACTAAATATTTAATTTCTTCAATGACCTCCTACACTTTGATATTTTAAGCACCTGAAAACGTCGGCTATACATACTTGCCAACAAAAAAAGAAACACAAACTTTAAACGAGCTACTCATCTCATTTCGTTTTGTATCCAAGTAAATATGGTCATTGTCAGAATAGGAGACATATTTTTTCAAATAATGGAAGTTTAATTGATTACTTATTTATATAATTTGTTTTGCAACTGATGAAACTATATATATATATATATATATATATATATATATATATATATATATATATATATATATATATATATATATATATATATATATATATATATATATATATATATATATATATATATCGCAGTGCAAATTTTATCGAAAAATTGTACTGAAGACCGGCTAATAACTACGACCCTGGATTTATATATGTTAATTTCCCTATATATATTTTCGAGCTCCAAAACAATTGTGTGCTACGTCAATTGAAATTTTGCCTCTATCGATTCTGTTTTAAAATATTTCGGTTCTTTCTAACAGTTTCCAATATTAACTAGAGCTACCGGAATTTATATACAGCCCTTAATTTTGTACGAATAAAATTATAATAAAATTTTATCAAATATTTTTGTTTAAATACTAATTGTAGAGTATAAATACATTAAATAAAAACGATTTAAAAAGTTATTTTTAAAGATATTATAAGTAAAATATTGAGTGCACATGTAAGATTTTAGATTAAGATTTAAACTTTTAACTTGAACGTAACGGCTTTTAACAAAAACAGGTGAACTAGTATTTTTAATGTAGTTTTCATATTTGATATTAATATTTTGATTGATCGAACCATATTCACCCTATTTCAAGTTTTATCCTCAATTTTATAGTCAAGGCTCCACAGTAAGTCCAACCCTGGATTTGAGTACATCAATAAAAAGACCTTTAATAATGAAAGGTTGTGTTATTTTAAACTTTTTTTCTATCTGTTATAGTTTTCAAGTAATTTGACAAAATTAAATTTTTACCCCGACTTTGTGGATGGATTTCACCCCTTAAATGGCGTTTTTGGACGATTAAAAAAATACGTCTCTGTTATTTTCTTTTTTCTACATACCTAATACCAAGTTTCATTGAAATCGAGAATTATCACGTCAAGACCTTTACGTGTTAGTTATTCCATGTTCATCTTCCAGAGATATGAAAAATTTTGGTCTGCTCAAGCTAAAATGAAAAGGAATATTAAATCCAGAAATTATAACCATAAAAAGATATATCGTTAGGAATTATCAAATGCTAAAAATACGTAAGTACAAAACTGGTTTACAACTGTTAATAAATTGGTTAAATTTTTAGTTCTATCTACCATATTTTTTTTCAAAAAATTTATTTCTCAAATGCAGTGCAGACAACTTCTTAATCTTGTTACTTTTTCGCTGAGTAAGGCGAGCTGTTGTAAAGATAGGTAGATATAATTGAAAATTTTCCACTGCTTTACTTTATTCGGTTATTACGTAAATATTATTATTTTGCTGTGATATTACGTCCTATTTTTAGCATTTCTAATGGCGTTGTAACAATAGAAAATTATTTCCAACAAAGCGATACAAAGTGTGAAAATTTTATAGCATCGAAAATTTCGATATTTAATTAGAAAATGAATGGAATATGAAAAAGTAATTAATTTGGTATTTATTTATAAACTAATATAAATTGAACAAGTAAAAACAGCAATTAATTTCGTCCCCATAGTTTTATTTCTTTGATATAATCACAATGTAATACCGGTAACCAAGTTTGTGCCGAATAAAATTTATGGAACTGAGTACAAAATTTATAAAATTTTATAAACTTGGCTACAAAAAAGGTTTTATGGTTATTTTCCGCTAGGTTAATATTTTTTTAAGAAATGACCTTATAAAATTGAATGAAATTACTTGAACATTAGATTATACAAATACTCAATTTCTCACGTAATAGAATTAAAAATTTAAATATTTCAATTATTTTGTTGGTTTCTGTAGATTTATTGAATTTTTGTAGTCTGATAAAGACAAAACATGATTAAAAATGCAATCTGTTCACATAGGGAACAACAATGTGGTTATCTATATTATGATGGGAACAAATTAAACGAGCATTTATTTAAACAAAATGCGAAATAACTAAGAGCATTTGAAAAACTATTTTAACATTTGTAAAACAAAAGTAGCAATCAGAGTTGTGCGTATAATTTACTTCGGGTAAATTACACAGTTTTTTACATGTAAAAGACTTTGTAATTTACACATACTTGTTTTGATAAAAAAACTGTAAAAAATGTCAAAAACTAAATTTTTTAAATTTAATAGATATGTAAGCGTTACTGATGGTATTCTATATTTGCTATTGAAGTATTTGCTATATTTGCAAAGTAAAACTTAGTAATTAAGTAATTTGAAAATTAAAAATATAAATGGGGACAAACAGGAAACAGAAAGCTTAGTTTTGATAGAACAATTAGTACTTTTGATAGAATAGTTTATTTAAGAATTCAATGTTAAAAAGATTTTTATTTATTCAGTTAAATTTTACTAAAGGTATCAATCATCTTCATCATCATTATCGTCAGTGATTTTATTGTTATTATAATTTTATTTAAAGAGAGATAAATATGTAGTAGTTTTTCTGATCTGTCAAAACTCAGTTTGTTGATTTGGAAATTTAAAGCTTTGTAGTCAGTTGTGGATGGCCTTCCACCAACAGAAAATCATTTTTGTGTCGACATTTTGTTTACACGTTTTTTCATGTGAACTTATAAACAAGTAATAACCCTCAAAATAAATTGTTTTTCAGTGAAATGACAAATGATTTAAGTACTTTATATTTTTTACAATTTTATACAATTTTTTACGGTTTTTTACATTTTTTTACGTATTTTACAATTTTTTACATAAAAATGTAAAAAACTGTTTTTTTCATCACATGGCACAACTCTGAGCAATAAGTAAAGTAACTGATCACTATTCTTTATTTTCGTGCAATAGTAAATATGAACCAGAATCAATATAATAGAATTTGTGCATTTACTAAAATAAATGTTACATAGATAATTAATTCTTGCCCTTAAACAAAATAATTAAGCATTACATGTGTTACGTAAAAATTTACAAATGCACTTTTATAACTTTACTACCATTATCTTATTCAAAATAATCCTTAAAAAAGCCACTTGCCCCATAAAATTACTAAATGAAGGGGTCAGTGCAAAAAGTTAGCAAGTCACATTTTTATGTTTTAGAAATATTGCATGTTGAATATTTAACATTGTTCCCACATCTACAGTAATATTATTCATGAATTGTAATTTTTTGCAAGAATGACTTTCATGATGTAAAATGTTATGGTATCATCTGAAATGATAAACTAATTTCATAAAAAAAATAATTCACTAATTTCATAAAAAAAAATTAAATTAATTTGGACTTAGTAACTTTTCCTCCAATTTTTAGAAATTAAATAAAAAAATAAGTAAAGCCTATGAAAATAGTATATTTTCTCAAACATGCGATAACAAAAAATAACTCAAAAAGATATTTTATTTAACAAAATCATAGACACAGTTCTCTTAAAACTGTAATATAATAAAAATGATACACAGTTTCAATAATTGATTTTAGATATTTTGGTAAATTATATTCAAAAGGATCATACTCGCTACCAGAAGTTTTTTCTTCGCTCTAACTACTTGATAATTCTGAAAAATAAAAATAAAATTAATCACAAGATCAACATTTTATGTCAAAGTTAATTGTTGCTTTTCCTAGAATATATCTACATTATCCTTTGGAATATAATCATAAATATATACATCTATAATATATACATTTAAATACATGATACATACATACCTAATGAAGACATTTTCTTAATAGAAGGAATCAAATGATAATATTATATTTGAAAAAAAGAATACAACAGACTTGGAGAGATATCACCTGATTATTGGCTGTGGTTCTTACGTAATAAAATGTAGTTAAGTTCAGGACTTACCTACATTTTACTACTTGGCAACTTTTGACACGGTAGTGTGCCAAAAATTTAAGTACAGTACGGTGTCAAAAGTTTGGGGCCACTCCTGAGTTAGGGTATTCCGACATTTTTGACGCGGTAGTGTACCCCATTTATCAATGGGTTAACATGAATTTATTTTGTCGAAGTGATGATGACTCATGTCTTAGGAATTTCAAGGCCAACAGTATGAGCGAGTGTTGGGGTCAAATGTCAACAACAAATTTTAAATACATGTACTCGGTACGTGCCGGGTCAAAGGTCAAGGTTTGCACATCGATACAGTTAGATGACTCATCAGTTCGGAATGTGTAGCACCGTAAAGTTACACGATTTCAAACATTGGCAAAAGGGTTCAAGTTGGTTAGTTTTACGGTGCCGCCGCTCTCTCATAGCCTACCTACTCAAAGTTCAATATTATTTTTATTTTAGTATCTACTTAATAAATTTAAAGCGACACATAAATCTGGACGTGTAGGTATATAACATAGCCAGTGTCGCCAGATTGGGCTATTTACCGCCGATTTGGCTATTTATATTTTTGATTGGCGGTAAAATTTTTCTGTTGGCGGCAAGTAGCCGTTTGGGCTATTTTTGATTTTCCCATGTAGCCGTTTGGGCTATTTTTAATTTTCCCATTTTAAGCTTCCCATGTTAATGACTCTTGCCCGCATCCATGCTCATATGAGTGCATTTAAACTTTGTTGTAGCAGTTATGCTCCTTCATAGTTCATGTTACAACTATTTAACAGTGATATCTACCAAAATAACAAGACTGATGATGATAATTATAGTTTGCTGGAATCGATTAATTTAATAGAACTAACAAATGATTAATTTTATTGAAATAAGTTTAATTTTCAGAAAGATTAAGTTTCAAAACTTTATGGTTGTGGTAGTTGCCATTTCAGTGACAAAAACAAAAAAACAGTCATTCCAATTATTATTATATCTTTATGAAAAATTTTAAGTTAAAATGTAACTATTTAAAAGCGATTAATCGTTGGAAAAATGTTGATTATTTATTTAGACTTTTTGTGATTATTTGATGATTGCTATAATCATAAAAAATTTAAAATTTAAAAATAACATTGTTAAATTTGATTAATAGTAAAATTTTTGTTTAATGTGTAAGGATTAAAAAAGAATTGTCATCGTATTTTATGGTATTTAAACATTGATGTTGATAAATATTTATTATAAAGTTGACATATTTTTAAATAGTTTGCATTGCCTGTTTATTAAATTTAATTAATAAAAAATAAATTTTTTTTAAACAATCATTATTAATATAAATTTTTATTAAACGTCATTAAAGCTCGTGTAATTTCATCGAAAATAGAATTCAAAAAATATATAAAGCACTTTGTTCCGGATCGGACTACTTTTGGGCTACTCGAGCGCCTCTCATCGGCGGGTTCTTTTCTTTCAATATTTATATTTAAAAAATATTTTATTTCTTTCATGTCTACCATTGAAAATTGTTTTGTTAAATATTGTTTGAAATTTACCATAGCATTATTATCATGAGTTACAATTAATAGATCATCTACATAAAGCATTACATAGATATTTTTATAAATATCATTTTTATTAAGAATATATAAACAACGGTCTACTGATGAACTTTCAAAATTGTATTTCTTCAATACTTGATCAAGATGTTCAAACCAGCATCGAGTTGATTGTTTTAGACCGTTTATTGCTTTATTGAGTTTGTACACGTGATTATCTTTTGCTTTTATCCCTTCCGGAATACGCATATATATTTCTTCCTTTAACAAACCGTTAAGAAATGCGGTTTTTATATCCATATGATGTATTAATAAATTGCATTGATTTGCAAAAGCTGTAATCATTCGAAAAGTAGTTATGCGAGCAACGGGTACAAAAGTTTCAAAATAATCTGATAAATATTCTTGGCTAAAACCTTTTGCCACTAACCTTGCTTTATACTTAAACAGATTTCCATGGGAATCATTTTTTTATAGCAAAAACCCATCTACAATCTACTATATTTTTATTTTTTGGACAAGGTACTATATTCCATGTTTTGTTTTGTAAAAGAGATGGAATTTCTTCTTTTATTGCATTCTCCCACTGAGACCTATCATCGCGGTGTTTTATTTCTTGATATGATTTGGGAACATTATAAACTATCGACTGTGCACTTACATGGAAGTTACTATCTTCCTTGTAAGATACCTTAGGCTTGTTTTGAAGCCGTGCACTTCGTCGTAGTTTTTCAATTGACTGAGAGTTTTTGTCATCACGGTTACATGATTTAATATTAACTTCTTCTGTTTCTGAAACAAAATTTGTTAATATTTTGACTCTCTTGATCATTACTGATTTTTAAAATTTCATCCTTTTGCCTTTTATTAGAGTTTTGATGTTCATTTTCTTCTATTTGCACAGACGGTCGCGTAATTTTGAAATTTGTTTCATCAAAAATAACATCACGAACTATTATGAATTTATTCTTTCCTTGTTGCCATTTTGTAAATACCCTACTAGAATCCCTTTAAAGGATTTTTTATCAAATTTATCCTTTCTTGTTTTGTCATGTACATAAACTGTAGGTACAACCAAAAATTCTAAGAAGATCTAATCTAGGCTTTTTATTGTGCCATAGTTCGAAAGGCATTTTATTTTCTTTAATGGCTTTAGTAGGTGTAATATTAAGTAAATATGCTGCAGTTAACACTGCTTCTCCCCATAATTTTTTTCTAAGCCTGCACCGTGTATCATTGCACGTGTTTTTTCAGATAAGGTTCTATTCATGCGCTCGGAAATAGAATTTTGTTGAGGAGTGTACGGTACTGTTAAATGATACTGTATACCTTTCTGTGCACAAAACTCTTTAAAACTATTTGACAGATATTCGTTCCCATTGTCGCAATATAAATAAGCTATTTTTAAGTTAAAGTGATTTTCACTTTTAGCGACATAATCTTGAAAAACTTTAAATACTTCTGATTTATGAGAAATTAAGTAAACTACCGTATAGTGGGTATATCTTCTATATATATAAAAGAGAAATACTACTGACTCACCTATCACAAAATCTCCAAAACTACAATACCTACAAACTTGAAATTTGGCATGTAGGTGCCTATTGAGTCGTAGGCGCTCGCTAAGAAAGCGTTTTGCAAAATTTTTTGTATAACCGTCGAAATTTACGAAAAACCGTAAAATATCACTTCTTTATTACTGTATACAGCAATCTGTGGCCAATTTATCAAAAAATCCTACAAATTATTAGTTGCTATTGCAACGGATGCGGCTGTCCTTGCCTGATATTTCTCTGTTGTATGTCCCTTTAACACGTGTTTAATTGTTGGATTCTTCCAAATCGTGGATTCTTATCAGTTCGTCAAATGGCACAAATACGCATTGATCAATTTAAAATCGATAATTTATTTTCATATTATTTGTCAAGTACATAATGCTTTTCACAAAATTAATAAAATAGTTTTAATTCAAAATAATTGTACTTTACAAAATGGATGCCATCATTAACTTTACTTAGTTTAATAATTTTTATATTTTCTTTAGTTTTAAACTAGCTTAGTATTATAGATTTTATTTATTTTCACATTTTTTAATTAAATTGTTTTGTTAGTTTTTATTTTATAATTTTCTAATTTTTTAAATTCAATATTACTATACAAATTTTAATTATATATTTTTTGCGTGTTGATTCGTTTGTAACTTGAAACCGAATTTTTTCAAAACTCCTTTCTGTTCTCTCTCTGCCACCGTTGTCGCCCGTCACCACCTAGCCTCATAATTCCTCTTTTTATTTTTTTGGAACTAATTATGATGCTTGTGGTAATACAGGTTTCAGCAACTGTGGTACTTATAATATCAGCGGTTCCAATATTGGCCGCTAGATGGCACTATACATTCTAATTAGCATTCATGTCGCTGCAATTGATTTAACTGCCACCAGATGGTCGTCCAAACTTTACGCGCTAGATTCAAAAGTATACGTCATAGATGTTGTCACCGTTACATACGGCCCGACCAAGTTTGGACTTGAAATTCGTGAAGCGAATTTCGAGTTCAAACTGAAAAAAGAGAAAAAGAGAAAAAAAAATTACCAATTAGCCAACTGCATACCGTACATTACATAAATATCAATCAGTACCGGGTTACTGAGAGAACAGAAAAGGTTTTTACAAATAATGTATGTTTTGACAAATAAATTCTATAAGTAATTACTTATTAAGTATTATATAGTGAAATTGTACAAAATATGTTAATGCATTAATCATGCAATGTAAGTTAATAACTCTGAAATAGTAAATGTACTTGGCAAATGTTACCTATTCCAAATTAACAAAATAAAAAAAATAAATAAGATCAAAATGTTTGTTTAGTGTTTTGAGGCTACGTACCTCTATCATTATAACTAATACTTAGTTTTCTTATCATAATATTAATAATACGTAGTTTATATTTTAGCAGATATAAGTTAGGATTTACTGAAATTTAATTTGTTAAATTTCAATATTATCTAAAGTCATATCATGGTATTTTAAATGGAAAACATCCTTTTAGGTAAAATTTATTTAAATTTTAATCGGTCAAGTTTCAAAATTAATTAAAATCATATCATGGTATTGAGTTCAATTTTTAAATGGAAAACATCTCTTTAAGTAAAAATTATTTGCGTTATTCAAGTTGGCAGTAAATTTGATATATTTGTTTGCTTGTCAGTGTCGACTTCTTTTTTTTCGTACACGCCATCAAAAGGAAAAGTACTTTATTTCCATACTAACCTTAAGTAATGCATTTACTATGCATCCAACGTTCACAAAAGTATTTATCTAATTAATGTTACGTTATTTTTTGGTAGTGCTAGACAGTGTTCAACCAGTGCTAAATATAATAAAATATAATACTTGAAAGGATTAAGTTCATAGAGGAATCGACACATTTCACCATACAAATCGGTAAATGAAATTTAAATTATAGCGAACCGCAAAATTATTCGTTTATTAAGAATTACTTACTTATATGTAATTCAAATTCACACGTATACACTTTTGTCGTGAATCCCCGCTTTAAGGAAACAGACCACTATATAAAAAAAAAACTCCACCTTCTTTAAACTTTAAACCACGGTTGCTTAATATTATCAAAATATCATCAATTGGTTCCCCTAGAAAGTTTCCTTTCAGTTACGTAAATGATTTAATTTTTACTTGTAAAAAATAATATTCTGGTTGAAGCCTGTAGTACAACTATTTCGATTTTATACAATAGTAAGAAAACGTTGTGTTTGTTTTTTTTTTTTTGTATATCTTAAAATTTTTCTTGATAAACTTTAGAAATACATAATTATCTTTCTTTTCTCTTTTTATGAGTGCAAACATTAAAATTTTTAACAAGTTCAAATTCAGTATTCAGTTAATAGGTCAGTATTATTCGTGTATTAACAAATTCATATGATTTTTTAGTAATTAAAACTTATACGATGCCAATGTTACTCAAAGGGATGATCGACACGAGCAATGAACTAGTATTTAAATATTATGAGGTTGGTAGATGTGTTTGTTTCCCAATCAACGCTAAGTATTTGTTTTTAACTCAACAACATGTCAAGCGTGTGATTTAGAATTTGTAAGTATTTATTATTGTTAATTACGAATATAATGTTTTTAGTTAACTTTCATGTGTTTTAAAAAATTATTTCTTATAATTCTTGTACTTATAAATATTAACTATTTACCAAAAATAATCATCAGTCTGTTATAGTCACATAAGCATTTAAAACTTTATTCATGACATAACGAAAATGTAAATGTCATCAAATGTTTACATTTTCGCAAATGGAATATAATTTAACCCCTTAGGTGTTAAGGTTTAAATGTAAAAGAATATTCAAATATATATATATATATATATATATATATATATATATATATATATATATATATATATATATATATATATATATATATATATATATGTATCTTTTGAGAACGTGTTACGTTATAATTTTCGGTATTGAAAATTGTTGTATAAACGCACTACGTTACTAGTTTTAACAAAACTTTTACTATTTAACTTAAATTTTGTTGCTTTTGTTTTTTAGATGTGCTCAGAAGAGTGTATTGACTCAACTAAACATTAAAAAAAAATAAAAAAGACTAAAATAAATGAGAATTTAATACAATGGCCTCCAGGGAGTCACCATGGTACCACCATTGCCTAAGTGGTGGGATTTTGAAACTATGTTTTAAAGGGTTTTCTCCCTAATTGCATTGCTAAGGCCGAGACGATAATTTTGAAAACAGGATCGGAGCCGAAACGAAAATTTTGAGAACATACGTTCTTAGCGAGTAAAAAACCAAACGGATTGCACGAGTATGTTATTAATATATACTGGTGTCTAACGTATAATTTAAAATCCTACCGGCGTGGGCACCTCAAGTGCAATACTTGAAGCTGGATACCTCAACCACGCCAATTGACACCGACGGGAAAAGGAAAATTTTATCCCTTAGCGTACTTGGTATCAATTAAAGTATGAATTTATAAATCTAACTGATAATTGCAACGACGACAAGGAAATAGGATTTATTATTAAATGTGATGATTATTTTTTGTAGACTTAAAATGTCAACTGGCAAGAACGGTAATCAGGATCATTAACGGAATGGCGAATTTATTCTGCAAAGGGTTTTAGTAAAATTGCATTAAAGGTTCCTTTAGGTAAGCCCGAATTAGGATAAACAAGACTATATGCATTAGCGTATTTCACTGATTGAATAATGTACGGACCCTCAAATAAGTAAGAGAATTTTTTGACAACTTTCTGTCTGGACGATGAACGTGGGTGAGTCCTTAGCAGTACCTTGTCACCAACATTATACGTTTTAACTTTGTGTTTATCGTGCTTATTCTTTCTCTGACTGGTCATTTTTATTGTCTGTTGATATGCTATATTATGTTTTTCTTGAACAGGAATTTCTGCTTTGACGGGGAATTTAATAGTTTTGTCAATTAGTGAATCTGGTTTAATTCCAAACATGAGTTCGTAAGGAGAAAAACTTGTTGAGTCATGGGGGGTGAAATTTATACACTGTTCGATGAATGGAACGTAATCAACCCATGAGCTATGTTTTTTGCTGCAGTAGGTACGAAATAGTCTGTTAATTTCGCGATTTACTCTTTCTTCCGTGTTAGATCTAGGATTGTAGACGCTAACCGTAGACACGCGAATACCTGCCTCAGTTAAAGTGTTCTGCCAAACAGGGCTCATGAACTGACTGCCATGGTCACTTAAAATATTTTCTATAGGGCCCGTTTCGGGGATAAAAGAATTGAGGATTTGGTTTACACATTGTTGAGCTGTTGCTCCTTTGAGGGGATACATTCTTATATACTTCGTAAAGTTATCTTTAACTATAAAAATTTGGTTGAGTCCTCTTTTCCCAGTTACCAAAGGTCCGTAAAGGTCGCAAAACACATGCTGAAGTGGGCGTTCAGATATTATACTATGTAGAGGGCCTTCTGAGAAAAAGTTTGTAACTTTACATTTTTGGCATAATATGCACTTAATAACGATATCTTTGGTTTTGTTGTAGAGATTAGTCACGAAGAAGTATTGGTCGATAAGTTGAGCGCATTTTTTAGTACCGAAATGGCCATGACTTTTATGTATGAATGAAATTACACTATTACTAATATTGTCCGGTAAAACGATTTGCCAATTGTATGGGAAAGAAGTCTTTTTTCGGAACAATATGTTGTTATTTATGTTATAATTATCTCCCAAGTTGTTAATATTTTTAATTATGTCAGAACAGTAAGTGTCGTCATTTTGATGTTTTGAAATATCTTTGAGCAGCCTTTTGGTAGATGTTTGACTAAAATCTAATTTTATACCGCATGAAAATAACATTGGATATGGTTCTAATTCATTAAAAGTTTCAGAATTTATTGGTGCAGTCTGGTCAGAATCTATTGGTACAATTTGGTCAGCAAGAAACATATCATTAACTACTAAATTATTTTGGTCCGGTGTATTTTCAATATTGTCAGAGTACGGATTACGCGAAAAAATGTCTGCCACAAAATTATTCTTACCACTAAGGTGTTGGATTTCAAAATCATAGTCACCTAGAGATAGAAACCATCTTAGGAGACGATTACTGACAATTTTGGCGTTATCTAAAAATGAAATGGCCTTGTGATCGGTTCTCAAAAATACTTTGTGTCCTAAAATATACGTTCTGAATTTTTTAAAGCTGAAGACAACGCTAAGCAACTCCTTTTCGCTTATTGTATATTTTTTCTCGATATCCGTCAGACTGCGGGACACGAAACTGATCGGTAAATGCTCAAAAAATCGTCTGTAAAAATTGAACAGTCCGAGTACAGATTGAAGTTCCTTTACGTTTTTTTTTATGCCCCAGAAATTTCAACTCTTTCTGGAAAAACATACACTTATCAAAGTTAACGGTGAGGCCTGCTGATGCTAATTTATTAAGGATAATATTGATATGGTTGAGATGGGCTTCAACGCTCTCTGAACAAACCACTATGTCGTCGACGAAGACGTATGTTTTTCCAGAAAGAGTTGAAATTTCTGGGGCATATAGTAACTCCCAATCATATTAAAATGGATAACGATAAAATAGACGCTATTACCAAATTAAAACCCCCTCGAAACGTAAAGGAACTTCAATCTGTACTCGGACTGTTCAATTTTTACAGACGATTTTTTAATAATTTTAGCGATTTAACATCAAAATTAACACACCTACTTAAAAAGGGTGCCAAATGGGAGTGGGGTCCGTCTGAACAGGATGTTTTCGACGTCCTGAAGAATCGTTTCAAACAGTCAGTTTCATTAAATTACCCTGATTTCACTAAACCGTTTTATATTGACGTTGACGCGTCAAATTCTGGTGTTTCCGGTTACCTTTACCAATTGGACGAGAAGGGTGAGCATTTACTGATCAGTTTCGTGTCCCGCAGTCTGACGGATATCGAGAAAAAATATACAATAAGCGAAAAGGAGTTGCTTAGCGTTGTCTTCAGCTTTAAAAAATTCAGAACGTATATTTTAGGACACAAAGTATTTTTGAGAACCGATCACAAGGCCATTTCATTTTTAGATAACGCCAAAATTGTCAGTAATCGTCTCCTAAGATGGTTTCTATCTCTAGGTGACTATGATTTTGAAATCCAACACCTTAGTGGTAAGAATAATTTTGTGGCAGACATTTTTTCGCGTAATCCGTACTCTGACAATATTGAAAATACACCGGACCAAAATAATTTAGTAGTTAATGATATGTTTCTTGCTGACCAAATTGTACCAATAGATTCTGACCAGACTGCACCAATAAATTCTGAAACTTTTAATGAATTAGAACCATATCCAATGTTATTTTCATGCGGTATAAAATTAGATTTTAGTCAAACATCTACCAAAAGGCTGCTCAAAGATATTTCAAAACATCAAAATGACGACACTTACTGTTCTGACATAGTTAAAAATATTAACAACTTGGGAGATAATTATACCATAAATAACAACATATTGTTCCGAAAAAAGACTTCTTTCCCATACAATTGGCAAATCGTTTTACCGGACAATATTAGTAATAGTGTAATTTCATTCATACATAAAAGTCATGGCCATTTCGGTACTAAAAAATGCGCTCAACTTATCGACCAATACTTCTTCGTGACTAATCTCTACAACAAAACCAAAGATATCGTTAGTAAGTGCATATTATGCCAAAAATGTAAAGTTACAAACTTTTTCTCAGAAGGCCCTCTACATAGTATAATATCTGAACGCCCACTTCAGCATGTGTTTTGCGACCTTTACGGACCTTTGGTAACTGGGAAAAGAGGACTCAACCAAATTTTTATAGTTAAAGATAACTTTACGAAGTATATAAGAATGTATCCCCTCAAAGGAGCAACAGCTCAACAATGTGTAAACCAAATCCTCAATTCTTTTATCCCCGAAACGGGCCCTATAGAAAATATTTTAAGTGACCATGGCAGTCAGTTCATGAGCCCTGTTTGGCAGAACACTTTAACTGAGGCAGGTATTCGCGTGTCTACGGTTAGCGTCTACAATCCTAGATCTAACACGGAAGAAAGAGTAAATCGCGAAATTAACAGACTATTTCGTACCTACTGCAGCAAAAAACATAGCTCATGGGTTGATTACGTTCCATTCATCGAACAGTGTATAAATTTCACCCCCCATGACTCAACAAGTTTTTCTCCTTACGAACTCATGTTTGGAATTAAACCAGATTCACTAATTGACAAAACTATTAAATTCCCCGTCAAAGCAGAAATTCCTGTTCAAGAAAAACATAATATAGCATATCAACAGACAATAAAAATGGCCAGTCAGAGAAAGAATAAGCACGATAAACACAAAGTTAAAACGTATAATGTTGGTGACAAGGTACTGCTAAGGACTTACCCACGTTCATCGTCCAGACAGAAAGTTGTCAAAGAATTCTCTTACTTATTTGAGGGTCCGTACATTATTCAATCAGTGAAATACGCTAATGTATATAGTCTTGTTTATCCTAATTCGGGCTTACCTAAAGGAACCTTTAATGCAATTTTACTAAAACCCTTTGTAGAATAAATTCGCCATTCCGTTAATGATCCTGATTACCGTTCTTGCCAGTTGACATTTTAAGTCTACAAAAAATAATCATCACATTTAATAATAAATCCTATTTCCTTGTCTTCGTTGCAATTATCAGTTAGATTTATAAATTCATACTTTAATTGATACCAAGTACGCTAAGGGATAAAATTTTCCTTTTCCCGTCGGTGTCAATTGGCGTGGTTGAGGTATCCAGCTTCAAGTATTGCACTTGAGGTGCCCACGCCGGTAGGATTTTAAATTATACGTTAGACACCAGTATGTATTAATAACATACTCGTGCAATCCGTTTGGTTTTTTACTCGCTAAGAACGTATGTTCTCAAAATTTTCGTTTCGGCTCCGATCCTGTTTTCAAAATTATCGTCTCGGCCTTAGCAATGCAATTAGGGAGAAAACCCTTTAAAACATAGTTTCAAAATCCCACCACTTAGGCAATGGTGGTACCATGGTGACTCCCTGGAGGCCATGGTATTAAATTCTCATTTATTTTAGTCTTTCTTATTTTTTTTTAATGTTTAGTTGAGTCAATACACTCTTCTGAGCACATCTAAAAAAAAAAAGCAACAAAATTTAAGTTAAATAGTAAAAATTTTGTTAAAACTAGTAACGTAGTGCGTTTATACAACAATTTTCAATACCGAAAATTATAACGTAACACGTTCTCAAAAGATACATATATATATATATATATATATATATATATATATATATATATATATATATATATATATATATATATATATATATATATATATATTTGAATATTCTTTTACATTTAAACCTTAACACCTAAGGGGTTAAATTATATTCCATTTGCGAAAATGTAAACATTTAATGACATTTACATTTTGGTTATGTCATGAATAAAGTTTTAAATGCTTATGTGACTATAACAGACTGATGATTATTTTTGGTAAATAGTTAATATTTATAAGTACAAGAATTATAAGAAATAATTTTTTAAAACACATGAAAGTTAACTAAAAACATTATATTCGTAATTAACGATAATAAATACTTACAAATTCTAAATCACACGCTTGACATGTTGTTGAGTTAAAAACAAATACTTAGCGTTGATTGGGAAACAAACACAGCTACCAGCCTCATAATATTTAAATACTAGTTCATTGCTCGTGTCGATCATCCCTTTGAGTAACATTGGCATCGTATAAGTTTTAATTACTAAAAAATCATATGAATTTGTTAATACACGAATAATACTGACCTATTAACTGAATACTGAATTTGAACTTGTTAAAAATTTTAATGTTTGCACTCATAAAAAGAGAAAAGAACGATAATTATGTATTTCTAAAGTTTATCAAGAAAAGTTTTAAGATATACAAAAAAAAAAAAAAAAAAAAAACAAACAACGTTTTCTTACTATTGTATAAAATCGAAATAGTTGTACTACAGGCTTCAACCAGAATATTATTTTTTACAAGTAACAATTAAATCATTTACGTAACTGAAAGGAAACTTTCTAGGGGAACCAATTGATGATATTTTGATAATATCATATTAAGCAACCGTGGTTTAAAGTTTAAAGAAGGTGGAGTTTTTTTTTAGTGGTCTGTTTCCTTAAAGCGGGGATTCACGACAAAAGTGTATACGTGTGAATTTGAATTACATATAAGTCAGTAATTCTTAATAAACGAATAATTTTGCGGTTCGCTATAATTTAAATTTTATTTACCGATTTGTATGGTGAAATGTGTCGATTCCTCTATGAACTTAATCCTTTCAAGTATTATATTTTATTATATTTAGCACTGGTTGAACACTGTCTAGCACTACCAAAAAATAACGTAACATTAATTAGATAAATATCTTTGTGAACGTTAGATGCATAGTAAATGCATTACTTAAGGTTAGTATGGAAATAAAGTACTTTCCCTTTTGATGGCGTGTACGAAAACAGAAGTCGACACTGACAAGCAAACAAATATATCAAATTTACTGCCAACTTGAATAACGCAAATAATTTTTACTTAAAGTGATGTTTTCCATTTAAAAATTGAACTCAATACCATGATATGATTTTAATTAATTTTGAAACTTGACCGATTAAATTTAAATAAATTTTACCTAAAAGGATGTTTTTCATTTAGAAGAATGTTTTCCATTTAAAATACCATGATATGACTTTCGATAAAATTGAAATTTAACAAATTAAATTTCAGTAAATCCTAGCTTATATCTGCTAAAATATAAACTAAGTATTATTAATATTATGATAAGAAAACTAAGTATTAGTTATAATGATAGAGGTACGTAACCTCAAAACACTAAACAAACATTTTGATCTTATTTATTTTTTTTATTTTGTTAATTTGGAATAGGTAACATTTGCCAAGTACATTTACTATTTCAGAGTTATTAACTTACATTGCATGATTAATGCATTAACATATTTTGTACAATTTCACTATATAATACTTAATAAGTAATTACTTATAGAATTTATTTGTCAAAACATACATTATTTGTAAAAACCTTTTCTGTTCTCTCAGTAACCCGGTACTGATTGATATTTATGTAATGTACGGTATGCAGTTGGCTAATTGGTAATTTTTTTTCTCTTTCTCTCTTTTTTCAGTTTGAACTCGAAATTCGCTTCACGAATTTCAAGTACAAACTTGGTCGGGCCGTATGTAACGGTGACAACATCTATGACATATACTTTTGAATCTAGCGCGTAAAGTTTAGACGACCATCTGGTGGCAGTTAAATCAATTGCAGCGACATGAATGCTAATTAGAATGTATAGTGCCATCTAGCGGCCAATATTGGAACCGCTGATATTATAAGTACCACAGTTGCTGAAACCTGTATTACCACAAGCATCATAATTAGTTCCAAAAAAATAAAAAGAGGAATTATGAGGCTAGGTGGTGACGGGAGACAACGGTGGCAGAGAGGGAACAGAAAGGAGTTTTAAAAAGGATTCGGTTTCAAGTTACAAACGAATCAACACGCAAAAAATATATAATTAAAATTTGTAATGTAATATTGAATTTAAAAAAAATTAGAAAATTATAAAATAAAAACTAACAAAACAATTTAATTAAAAAATGTGAAAATAAATAAAATCTATAATACTAAGCTAGTTTAAAATTAAAGAAAATGTAAAATTATTAAACTAAGTAAAGTTAATGATAGCATCCATTTTGTAAAGTACAATTATTTTGAATTAAAACTATTTTTATTAATTTTGTGAAAAGCATTATGTACTTGACAAACAATATGAAAATAAATTATCGATTTTAAATTGATCAATGCGTATTTGTGCCATTTGACGAACTGATAAGAATCCACGATTTGGAAGAATCCAACAATTAAACACGTGTTAACGGGACAAACAACAGAGAATTAACATGTACGGACAGCCGCATCCGTTGCATATATTTTCGCCTAAGACCATATCGATACATTTCTGAAATGTGCCGACTGCCAAATTAATGCCAAAAGGGAATCTTTTGTATTGGTAACACTTTCCATTTAATAGGAATGCCGTATATTGGCGACTTTCTGGATGTAGTGGTATCTGTAAAAACCCTTTTGTTAAATCGAATGACGAGAAGTAAGATTTGTTCTGAAATTTAGCCAGTAAGTACTCTATGGATACCGGTGCTTCTTTATCAACGCAAATTATTTTGTTGACACTTCTCGAGTCGAGGACAATTCTGACTTTACCCGCTTTATTAATAACTACATGGAGAGGGTTCACGTAGGAAGAATAAGCACGTTCCACTATGTCAAATTCGATTAATTTTTCCAACTCACGTTGTACTGCTTGTAGTTTTGAATAAGGGATAGGGTAACATTTTGTTGAAAACGGTTGATGTTCCTTAATTCTAAATTTACAAACAAAATTTTTAACCTTGCCGGGTATTTTCGAAAATATTGGTAAATACTGTTTAAGGATTTCTGTTAACTTATTTTTATGAAGATTGGAAATGTCCACTGTATTTTGAACACGCTGTTCTATTTCATTTAACGTAGTGAACAATTTCTCTGATTGGGCCGACTGTATTATTGTATTATTTATATTATATAGTTGTTCATCATCTAAACTTTCATCGTAGTTGGTAATAATCGATAAATTATTAATATTTTTGTTAGTTACAGAAGTATTATTATTACAAGTTTGAAAATCGATCATACGCACGTGCCCATCGCTAATAAAACTAATAGTATAGTCCTGAAAATTTAACTTCGCATTGAACTTTTCAAGCCAATCGGTCCCTATTACCACATTATTTTTTAAACAATCGACAATTAAACAGTTTAATGGCAATACCAAATCAGAATAATTTAGTTCGAAATAAGTTTGCGAGGATATCACTTTCGATTTTTTTCCAGTTGCAGTAATTATTTGACATTTTGTTGTAGGAATAAGTGGTAATGGTTTTTCTAATCTGTCATTATTAATTTGATTCAATTTAAGAAAAACATCTTTATTAACAACCGAAATATTTGATCCGCTATCAAACAAAACAAGTACTTCCTCATCGAAAAATTTACACTTAACAATTGGCAATAAATTATTGTTGTTACGACTATACTTAGATGAACCGGGGGTACCTATGTCGTCTGTCAAAATGTCGGGAATATCCCCTGATATTGTATTGCACAAGAAAGTATCACAAAAATCTATTTCTGGTTGTAAAATTTTATGTTCATTAGAAATACTAATGTTGGAACGTGGTTTCACAGTAAGACGAGGTTTTACTGTAGATAAATTGTGACAAATTTTATTAGAAAATGTATTATTACTTATATTGTTATTTGAGGGTACTAACTGACAGCCAGGGGCATTAGACTGAGACAATTCGTTATCGGATTGGGGCATAGAAATTAGGTTATTGTCGATTAAACCAGTGGTGGACGTAGTTGTCACACCACTGGCGTTTACAAGTTTTCCTGGTTGTTAGCCTCATTACTTGTAGTTGGGGTCACCACCGACGGGTTGTTTTGATGATCATCTGGTTGATGTTCAACAAATGTATCCAGATCAATGCTATTTGTATGATTCTGTATCAAGGGCGGATTTCCCCAGCTTACTCTATTGTTGTTTGTGTTGCGTGAATTACCTCTTTGATAACTATTATTACCAGTATTATTTCGAGAAGGATATTCAGGACGCGGGTTATTTTGATTAAAATTATTTGAACCTTGAAGAATATTTTGATTAGGGAAGTTACTATTATAAAAATTTCTGTTTAAATTAGTATTCCGCGGAAAATTTCTATTATTGTTAAATCTACCGTTGTTGCCAGAATTCATTGATCTGTTGTTATGTAATGAATTGTTATTGTTAATGTTATTACGGTTATTATTTGTCAAATTATGGTTATTTGCAAAATTATGTGATGTTGGAATATCGATATTCGAATTGGTGTTATTGTATCCATGAGCACCATCGTTATTACCGCGAAAGTTGTTGAAATTGACATTACGAGACTGGTTATTATTATTACCGAAACGATTATTGGCATTATTGTTATTCATTGACCAAATGGAAAAACCTGAAGCACTGTTGCGCTTTGGAGTTGTAAAATAGTTATCAAAATCTTTAAGCGCATTTTCTAATTCGTGCAAGTTTTTACAGTTGGTCAAAAATCTGTTAATTTCAAACGGGAAATGACCGATAAATACTCTAATAAATTGTTCTGAGTCAATTTTAGCGTCTAAATGTTTTGTCAATTTATGCCAATATACTAGGTGGTCTAGAAAACGGCCATGTTTAACAGGTTTGCCACCCTGATTAGTATAGAATTCTATCAGAATTTTACTTTGGATATCTCTCCCCCAGAATGACGTCATAAACCAAGTCTTGAAACGGTCAAACGAAGTTAACTCGTCTTCGTAAAGAGAGAAATTATTTTTAATTTTAGTGCCCAGTTTTTCACATGCCAATTTCACTTTATCTGATTCTGAAATTTGAAACTCGTGAAAAAATTTTTCTAGAGAGTTCACAAAATCAACTGGATGAACTTGTAATATGTTATTCGTAAAGATATCGATACTGCCAGCGTCACTTTTACTTACAGATAGGTTATGTAAGCTAAAATTGGATGTACTTAGATTGTTATCATAATTATGAAAAGCAACAGTATTCTCAAAAGAATTCAATTTAGTACTCAATGAATTGACTATTTCGTGTTGATTTTGTAATTGATTGTTAATGTTTGGTATTTCAAAACTGATCAGTTTTGCAACATTCTCGGAAATTTCAACAATTTTTGAGGTAGTGCTTTCATGATGTTGGGAACAATTAGAACTGACAGTGTTTAATTTTTTATCCAAATCAAGTTTATTTGTGTTTATTTTATCGTCCAAAATTTTGCCAAACTGATCAATTTTATCGTCCCGTATTTTTCGAATATTGGAAATGCTATTTTCTGTTGCCACAATCTTTGTATAGCATTGATTAATTTCAACAAAGAATTCAGCATGTAAATTATTTAATTTTATTTCTGTCTGATTTTCGAGTTTCTTAATTTCATCCGAAAGATGATTAAATTTACGATCAATCTTAGCGTCAACAGCATCTAATTTACTACTAAGTTCTTTGTTCTGACTATCTAATTTATTACTGAGTTCTTTGATTTGTTCTTTATTTTCTTTTTTATTATCTTCAAATTTTAAATTATTTTGTTCAATCAATTTTTTATTATTGCTTTCAAATTTTTGATCTAACGAAAACAACAATGATTGATGCATTGATTGAAGCATTTCAACTAAATTATTTGAATTAAAACTGTCTTTGCTGTTTGAAATGTCACTATTTATACCTGACGAAGTGTCTTCACTAGATTCAGCACGTTGTTGATCTTCCATTGCATCCTCCTCGACAGCAACTTGAACAGCATCACCTCCAGGTGGTGCATCAGGTGTTTTTTCCGTACTTCTAGGTGTTGAAACAGCGAAAAGTTCTCCACTTATAAATGAATATGATGGTATTTCACTAGTTGAGTCCTCCATGACGTGGAAACAGAAGTAAATACGCAAAACAAAACCAGACGTTAACTGTTCATGGAGATTACCAGCACCAGTAGATCATACCAAGCGTTTTATGGTTGGGAGATTCACCAGAGAGCGTACCATGCGTTTGTCGACCGCTCAAATCACCACGAAGTCATCAAATTGCACTAGAACGTACCATGTGAATTTTGTTCGTGCAAAACACCAGGAAATAGTTGCGTTGCACCAGAAGACGAAACACTAAGCCCCAAGGGTTACCATATGCAACGGATGCGGCTATCCTTGCCTGATATTTCTCTGTTGTATGTCCCTTTAACACGTGTTTAATTGTTGGATTCTTCCAAATCGTGGATTCTTATCAGTTCGTCAAATGGCACAAATACGCATTGATCAATTTAAAATCGATAATTTATTTTCATATTATTTGTCAAGTACATAATGCTTTTCACAAAATTAATAAAATAGTTTTAATTCAAAATAATTGTACTTTACAAAATGGATGCCATCATTAACTTTACTTAGTTTAATAATTTTTATATTTTCTTTAGTTTTAAACTAGCTTAGTATTATAGATTTTATTTATTTTCACATTTTTTAATTAAATTGTTTTGTTAGTTTTTATTTTATAATTTTCTAATTTTTTAAATTCAATATTACATTACAAATTTTAATTATATATTTTTTGCGTGTTGATTCGTTTGTAACTTGAAACCGAATTTTTTCAAAACTCCTTTCTGTTCTCTCTCTGCCACCGTTGTCGCCCGTCACCACCTAGCCTCATAATTCCTCTTTTTATTTTTTTGGAACTAATTATGATGCTTGTGGTAATACAGGTTTCAGCAACTGTGGTACTTATAATATCAGCGGTTCCAATATTGGCCGCTAGATGGCACTATACATTCTAATTAGCATTCATGTCGCTGCAATTGATTTAACTGCCACCAGATGGTCGTTTAAACTTTACGCGCTAGATTCAAAAGTATATGTCGTAGATGTTGTCACCGTTACACTATGTATTAGCAAAAAATAATTTTTGTAATTTTAAAAATTAAATAACTATGGTTACTATATATTTGTACAAACTATTTCTTCATTCTCATTAAAATGTTTTTTATCCGAATTTATTTAAATTTAGTTAATTATTTGTTGTTATCGGTTCTGTTATCATTAATCCTATTTAGTGTTACCAAAACAAAAACAAAAACAAAGTCAGTGTAAGTTTAAGGTCTACAATTTTTATCTTATTACAAAAAATGTGTTTTCAGATACATAATTAGAATATCTTGCAGCGAAACAAACGAATATATAATTGCATCAAAATTTGATTTGGTGCTAAAGAAGCAGTCATAAAACAAGAAAAAAGATTAAGCAGCATTAGAGCTAGAGTTAATAGTATACTTCTGGAGTAACCTTATATTTAAAAAAAAAATAAAATATGGACTGTATTTATCCGTTCCCAATAGTTTCAAGTAAACGGTAGTATATATCAAAAAAATCATGAAAGAAAACTATAGGTAAAATTGGCATACGAACTGAAAGAAAAATATCAGAATTAAGTCAAAGTTACCCCACAAGACCGTAGGACTTCAAAAGAAGCTTAAAGTAAACGACTGGACGTATCCTTAAGATCTTAAGATCCCAAAACGAACTCAAAATAACTGGCTGGACGCATTTTGACTAAATTTTTTGCTCAAATTGTATTGAGATTCTGAGAAAAATGAACATTTTAAAATTGCCCTCTAGGATTCTGAGGTCTCAAAAAGACCCAAAATAAACGACTGCACGGATCTGAACCTTTGCTCTAATATTATGAGTATTAAGAATCCGAAACAAATTAACGAGAGTTCGGAAATATTATCCAGAGCCCTGTGAACTCGAAATGTCTCGCAAAATAAAGTACTCTTAAAATTATCAATGTGAATATCTCAAGATATAAAAATTAGATACCCTATTAAAATATGAATATCGCAGAGTATTTCAGTATATCTGATTTAAAAGCAGGGCTTCGAACCGAAATTTTTTTTCGTTCCGGTTCAGTTCCGATTCAACGGAAAAAAAAGAATAACGGTGTCGATTTCGATTATGGTTATAGAGTATAGGTTATTTTCGATTTCGGTTCTGGTTTCGGTTTTCGGTTTCGGTGTTAAAAAAAATTAAATTTTTTTGCGAGTTATGAATATATTATCTATTTCATAGAAATTACCTAATTTATAAAACGTAAATCAACGTTGGAAAAATTCAATCTTAATATTTTTCAAAATGCTTGAATTTATCGAAACATCATTTTCCCTTACTAGGTGTTTACTTTAGGCCTGAGACAGCTCTTTCGACACTCGCTTGATTAGTTGATATGCTAAACACAACTTCCAAAATTAGAAAACCTGAGAATATAAATTTTAATTTCTAATCCAGTAACCTGTTCCTTTTCTATCTAATCCAAAAATATCGTCGAACGGAAATATCATATGTCTGTTATTTCTAGTAAATAGATAAATAAATAAATAAATAAGATACATAATATAAAATAAAACAAAAAATATATTTTAACGACCATATGTACGAACGTTAGAAAAGTTTATTGGTTTACTATCTTTGTAAAATTTTATATTTTGATCCATGAGAACTTTTCAAATGTTACCGTAAATTTTATTATTTATATACCTACCTATACCTATATTATAGAAACATCAGTTCCTTAAATTTTGAAATTTATTGTTGAAGAAGATTATAGAATAAAATTAAATATTGAATTTCAGGTATGAACCGGAACGAAAAAAATAACGGTTCCGTTTCGGTTAACCGTTTTTGAAAAAAATAATTTTGCTCTAGTTAACGGTTACTCTTCGGCAAAATCAATCGATTTCACCGGTTTTCGGTTACAGTTACGGTTCGGTTCGAAACCCTGTTTAAAAGATGAGATCGAAATTGATTCGCAGGACTTTCATTAAACAGCTGGACCGATCTTAATAAAATTTTATCAAAATAAGTTATGTATCGAAATATAAATAAGTCTACTTTAGAGTCGTTGAGCGAGCCAAACGATGTACTATAAGAAACTGATTTTCTATAAAATTTCAGAGCATCAAATTTAAATGGACATGTGGTCAGAATTGTCCATCAGTGACACCAAATAGATTCCAAATTAAAAATGGAAGGAATTTTTGACAAAATTTTTTTCAAATATTGTTAAAAGGTCTGGAAAAAATTAAAGTGAAGTAAAATTGTCCCCTAATGTCTTAATGTCCCAAGAAAGGCCTAAAATAGAAATACTTCTAAAATTATTAACATGGGTATCTACATGACGGTGCGGAAATTAGCCATGCTTTTGAAATATGAATATGGTTACTTTAAGGTCGTTTGACAAGCGGGGCCAGGGAAAATAATTAATTGAATATGTACAGAATTTCCAAATATCTAATTTAAAATTTACCCAATAATTTGACTCTAAATTCAAATAATTTTATGCGAGTGAAACCGCGGGTCGCAGCTAGTTCATCTATAAAAGTTACAAAATATTTTTTCTCATCTATTGTCATGGGAATAATATGACCACACACATCAGAATGAATAATAAATAAGGGTCTCTTTACATTGTTTCTATCCTTTTGTTTTGAGAAAGGAAGTCTGGCGTGTTTTCCGTACACACAAGCTTCACATAAACCGTTAGTGGGATTTATCGATTCTAACAATTGAGTATCAGATAATAAATTATTTCCTTTTAATTCTAAGAATTTTGATTGACTAATATGCCCTAATCGTTCATGCCACAATTTATATGTATTTGAATGATTTTTATTCAAATTAGTTTGATTTGAAAAAATTTTATTAATATTAAAAATCACACAAATTAAATTGTTTTGTGACTTACCAGTTATTATAGTCTTACCACCTTTTGTAATCGTCACCTTTCCAGTTTCACTGAATGTTACCGTCATTCCAGCTTCCTGAATTCGGCGAACTGATAATAAATTGTAGGGTATCTCAGGTGCGTAATATACATTTTCTAGGACTCCTGTTATTCCTTGATCTGTGGTAACTCTTATTGTTCCTTTCTTCCAGGCATGGACAACTTCGTTTCTTTTGGGAATAGAAACTTGAAGAGGCTTTTTCAGATCTTTCAAATGAGTAAAAACATTCTCACGATTGACAAAGTGATCTATAGTTCCGGAATCCAATATGAATGTTAATTGATTTGATCCATTCATTTTATTATTTGCAAAATTTGTTCCAGATCCAGTCATAAAGGCGAAACTCTCATTTTCATCTTGAACTTGAACATTCTGAATTATTCTTGGACGCTCTTCTTTTTGAATCATATTTTTATAATAATAACATTCTTCCTTTTCATGGTTTTTCTCTACCACAATGGTCACATTTTTAAAAAAATTACGTTTATTATAATTATTATAATTTTTATAGTTTTTATTATTTTGATTTTTTTGATAAGTATTATATTTTGAAAATTTGTCAAGTGGTCTTTGTTTAACACTCCATTTATTGTTTTTCCATTTTCTTCGTAAATCACTATTGTGTTTTGTTATTTTATTTTGATTTTTAATCTCAACATTTAACACTTTACCCCTTATTTCACTTCTTCCGTTTTTTAATTTTACTTCATAGTCTAGTAATCTTGTTTTTACGAAAGTAAGACTTAAATTATCATCTGATAATGTTTGGATTGCAGTAACAACCGAATCATATGAATTTGGTAGTGTTAATAACAACCTAGCAATTTTACTAGTTTCGTTTATGATAGCACCAGCCGCTAATAATTCAACAACCATTTCATCAAATAATATAAAATGTTTTGAAAGAGGAATGTCTTCTTTGAATTTACAACTTAATAGTTTCTTTTCAATTGCAAGCTGAGTTGCTAAACTTTTTCTTTCATATATATCATCAAGTTTTTTTTAATTATCTCACGAGCACTATCACTTTCCTGAGCAAAACCAATCATAGAATCACTTAAATGTTCGATTATGATTCCTTTAGCAACCCTTCCATGTTGTTGCCAATCACTTTCATTAATTTCATCAGGACGGTATTTATCAATTACTAATGATGCGTCTTCTTCGGCTAATAAAGCTCGAATTCAAAATTTCCATATGCTGTATTTATCACCATCAAAAGGTTTAATGTTTCTTTTAGATTTTTTTGTTTAATCATCCATTTTCACAATTTAATTTGTCTTTGTTACTTATTTTATTTATTTATTTTAATTGTTTTTTTCTTTATTACACAAAATTTGAGAAACTTATCACTTTTAGTTGGTGGCTGGGCCCATAACCTATTGGGTTTTAGGCAGGGAATTAGGTGATTTGATTAAAAGAAATAAATTTAATGTGTATCCTTTCGTATTGGAGATCGACTTGGAACTCACTAACTATTAAAAAATCAAAATTAAATTATATATACCCTTTTTTTAATACTTGCATTTAAAGAACTTAGGTATGTGTCTTATGAATTTCAATCTCAGTTCATTGAATTGTATTTATTCTTGTTAATATAAACACCTAAATATAATAAGTACATTTATAAATTATAAATTAATGTGACACTTTCAAGTGCTTAACAGTAGACGATATTACATCATATTACATATATCGTTATCGAATATATTTTTGCTTTAACAACACTAATTCCAATACACCGGAGTAAAACCATTCTACAACTGTCGCAAAACACATGAGGCACCCACTTTTTATCTTGGTTTGCAACAGAAAATCCAAAATATGTAATGAAAGTATGCACTTTTTAACGAATCTACAATGGGTCTTTTCTTTTTTGAAAATATAAATTGTTCACAGAACTTTGTTTACACTTTCTACTCGACATTTTAAATCAATTCAAAACAAGATACAGGAATGGTTCTTTTGTTGATACACTTGGAATAAACCAAAATGAAACGAATTCTATCTGTATATGTATCATATACACATAATGCGTATGCTTGCAATACTTTTTAATATAAAATATTTAGTCATCAATTAAAAAAAGGGAAATATTTTTTTCTATTTATTATTTCGGAATAAATGCTGCATTACATGCCTATTATATGAATCCTGCTGCCTACTAAATGATGTGTTTATAACACTAATTGAAAACTGCTGACACTTTAATATAAAAAAAAATATTTGACTACAGAAAGAAATTGTGACGTGATAGAATATTTCTGCTGATATTTTTAGGATTAAGGAAGGTAAATTAACATATTTATATACATTTCTTTCGGGGTATAAAAAAATAGTTAAAATTTGTAAAGTAGTGTGATTAGCGTATATTCACGAGGAAGCAACATTTACACATCAATGTGAATCGACTTTCTATTCACTTTATATCTTCGGTCATCATCTATCTTCGGTTTACGCAGGCGCAAAAGTGTCTGCAAGTAACAGAAATAATTTAACAGTAACTACTGAAATAATTTCATAATGACCTTTTTTTGTAGTAAAAGAGCAATATCTTTTTTTCTAAAGTAAAGCGAAGCAAATGTTAGACTATTTTAAAAACTACAATAAATGAGCAATCTTTTAACACAACTTGCCCGGGTAGTGTTGTACGTTTCTTTTACAGTATGAAAAGTAAATTTAGCTAATAAAAAATTTTAGATATGAATCGACATAAAAGGTTTATTTTTTTCAAGATAGTAAGTCTATTACACTCACTTTGGATTGTGTTCTACAAAAGTAGAGTTGCGTAGCAAAAATTAGAATTTCAGAAAATCAAGTTCTGCAGCTGTGGTACTCGAAAATCTGATCAAAATTGTCGATTTTCCGAAAATCCATAAAAGTGCCAATGTCTTGAAAACGAACGATATTTTACCAGATGATATTTTGATATTCTGGTCAGGCATGAGCCCAAGGGACATCGTTGACTTTTGGGACACTCTGTATATAGGTATCATGTGTACTTCTGGCTATCAACGCTGTTGATATGATTGATAATTATTTTATACTTTTTAGGTGGAATATTATCCGGAATCATTTTGTTACCGTTTGGTCAATATCACAAAAATGATTTTGTGTGTTATATAGCTAAATTTCTCCCATATTGTTCTTTTGAGTTCGGTAATTGTTCCACCTGAAACTTAATTATTTATAAATAAAAAAATGTTTACCCTTTATTGCTGTCGTCAAAATTTCGCAAAACAATGCTCCTTTATACAATTTCTTTATATAAATAAATTACTCCCAATTTATTTAAAATCTAGACATTAATTTTTTTGAATAATTATTAAAATATTTGGTTTTCTTACTATTAATAATATTCATCTGTCAAAATTCAATTATCCTTAAAAATATACAAACGACATAAAGGGTATGTTTGATTGCCTGTATGTTTTAAAAATACATAACCTAATTGTAATTATTTATATTTTAATTATGGGTGTGCGAGTTATTCGAAATGTCGAATAATTCACACCGAATCGAATAGTAATATTCGATTCGAATTTCGAATCGAATAATTCGAATAGCTCGAATTTTTGTTTTTTCTTTTGATTCTTAGAGATGTTTAAACATTTAATTTAAATAAAAAAAAAATCGATAACATTACAATAATTTCATAAATGGAAAGTTACATTATGCCTAAAGAACAGGATAAATCAATCAGTAATAATAAAAGTTTATTGTTACAAAAACTTATCGCGCCATGACAGTAGGTGTAATAGCTGAATTTTCGATTCGAATATTCGTTAAAACTTAAAACATAAAAAAATGCGACAAAGAATCCACTGCAATAACTTCCCAATGGGAATTATTTTTTGGATGAATTTGCTCTGTAAATGAAACTATATATATATATATATATATATATATATATATATATATATATATATATATATATATATATATATATATATATATATAAATTATATTATTAAAGTTCTTAGTATGTTTGAGTCTTAGAAATAAAAAAAGAAAAAGTTCGAGCTATCCGAAAAAATGAAACGAATAATTCGTTTTTTCGAATTATTCGAAAAGTCGAATTATTCGATTCGAAATCGAATCGAATAGCATTATTCGATTCGACCACTATTTGCACACCCCTAATTTTAATATATTTTAATTGTTGTTCAGAAAAACTAATCTTTAACTTTTAGCAGCCGTCCGCTCTACCTTTTACGGTGCCCCAGGCAAAAGTAAATAATTCCGCCCCAGTGCAAAAACTGTGACCTTTTTTTTGGCTCGTCGGGTATTAATAATATTCCATCCCCTTTCCTTTTTTTACACCAGCGACCTCACTTTTTTTTGCTCGCCCGGTGTAAAATGCCGCCCCTTTTTTACGAAATTGTCGATTCATATCTAAAATTTTCCACCCCGGGCACATCTCTTTTTTTGCTCCATGACTTGTAAAATGCCACCCTCTTTTTACTAAAATTTGCAAAAATCCCGCCCCTAAAATTTGCCGCCCCGGGCAAATGCCCGGTTTACCACCCCCTGGAGCGGGCCTTGCTTTTAAAATAATATTAGACGGAGCTTTGGAGAAATTTATTGAAGTAAACGTAAAGAAATTGTATAAAAAACATTTGACAAAATTTTGAAGACTGAAATGCTGAAATGCTAAAAAAAATTGTTATAAGTATTTTTTTTTTTTTTTATTATTTAGATGCGCCACAACTAAGGTGATATGCATCATTTTTAGACAGTACTATATAAGTATTTATATTTATAAACACCTAATTAAATAATTGAGCTTCAGGTGGAATAATTCTAATTTCAATTAATTTTAGGAGTAATTTAATCAAATTAAAAACAAAAAGTAAAATATTTCGCATTCGGAATTGCTACGACAAAAAATTTGGAGATTTTAACATGTAAAAATAAATAGCTTGAAAAGTATAACTATAAATCTTTTTAAACGAAATATGAACGAATGTTTTTAATTTCAGCAACCAAGAGATCCGGGTTCGAGTCCCAGCCGATCCAGTTTTGATAATTTTTCAAACACTATGTGAATTTTAATTAACATAATGAACTGGTCATACGTACCAAAGTAAATCGAGTGTTCAAGTATCAGCTAAAGCTGGACATCAGATGAACATATGAATATTGGTGTGTGTGTAAATACGGACAAAAGTTCGCCATACATTAGTAATGTTTCTAGTAGTGTTTGATTGATTATCAAAATTGGAGTGGCACTCGAACGAACGGTCGGTGACCTAATTGGTAAAGCGCTTGGCTAGCAACCAAGAGATCCGGGTTCGCGTTCCAGCCGATCCAGTTTTGATAATTTTTCAAACACTATGTGAATTTTAATTAATGAACGAGTGTGTTCTAATTCTAAGTGAATTATGATCAAAGTGTCAGCTACTGATTCGCTGTCAACCACTGGGGCTTTTATCTTACATAATGTTTAACAAAAACTGAGTTTGATTCAAACATATTTCTCAAATCAATACCTATGTGATCGAATATTTATCTTCTACGCCGGGATAAAACAAAATCCTGGCAACTGTTGAACATTAAGAAAATATGCAGAAATGTTCAATTATTTTTGCTCAAAATACGTCATATATATGATATTACTGACATATTTATGTTTATAAAAGTAGGTGAAATTTATACCGAATTTACACGTGTTTAGTAGCTAAAGCAGGTTACTAAAGCAAGTTACTAAATTGAGTTACTATTGTCATGTAAACAGTTGTATTTAGTAAAAGTGCAAGTAAGAAATTAAGTAGTCTGTTTAGTTAAGAAAATAGGAGCCTGTTCTATTTACTTGTGCAAGTTGCTTACCCCCACTTAATTTTTTTGAACTTGATGTTATTTATACCCGTGTAAACACAGTAGTTTAGTAAAGTGTTTAGTAGGTTTCGAATATACAAATATGGGCGCGTAATTTTATTTACAGATTTACTGCAAATATTTTTTTTTTTTTTTTTTTTTTTTAATTTCGTACTCTATATATAAATTGCAAATATCAAAAAAAGTTACTGAAGATAATTCGGTTAAAAATTGAAACTCGTCTGGCAACCTCTCTTCATCGAATAATAATAAAAAAGATATAACATTTTTTTCCGTTTTTATGGGATATTTTGAAACAAATCATATATACCTAATTACATTAATAGATCAATCAAACAAGTCAGCTCAAACATAAATCAAACATAAACGATTTTTTCTGATTAAATCGAACATATTTGAAACATTTTTGTAGTGCACAACTGAGTTATTAACAATTTTGTGGCATTTTTAATTTAATTTTACTAGGTTATGTATTACCACTTTTAAATACTAAATCAATTTACTTAATTGTGTGTGGACACCCATTAAACAAAAAAACTATTTCGTTTAGCTACATACTTTAGTACCCTGCTTTAGTTACTAAGCCCGTGTAAATTCTGCATCATATTACTATATAGTTTTATATTACTATAATTACTTTAATATAAAAATAAAAAAAAACGGAAAAGAGATACAAAATCGTGATACCAAGTTTAGTTAATTTCACCTCACCATAAAAATGTAAAATTGATTAAATATGTCTACTCTAAATAGTCGTATAAATCGTACCTTTATTATAAATCCAAAAATAAACTAATTTTGCAAAAATTACAGATAAAAATGAAGAAAAAATGCTATTCGAATATAAGAAAAAATCATCAAGAATATTATGGTTGTATTTTATGGTTGTCAAGATAAGTTTTTCTACTGAAATAATTGCGAAAGTTTTGAAATTTGGCACAATTGTTTATCGGTATATAGTGATGATTATATCAAAAGTTCCCAAAAATCGAAGGTAAGTTTCGGCCGTTATCTAAAAAAGTAGATACATTTTTTATTTTTTTTTAAATTTCTTAAAAACTATAAGTTGTAGGCAGAAATTATTTTCAGAATTAAAGATCACCAAATTTTTTATAAAACTTCCCATTCACTTTTACTTTATCTGGGATACTTTCGTAGATAATTTAAATCATAGTCGATATGTCAATGATAGCTTCTTTTAATCAATACAGCAACATTTGAACAGTAAAATATAAATGTCGACTTACAGCACTAAATATATAAAACAAAATTGTCTAGGTGGTGTGCTGTACCATTTTACTATTCATGAAATATTTGGTAAGTCGTACCAGTTTGAGCCAGATTCTAGGCACAATTTTTTGGTAATGAACAAATAATTTTTTTTTTTTTTGTAGTATTAAAGGCTTTTATCTCCATGACATATTTTGGTGGCAATTTTGAGAAAGTGGCTTGTAATGAATTTTTGATTGTTATGTTATTCTATTGTATGTTAGATAGTTAATAATCCAGAGTAATTTCGATCAGATGGTGTTTATAATTTTTTGGTAATCAGCAGCCAAAAGCTGTTCTTCTTTGCAATAAGCACATTTACCTGGATTTATATTTCATGACAATTTCGAAAGAACGACTTGTCGTACATTTTCAGCTACTGTGTCGTTTTACTGACCACTAAATACTTAATAAACAAGAGAATTTTAAATGGTGTTGTGTGTACCTTTTTTGCAATTAGCGGCAAAAAAATTATTTCTTTTAGTAACAGATACATTTACTTGTATTTGTACTTATGTTTCGCTGAAAATTTTGGGAAAAAGGCTTGTCAAGTATTTTTGGCTACTATGCCATCTAGTACGGGAGCTACGGGAACTTTTCCATTAGTAATTATATACATAGTAAGGTATAATTTTGATAATAGTTTATATATTGCTTAATGATAAATCGAGCGTCGGACCGCGCGACCCCGGTAAGTAAAGTCGTAAAAGGCTGATTGGCGACGCAAAGATTCTCACTCGCGCCTCTGGTGATAAAATTAGAACTAGCATCAAGTAAAAATATACGTATACGATTAATGGATGATATAAAATCTAGTGATCCGAGCATAATTTGTATAGTACCTTTTTCTATCGACAATTAAACGTATACAAAAATTTTTACTTGATACAGTTTCTAATTTAAAAAACCAGGAGCGCTCGCGTAATCTTTACGTTGCCAATAGTCGCAGTATACACACTACAAATTATTACATTATTTATTCATGATGTGAATTTAAGAAAAATAATCGTCAGACGTCGATATGCCGGTAAGATCGTCGTTAGTTATGTATGAGTAGTCGTCGGGAAAATCTGAAAATAAAGTAGTAGTATACAATCTGAAATTGATAGTGGTGGTAATTTATGATTAATATAACAAGAAAAAAGTCGTCAGACTGCATGATAATAGTTAAAAGTTCTTCAGTCGGGCCTCTAGAGTGTAGTGCAGTGTTCAAAATCATTCAGCGCGCGACGTCTTTTGCAGCCCAACTGACGGACTTTTAACTATTATCATGCAGTCTGACGATTTTTTTCTTGTTATATTAATCATAAATAATCATCACAATCAATTTCAGCTTGTATACTTCTACTCTAATCATATTTCTTGAGTCATGAATATAAATACTAAAATTAACACACAAAACATTAGTTTAATAGAGAAAATAATTTTTTTATACTAACCTCTTTTAAGTTTTTGAATGTAATATAATATTTTTAGATTATATTAGAGTTTGATTAGATGAAATGAAGTAACTGACTAATAAATTAATTATTAATTAATGAAAACGAATAAAATATAAATTTTCATACGAGAAATTTTTACTAAATAATTCGATTTTTTATTATTTATTATCTAAAATTTACTACTTGGTGGGTTATTTGAAGCTAACTAGAAAAAAAAAATTAAAAAAAAAATTCGAAAAAAAAATTGATAAAATACTTTATTAGGCAGTCACCCATCCACGTTTTGGATGTTCATGATGTTGCTTAACATCTACATAAAGACAAAAAAATAACCAAAAATAAACAAAGGAGCAGATAGTCAATTCGCAATGAATCTCTTCTACCCGAACAAATTTACACTACTCGTTTCAAAAATATAAATGTTTAACATTATATACATAATTTAAAAAAAATTATTTTCTCTATTAAACTAATGTTTTGTGTGTTAATTTTAGTATTTATATTCATGACTCAAGAAATATGATTAGAGTAGAAGTATACAATCTGAAATTGATTGTGGTGATAATTTATGATTAATATAACAAGAAAAAATTCGTCAGACTGCATGATAATAGTTAAAAGTCCGTCAGTTGGGTCGCAAAAGGCGTCGCGCGCTCAATGATTTTGAACACTGCCCTACACTTTAGAGGCCCGACTGACGAACTTTTAACTATTATCATGCAGTCTGACGAATTTTTTCTTGTTATATTAATCATAAATTATCACCACTATCAATTTCAGATTGTATACTACTACTTTACTTTCAGATTTTTCCGACGACTACTCATACATAACTGACGACGATCTTACCGGCATATCGACGTCGGACGATTATTTTTCTTAAATTCACATCATGAATAAATAAGGTAATAATTTGTAGCGTGTATACTGCTACTATTTTGAAAATTTTTTTCGACAACTTCGTCAGCCTCCTACAGCTTAATTTACCCCCTCCCACAGGTCTGACAGTTAGTTACATTATTAAAAGTAAGAAAACTACCCATAGTGAAAAACTTATAGTTTATACTTTCACGAGCCAAAAATGCCCGTAGCTCCCGTACTAATCTTATTATTCATTAAATGAGTAATATAAATTACACAAATTTGAATGAAGTGGTATACGAAGTTTCCTAGTAATCAGCAGTGAAATTTGCAGTGATTTTTGCAGTGATCAAGCTATTTTATTTATTCGTATGAAATATTTCGGTTTAAATATATTTCGGAATAAATAATAATTTCTAAAAAATTACTTAAAGTGTAAATTTAGCTATAAGCGCTTTCAGTTAAATTTAAGCATGACTCATTACTTAGAAATTTAAGGAATTCGAGTGCTACAACATTGAGAAAACGTTTGTCTTAGGTAATAGCGTAATTTCTATGGATAAAATATACTAAAAGTGTTTCTGATTATGTTATTGTTTTACAGTAACCAATTAGAAAAAAGAATTTGACAAGCGGACAATTCAAAATTTAAAAAAATTATACATACCTATTTAAATTAATAAAATTTATCATAAAACTTATTGAGTCAAAATTTATTTCTTTACATTCAAATGTACTAAATATAGTTACTTAAAATTAGAGTGACATAGTTTTTTTTTGAAATAAAAAGCTTAATTAAAGTCAAAATCTTCTTAGCATTTTTATGTTTTTGGCCATTTTGGCTATGTAGATGATGTAGATGCCGTTTGATGTGACTTTTTTTTACCTTCTACGTCTACGAACAATAAAAAAAAATAATATTTTTATAGCATCTTTTTCTTATCACTACTGAGTTCATTTTAATTTTGCATTATTTTTGGAGATCTACGGATTTAAAACTTTAAACATAATGTAATAATACATATGCATTTGGTAAGACTGATTTTGACAGTCAGTCAGAACAGTAATTTTAATTCACTGATAAAATTCAAAATTAGTATAATAGGGTGAATTTTCAACAAAAAAGAAACTGTAATTATAAAATACAAGTATAGGTTTTACATAGTTATATGATAAAGCGTTAACAATTTTCTAAAATAAGTACTGCACAAACCAAGAATATGGTCAATAATAAATTAGTGAAACGCTACGTACTTTCTCAATAAATTAATATAAAACTTATTATATTCGACAAATTATATTAAGAATTAAATAAAACAAAACATATTTTTTATTTTAACTTTATTTTAAATAAAGTAATACAAAATTTACTAATATGAGGTTATGTTACAAAAACAAACCAATATGAAATAATACAAAACATAAATTTTTGTTAATCACTAATAATTATACAAAATTGTGCTACAAAACTAAAAAAAAATTCACTGGAACACAAAATGTTTATTAATCAGTTCGAAAAACACACAAAATTTTACCACAAATATACAAAATCAAAAATGTATCTATTTATACACTATTATCGAATACGAATACACAATTTACTAAAATTTTTAATAATCTTAACAGTAAGAAATAAACAGAATATTGATTAATGAATACATCACTTATTTGACAATTTTAATGTAACATTGTAAGTTTTAAAAAATATAAATAAAAACATAACACGAATTTTAAAAATAAAGACACTTTCGCCGGCCATTATTTCGTAAATATATTCCAACTTTCAAACAATTAAAACTACATACCAATGTATAGTCTCTTTGAATTACTTGATTGTTGCCAAATTTAACGAAACGAAGAAAAAAGTTCGAATAAAAAACGATACAGCTAAATAAATTTTAAAGTTACAATTAACAGTCATTTATTTTTAAAAATAATGTAATTTACTTTTTAATTTTGATAAGAAAAATCGATCTTTTTTAAAAAGCTGAAAATTGACAACACAATTTTAAATGTGTAAAACGTAGACATTAGAATCGGCAAACGTTTTTGACGTCTCCGGACGTCTCCTATACAAGAACATGGGAACATTCCTCCTTAGCTTTATCTCTTTCATTATTTCAATTGCATACATTTTAAATCTGCAGTTTGTTTTTAGAAAAGATTGGAAGATTGATTTGTTTCGAATATAAGATGACTTGATGATCAATTGTAACTGAAATACAGTATACTTCTCCCTCTTCATGGTCTATCAGATGGTTAATAAATCGTAAAAATCTGAAAAAAATTTGAAGTGAAATTTTCTGGCAATTAGTAGCTACAACTTTTGTTGTATTAGTTAAGACGTTCATTTGTATGAAAAATTTAAGTTTCGGAGAACATTTCAAAAAATCATTTAAGGTTTATTCTCAGTTACTATACAGTTTTATTATACAGCCGAAAGTTAATAATCTTTAGAATTTGTAATAAAATCGTATGTGTAATTTTTCGACAATAAGGAAACATTTTTTTTTAACTTTGCTAGTTGCTACATTATACACTCCTATTAGAATAAAGGTGGACCAGTAGATTAGGCCTTATTTTGGTCTAATCTACTGAAAAAATGTGTGATCTATATATACATATTTAATGAAAATTACAAACTGAAAATTTTTTTGGGTTGTTGAATAATAATAATTATAATAATAATAATGGTGTTGAACGTCTGTTCTTCAGACATTTTTGTCTATAACAGACGCCAGCTACATCATTATTTATTATACTTTGTTTATGCACATAATAATCACATTATATTATGATGTGGGTGGAGAATGGCGGAAGTAATGAGGAGGTTAGGATTTGGCAGTTACGAGTCTGTAGCCGTCTTTTAAGGAACTACGCCGATAATTATTTGGAATTGTGAAGGGAGACTGCAGAAAACCTTCACGAGCATAGCCGGCCGCAAGATTCGAACCCTCTACCTACCAGTTCAAAGTGCCAGTGTCTAAGCACGCTCGGCCATTCTGCTGTGTTTCTGAATATTAATCTACATATATTTGCAAAATATCGGAATTTTAAATAGTTGGTTCAGTCTGGTAACCAGGATTTTTGAAATATGAAAAATCAGTCGATTATGTAAATGCCAAACACTATCCACATCGCTTCAGGCGCTGCTGACGCCATATCGTAATCCAACACACATTAGACAGTGTATGTGGAGGATCTTTGATATTCAAGAAGAAACAAGCGAAGTATTTCTATGGCAACTATCTTACAAAGTTCTATAGTGAACGTTACCTGGAATTTCCATAGTTCCCAATTGTCTCAGAAAGTATCAGAAACACAACAAAAATGAATAAGACTTTTCTTTAGGTAATTTTTCGGTCTTTAATTTTGTTAATAACTCATTTTTGCCTACGACTAGTAATTTCCGAAAAATTTTAAAAAAAATGAAAACGTGGGTAGTAATAGTTTAATAAATAGTCCAACAGCATTATTTATTCTATATTTTTTTTAAATCAAATTTAGTACAATGTTACAATTTATCAGACTTAAATGATAAAATTTACTGGACGTATTTAATATCATATTTTTTACAAAGTGTTTATTTTGCTTATTTCAAAAATTATTAAAGTTGCATCTTTTAGTACTTATAATTTCTGACAAAATATTTTACTAAATTTAACGATAATATAGCCACCCCTTTCATGAAAATTAAAATTGATTCAACTAAAAATACCTCCTCATCATTACTTCTATAACTAAATAAAAAAGGCTTGATTTACTAAAGTTAGTTTCGAAACAATCTAAAATGTTAAACTTGCAACAAATTATTCAAACAATCAATTCAACCAATTTTATTGTTTAGGAATACATATAACATGAACTTACAGCAATCTATTGTTTAAACTCTAGTGTTAATGAGTTTTAAAGGATTGTAAGCGTTTGTCTAATTTTGTTTTTTACGCGTTTACAATATTATAAATATATCATATTTTTATTTTTTTATTATTTACCTACATATTCTGAAAACTTCCAAATTTTGTGTTGAAGAAAAATAATTTTGTTAAGGTAAGATTCGCCAAAAAAAAAAGAAATCGGTTTTTTTAGGTATAATTATGTTCTATAAGGTGTTCGAAATATTCTCCCAAAATTTTATTTAAACAAAATGAAAAATCAAAAAGTTATAGGCATTTTACTTCAATTTTATTCATTGACGTAATAAAACTTGACCATGTTTTTGCACATGGTTTTACGTGTATCTCAAAAAGTATTTGAGGTATCAACATAAAACAAAGTGCATATTATTCCTCGATACCGTCGCTTTGGCAGGAACTAGGATCTCTTATTTCTAACGGTGATTTTTGACTACTTTTACTTTTTTACTTTTTTTTATCCTAGTTAAAACCATAACTATATATACATATATATATACATATATATATATATATATATATATATATATATATATATATATATATATATATATATATATATATATATATATATATATATATATATATATATATATATATATATATATATATATATATATATATATATATATATATATATATATATATGTTTGACTTTAGTTCACTGGGGATTTCAGAACGAGCGAAACCATCAGGGTGAAAAATCTCGCAGTGTCGACTTCAAAGCCATTAATACTCAGCTCATTTTTGAATTTAATAAAAAAAAATTGTATTCTCAATACATGTAAAAATAATATTTTACATTTAGTTTTTTAATAAAATATTTATTTGTATAAAAAAAAAATTATAATAATAAAGGTCGATTTTTGATTTTTTGGCGAAACTCCCCTTAGCAAACAACGATACAAACATAAAAATATTTTGTAGGCGATAAAAATGTTAACAATAAAACGCAGAATACACAGATAATACATTATTACATTAAGCTTACTTTTGTTATTAAGAATATTGTAACTTTGTGTAAAATCAAGTCATAAACGAACTGCTAACTGCAGAAAGGTAAAAAGTCACAATATTTTGAAAATGCGTTTTTTTGTTTTAAACTAAAGATGCTGTATAGACGGATGATTGACAACAGAAACAGAACTTGTCTATCATCTGTTACGGCAATAGCAAGTAGTTCAATCATGAATTATTATACGTTTACTGCAGAAAGGGAACAAGTCCAGGACTTGTTCCCTTTCTGCAGTAAACAATTTAATTTTAAATAAGTTTATAAGAATATTTTTTCTTTCTTATCATGCTTAATAGTTAATATAATAGAATAGTAATAGGATTTATTTCTAACACTATCAACAGATGTCTAATAATAATAATAATAATAATAATAGAAATATAAACATTACACACATTCAATCGACTTTTCTCAAGACAAGTATTTATTTACTTAGTTTGATTAATTAATTAATTTTATTAATTTTTTTTATATATTTAGTATAGTTATATATCCCGATATAATAATTTAATAACGTTGCTTGCACTACGCATACACATTGGTGAGCTTTAATCGAGTATTGTTGAATTTATGCTTCAAATATTTTTAAGTTACTTAGTTATTATTATCTTAAATTCCAAAATTGACTCTGGTCTACATTCTTACTGACAAAATAGGCTTTAACGTTCTGGCCAGTAACATTTTAACGTCCTGGCTAGTAACCGTATAGCTGCAACAAGGGAAGCAGATCGAGTGTAATATCGTTTTAAGAAGTTTTATGACCCTTTTTGTTTTAATTTCTTTTTACGAGATAGGTTATTTTAGTTAAATATTATATTTTAGCGTTTTTTATTAAATATAAAATTTGTTTTCTGCAGAAAGGGAACAAGTCCAAAAACAAAACATTTTTTTTTTAAATAACTACGCATAAAAAAATTAATTCTTTTACAAAAGGTTAATCAGCTTATCACTAACAATATTTAAAAAATAAAATTTCATTAGTTTGTAAGAAGGGTTCCAAGTAAAACGTTTTTTTCATCTCCTGTAAAATTTTATTTTATGGACTTGTTACCTTTCTGCAGTTAGCAGTTCAAATATTATCAACAGTTGTTCAGTTATGTGCACTATTAATACCTAATCATTTTGCTGATATATATACAATAAATTTTGTAAATATATGCCTGAATTAATTAGCAGAAAGTAATTTATTTATTTATTTATTTATTTTTTTAAATAACTAAAATAATGACTTACCTTAGTTGGTTTATATTTAGATCATAGAGCAGATTAAGAGAATCCAAAAAAAATTTTAAGTAGTTTTATTTTTTTTACACTTCACGGTTCTTTTGAAAAGTTAAAAAGTTTTAAGCACAATTATATAATTTAACACCACACAAAAACACTGTCTAGTTAATGGGACATTTAGCAGTTGTTTATTGTTAATTATTTGAACTTTTTTAAAAAACAATAATCAGTTTGAAACAATTAATACACAATAAAAACAAAAAAAGCATTCGAAACCTTCACAAATAAAAACAAAACTTAGAGTTACATGAGTTACATAATTGTTTTACAGTTGTTTTACATTATTTGTAAAACAACTGTAAAACAATTATTGAAATTGTTCATTGACACGAACAGTTCTCTCTTCTTAAACTTATATACTTCTAACATACATATTCCGACGACGAGTTGGAGTATATTTTCCTGTTCACTTTACCAGTAAGCACAAGGAACATGAAAATGAAAAGGGATACAAATCAAACGACAATGTCGTGTATGTAGTATGAAATGATTGTTGTCGTTTCTTGCGATTATTTAAACAAGTGCGCATGCGTATTGGATGGATTTGAGTGTCGAAATTCCGACGACAATTCGCCTACCATCTATGTTCATGTGTTACTAGGATATGAATGGTTTTCCGAGCACAGAGGAAAGTTAATTCATAGTATTCACTCTATGCAATGTACTGAGTTCAGGTATTGCAACTGATCGCAGCGCTTGCAATATACAATAATTGCAATAAGGTAAACTGATTTTAACCATCTTCAAAAATGAGGAGGTTAACACTTTGTTCAACCCGTATGTTTTTTTTTTTTTATTTTTATATTTTATTTTTTTTTAATTATTTTATGTTATTTCATTTATTTATTTATTTATTTTTTTTTTGTTCGTTTAAGGTATGTCCCACATTTCTGGGTCAATTAAATGGATCAAGAAAGCAATAAAAATTTTCTAAAAAAACCGAAATAATGTTTCGGTCAATTATCTACAATATATCCAAAATTTAGCTCCCTAGTGTAATTTGAAGGGAGAAGAGGGGGAAAAATGTTTTGGCTGAATCTAACACGCCAACAGACCCCCAGAATTAACGTAGGCGGTTGAAATTTTGTACGTTGAGAGAGTCCGTACCTAAGGTGTCCTTCTTGGACGTTTTAGTATTTTACCATTACCCCCACCATTTTTAAGCTACAATTTTATGCGTTTTCGACGTTCTCGAAGTTTGTCTCGCACGTACAGGTCACCTAAATAAACCTAGAGGGATGAAACTTTGTATCATTTGTATGGGTCTCAACTGTTAACCCTTGTAACTTTTAACCCTATATATATATATATATATATATATATATATATATATATATATATATATATATATATATATATATATATATATATATATATATATATATATATATATATATACTCATCCAACGATTTGGGAAATCGCTAGCCAGACACATCGGATGCCCAGAAGTAGTTTTTTCGGGCATTTTTTTGTCAACAAAATGAGCTTTTTGCCAAAATTAAGCAATTTTTCATAGCTTTCTTTACACAAATCGAAAGAAAAAGGCAATTACTTAAAAAATGTTTTTGGATTATTGCTCTAAGTAAATTACATTTTGAGAAAAATTAGGAAATATGTTGGGAAAAATCATTTTCCCATATACTCGCACTCACAAGGAAATTACTTCTGTCTCATATTTTGCAATTCAACATTCGAAAAAAGGCTTTGTAAGTGCCGTGTTATGATTTTTGTAATCCAATTTAGCGATTCAGCTATATTTTATTTCTGTCAGTTGAATAAGCTTTTTATATATATTTGTTTCATTATTTCTTTTTTCTTTAGAAAAACTGTCAAGAATATATTTTATTTTATATCAGCGTATGGTCAGAATTTAGATTATGTTGACACCTTACTAAAATTATTTAGGGTTTGCTACAAATGTATAAAAATTACGTTAAACCATATTGAATCAATAATATTTTAACGTAAATTTCTGCCTGATCGAGAAAACTATTAATAAATAATTAGAACGTATAAATAAAGAATTCTAGTCGTAAATAATTTTGCACATTCATTTTTTTTGTCAACAAGGAAAAAGTTTTAAATTTTGACACATTCTATCATACATTTCGTTTTGGAAATATTAAAAAATTTTAACGCGAATCATTTAAAAAGAGCTAAATTAAAAAATTAAAGGCAAATATTTATATATTTCAAGACATGTGCAATGAAAAATGTACAGTTTACAGTTTTTTGAGAAAATGTAATGAAATTTTTACATACTTAACACAACTGTATTTTCTAAGGTAATCCACCAACTAATTGTTTTATTTCTTTAACTAATTTATTATTAAATTTTGTTTTAGAATTTTATTCTACACGGAAGGAAATCTTCGTCATCTAATACACATTTTTAAAACATCCTTTTGAATTTTATAACTCAAACATAACAAATAACATCTACGTAAAAAATCTAATTGACCTGTTTTTTCTCACTTTTCTAGTATTAAGTCTAGGGATAGTTAACTAGAGGGTGATTGGGTCGACATTTCTAATTTATAATATGGTAATTTTAACCGTATTTAAAGGCACGATTCGATTTTGACAATAAAATAATTTTAAAAAGTATGTTAGTTTTGCCATGATTGCCAAAAAGGGACTGAAATATTTTTAGATATTGATATATACAAAAAATATTAATTTGTTAGGTATTTGGTGGACTCATAAATTTTATTGGTATTTTATTGGTAGGGTAACTTTTTATAAGTATATCTGAGACTAGAGTTGTCACCGTTTATTAAGAAAGTAAAGTACTTTTAAAATTTTGTGCAAAAAAATAAAACACAATTAACTAAAAAAGGTACGCGTTCCCACATTTTTAAAAATTTGTAGTACAAGAAAATTCTTATGGATTCATCATAGCTGTCATTGCATTTATTAGTTTACTCCCACTTGACCACTTTTAAATACTCCGTGTTAGATCTTAAGCAATTAAATAAACAGTATCGTTTTGATTTTTTTAAACTCATTTAAGATATTTATTGTTAGTGATATTTGAATTATTTTCCTAACTATTAAACTGAATTCTGTAGATCAGAGGTTTCCAAACTAACGCCCCTCTTATAAAAAATCTTACCTCTGCCGCCCCCTTTATAAAAATTTATAAACAATTCCTAAATTATTTCTAGAAGTCTATACGACACTGGAGAGCAAACCATTGATCCACGTATTCGATACTTATACGTTACAATGACTCTCTGACCGCTTGAGAATTGTTATTGTTAAGATATTACGTACAGTCGCGAGCAGAAAAATCAGTGTTAAGAGGTTACATGGTTTCTTTTGTCATGAAGTGACAGCTCATTTGGCGCGTAAGGTAATTTGCGTATCTCGTTGGCAGTTTTGATATTGTATTGCATTGATTTCTTGATAGATTTTAGATCCATAGATCCCTTCTCTATGATATGTAACGCGCAAACTCGAAAAAAGGACATATAGCCTTCCTTATCATTGTATTGCCTTCCTTATGTATATATATATATATATATATATATATATATATATATATATATATATATATATATATATATATATATATATATATATATATAGGTACACTCTACAGACGCCATCTACATCATTTATTTTATTTTAACATTATTAAAATTCCTTGTGTTGTTTATCCTTGACGCTTCTCGATCCGCAGGACACTGGCATAATTATACCTAATATATCTTATTTTTCTAAAGGTGACAAATTTTTTAAATGGTGTGGTAGTTTATTTTGGGCGCTTTTGAAACTTCAGAATCGTGGTGGACTTCATTATAATATAGCCATTTGTGTACCTAAAATAATTTAGCTTCCTAACAATTCCCCCAGATTTCTGATAAACCGATAGACCTCATGTAAGGTAGCTTATAGTGAATATTCATTTAAAATATTTTAGCTTCCTAAGAATGAAAAGTTTTCAAAATCGAGATCCTGGTAAAAGTTTACGTTACATTGAAATTGATTCCTAAAGCTAAAGTGACCCAAATTGACGGCTAGCCGGATCTGAACAAAACTTGAGTCAAACAACAAGTACCTTGTGATATCCTAAGAAAAATGTGCGAAACTCTTTTTGTAATCTTTGATTGGTGATATACATACATATATACACATCATCAAGACCTAACACAATTCCAAAATTTGAATTCCTACGTTTTCGCGAACATCCTCTGTGATCGATGCCTACAGGCAGACGGATACAAGAGTGATCTTATAACTGTTACATTTGTCCTTTTCAGGTGCCGAATCCTATAACTAATCCCAACAAATTATTTTTGTAACTAAAACGATTATCTTCACTCTTTAAAATAAAACGTCGTGAGCAGCGGGGCCTCATCACGGAAGTCGAATTTTTCCCTTCATCTTCGGTAGTGAATGTCTACAAGCGAAATGTGATTAAAAGTCTACAAGCGGTTTGTCATTTTGGTGGTTTCAAAACTGATGATGAGTGTCCGGCTGATCGGGGCTTTAAAAAAAGGTTTTAAGTTTCGAAGGGTTGAATCTCAGTAAATTTCAATTTAGTGCCAATAGCAGTTAGCAGGAAAAAAGCCAACACAATTCGTACGAGGGCATTCCTACCTATACTTATCCGTCACTTGCCTTTGTGTTTTATTTATAAATATTAAAAAAGGACCTTAAATAGTAAACTGGAAGGCCTTTATGAAGGTATTTTTTCTTTCCAAAAAAATCCAAAATTTCTATCAATACCTATAAATAAAATAGAAGGGTCTGTTTGTTATTTTCGAATTTTTAAATATTAGTATGTTTTTCAGTTAACAAATTTGACTTATATGCCAAATGTAATTTTAAAAAATTTTTGTCTGTCTGTTTGTACGAACCGATTTAACTCGAAAACTATTATGCCCGGTTTTTCGGTGATGGCTTAAACCAAAGATTATAGTTAAACTCGAGTTTATTTCATTTTTCAGTTTTACAGTGTGAGTTTAAATATGGCCGTTAGCTTAAACTACATTTAATTTAAACGGCCAATATTCGTGGTTTAAACTACACATTTAGTTTAAACCTAGGAAGCGTCAAATATTGTGTTTAATTTTTGGGTAAATAAAATATAAATATAATGTATTTCGAATCCGATTTTGAAGATGAGAGCGACCAAGAGTATTATTTAGATTTAGTAAATGTATTACGGGTAAAAACCATACGTTTCCGTCCTAATCATTTTGAAATTTGGGATAATTTTGATTTTTATTCAAGATTTCCAATGCAAAAAGATACTGCTTTTTTCATTCTGAAGAAAATTCGCCCTCATACACAGCATATAACAAACTGGCATTGTTTTTTTTCTTTTAAATAATAATCGTTAAACTAAAAACAATTATAATAGTAATAATTTTTAAGAATAACGCATTATCTCCTGAAATAATGTTCTTGTTGACATTAAAATATTATGCAAGTGGGGTATGCTTATAATATGTGGAGATTTCGTAGGAGTATCGAAAACTACTACTAGTAAAGTAGTGAAACTAGTATCTCACAATATTCCTCTTAAATTTATTAAAATTCTTAAATTTCCATTGTCAGACATGCAAAAGACTGAAATTATAGGAAATTTTTATAACATTGCGCGGTTTCATAAAGTAATTGCTGCTTTAGAAATTAAAAATGTGACGCACTGAATCAGAAACACTGATAAATGAAAACAAATTGCACAGCCAAATGCCTTTTTTATGACACGCTTTAAAAATTGCACCCTAATGTGATTTTTAAAAATATATTCAAATATATACATTTAAATTATTTTCACATAGTAGAAGATATCATCACAATTCAAACAATCTCTGTTGACGTCTATTAAAAAAAGCCAAAAGTAGTAATTTGCTATGGTTACTTACAAGGAAAGGTATCCAACTGTATCTCTCAAAAATTTTTGAAACTTTGGTAGATTGTAGATCTTATTAAAACTAATCACGAGCTATACTTCGTTCGTGCCCATAAGCGCTTTAAGGGAGTGAAACTCACCCCTGAAAATTTGAGTTTTCTTCAATTTTCTTAAATATCTTGGAAATGGTAAGAGCTTTGGTAGAAAACTATATATATATTTGTAAATGGCACTTTAAGATCTTTATTATGATGCTAAAATCAAAGTCATAAAATCATTAGGGTTTCATCCCCTACCACCAACCCCAAATTTTATTAAGTATTTTTTGGTAAAAGAGGAGACTGTTACGTGTAAATAAATTAATTTTTAATTAATATATTTTACATTATACCAGTTTATTTCTTTTTGCATAAATACACCCTTTGCTAATATTAACTTGGGAAAATTTTTAACTTTTTGATTTAATAATGAGCAAAAATATAGTCAAAGAATTTCGTATTTAGTAATGAATTATTACAAACTTACGATATACGTTAAAATACATAATTTAGAAAGAAAAAGTACACTACAACCCCCCACTCCCATGCTCTACCGATATCTATACAAATCTTATAGATTTATTTATTTATTTATTTTTATCTATACAATTATCAATATTTTAACCTCTAGATGCCTATATGGATTTCGACACTGGAAACAATTCATCAGATTATTTTCGGATAATGTAATTCTAAATAAGTATGACATCGCTTTACATCACCGTAACAATATTCGTAAACTTCAGTCTCTAGCTCACAATCAGTTTTCGTTGCCTCGCTTTCAAAATTTGTTTAAGTGTGGATAGTGTAAAAGTGAATATATTGACCAACGACCAGAAAGTTTTGAAAATTATGTAACATATTGCAGAAGAAAGAGACGCACCAAAATGTAGTGGTAAACCGGCTTTTATAAGATGTGCTTGGTGTGGACAATATTTTTGTTTTGAACATTATTATTTTGTAGATTACAAACCTAAAAATATTGACAATTGTATAGGTACATAAATAAAAACAAATAAATAAGTAAATAAGATTAATAGATTTGAGCGTTACTTTATAGTATTCCATATTTGTTTATTATTTATAAGTAAATAAGATTTGCATAGACATCACTAAAGCATGGGGGGGGGGGGGGTTGTAGTGTATTTTTTCTTTCTAAATTATGTATTTTAACGTACATCGTAAGTTTGTAATAATTCATTACTAAAATACGAGAATCTTTGACCATATTTTTGCTCATTATTAAATCAAAATCAAATCTTCCCAAGTTAATACTAGCAAAGAGTGTATTTATACAAAAAGAAATAAACTGGTATGATGTAAAATACATTAATTAAAAATTCATTTATTTACACATAACAGCCTCCTCTTTTACCAAAAAATACCAGATAAAATTAGGGACTGGGGGTAGGGAATGAAACCCCAATGATTTTATAACTTTAATTTTAGCATCATAATAAAGATCTTAAAGGGCCATTTAGAAATATATATATATATATATATATATATATATATATATATATATATATATATATATATATATATTATATATATATATATATATATATATATATATATAGTTTCCCTACCAAAGCTCTTACCATTTCCAAGATATTTAAGAAAATTGGAAAAAACTCAAATTTTCAGGGATGAGTTTCACCCTCTTAAAACTCTTATGGGCACGAACGAAATATGGCTCGTGATTAGTTTTAATAAGATCTACAATCCACCAAATTTTCAAAAATTTCTGAGAGATACAGTTGGATACCTTTCCTTGTTAGTTTAAACTCCGTTTAAATAAACTACGGTAGTATTGACACTGTAAAACATCGGTGATTTAATTGATTAGTTTAACGGTTATACATACGACAGTCCAACTTCAGAACCACTTATTGTGACATTATTACCCACTGTCAATGTGTTAATATTAAAAATGAGCGTATGTTAACTAATATGTAATTTAAGAGCGTGACTCACCCCCTCTCCAGTGTTGCTCAAACTGAATTTTGAAATCGAAAATTTCATTTCTACGTTATTCTAAATGTCTTAAACTATTTTCCATGAAGAAAAACTTCTTGAACTACCCAAGTAGGACGATTATTCGACACAGTCACCCCCTACTTAAGTACCCCTAGACTTAATATTAGGACATTGAGCAAAAACAGGTCAGTTAGATTTTTTGACGTAGATTTCAAATCTGTAAACAAAATTTTTATATTGTTTAATTTTCACCCCCTTTTTGCAAAATTAACCCCTAAATTTTAACCCCCAGCCACGCAATTTGAACAAATTGCATACCAGTAGATAGCTCTTTAGAAAAGAGCAATATCGCCAGCTCAAACTTTTGCTCTATCTCTTACCGTTTTCGAGATATTTAAAAAATTAAATTTTTACCCCAATTTTTGGAGGGCGATTTCACCCCTTCAAACCGTTTTTCCGCCGATAAAGAAAAATACGTGTCGCTTATTTTTTAGTGTTCTACAACATAATTATCTAAGTTTCATCAAAATCGATAGGTCCGGCCTCGAGACGTTTACTTGTAGGAGGAATTTATGCCCTTTCTTTTAGTTAAAATTCTACTGTAGCTAAAGGGAGAAATTAAAAATAAATAATTGATGAGTGAGCTTACCAATAAATAAAGCCTATCATTTCAGCTTATGATAAGAAAATAGAGGCAAAATATTTTAGCAAACTACTTAAAAGAGATTACATTTACTAAATTATGAAATTCGCGCTTGCGAAGCCGCGGGTAACAGCTAGTTTTATAAATAAAAATCCAAAATTAATACTTTAGAAATAAGCATTATAGTACGGGAGGTACTGGCGCATGAGTACCGAAAACTATTCCACCTCAATTTTTTTATGCGATCCTGTTGACATTGCCCTACTGATGATATAAATGCATGTTGCCAGGGGGCAACCCGGGGCCATATTGTTTAAACCGGAAGTTTTTTAAACAATTGCAAGGAATTGTCATTTTTCACCCGGACAAATTTTTTTTATATTCTTTATTGAAATTCAAATAAAAAAGGTCCTATGACTTTTTACGATAATGTTAATAGTTTTCGAGATATGAATTTTTAAAAGTTCGAAAAATCTCAAATTTGGGTACTTTTGACCCATGAAAAATATATTACAAAAAAATAATAAAATATAAATAATATTTTTTTAAATTCTTTATGCGAACACATTCAATTTTGCACGGTAAAAATATAAAAATTATAATTAATCATAGAAAATTTAAAGGATAGAATATTGTTTCCGTAATATTAGCTCCGTAAAATTTGTAAAACAGCACAGTAAAAAGTTCCATTGCCGACAAAAAAATATTTTTTAATTGTTTTTCTTACAAAAATTACCATGCCATATTATAATATTTGAAATGCTATCTGCTAATAGTAGAAAGAAAAAAAGAGAAAGAAGGTTGTGGGTGTTGTGAACGCTGTTGAAATATACCTCACTCATAGCAAGTCACATAGCCAACCATAGGTTTGGACAACCAGCTTGGTCGGACGGGTCCGACCAAGCACCTTGATCCATTAGACTGCCTTACAAGCAGCAAGCAGTATTCATTACACTGTGTTAGAGGACGAGGATGTCACCGTTTAATTCATTATTTTTGTTACTTCACTATCTTTAGTATTAGAATATATTGTTGGCAATCATTTTTGTATGCATCATAAAGTTCTTACAGGTTCGAAGTTTTTACAGGTACCGCCCAAGCAACATAAGGTTGCGGGTCAGATGCGCAAATGAAAGAGTACGACAACAAGAATTAAACTATAACATATATGCATAAGAGTGTGATAAAAGTTGTCTTAGCACATTAAATTTTACCATGCTAGCACATATTTTTTATTTTGGTCGTTGATCGCGCACGCAAGAGAGCATGGTAATTTTTCTGAAATTTTATCTACAAAAATTATATGATTTTTTTCTCCGTGTAGCATTCATTTTAATACATAATTAATAACGTTAGTAGATTTAAGGTACATGATTCTAAGAAAAAAAATTCTCAAAATTTTGTCCAAATACTTTTGTTGCTAACTATATATATATATATATATATATATATATATATATATATATATATATATATATATATATATATATATATAAATATATATATATATATATATATATATATATCAGACATTTTTTCTACAGAATCGTGTTCTCAAAATTTTGTCCAAATACTTTTGTTGCTAACTGTATATATATATATATATATATATATATATATATATATATATATATATATATATATATATATATATATATATATATATGTATATATATATATATATATATCAGACATTTTTTCTACAGAATCGTGTTCTACGGCTCCGAAAACGGATAGCGTCCCTACTCTCGCCTCCCGCCGTTCTTATCGTATAGGCTGTATAAGTCTGATTTTTTCAGTTGAAAAATTCGACTAAAAAAAAAAATAAAAAATATAAAAAAAAATAGAAACAACATTAATTCCCGGTTTTGCAAGCACAACTTATCAGATCGGTCATGAACCAAAAACAATAAAACACTTGACCCAAATAAAAACTGAAGGGAGCAATAATTTCTTAACAATAAAAATTAAGTGCATATTGACTTTGAACAAAACAAAATTAATTCTTGTTTCCGTAAATTTGTCACGTTTTCCTCTTATCTAGAATATGACATTTTTGTTAATTTACGGTGGGTCCAATAAATTAACTGTATATTTTCTTTTCTCTCCTACTTTTCCCTTTTTTTTTAAAAAAAAAAAAAGGTAAAAAGCACATTAGTCAGTCATAAAATATTACAATTTTAGTAGAACGAGATTGAAAAACCACTGTCAGGAATACATCTACGTATATATTACGAATAAAAAAAAGTGTCAACGGTGAAGAAAAGTAGTATCACTTGTATTTGTTTGTTTTAATAGGTATCATTTGTATTTAGCTCAGTTGTAATTTGTTAACTAGCACTAGGTAGAATTGGTACTACAAATATTGTAAAGAATTTAACTTTGAAATAAAACTTGTTTGGAATTGGGGTTGTTTGAAACAAACCAAATGATAAACTTACAAACCTATATTTATTTAGTTAAGTGCTTTAAACATGTATTTAATCACAAATTTTGTTCTTTTTCAATTAAAGAAAGAAAACCTTGTACAATTGAAACATCCCAAAAATAATCATTTAAATTTTGCCAAATTTAATCAGAGCAATTAGCCATTTACGAAATTAATGGTGAATTTTTATGAGTACAAAATTTATACTTAAAAACAGAAAATCATTCTTAAACTATGAGTAATTAAAATTTTTACTTACATTAGTTAGATTCGGTAACTGCAGAACGTTATTGTTCGATGAAGATGAAGGGAAACTGGCACTTTTCTTTAACTCAGTTTTCACGTTTCACTGTTTAACAATTGAAACTTTCAAATTAACCACACTCTTTTAAATAATGTGTAATTGTTGTGCAACAATACTGATGGACGCACAAGAACTTGCAACTTTTCACTTAGGTAGGTAGAACTAGAATCCCTGCCTCCGGTCTCTCTTCGCTATAGCTGAAGAGGGCCGTTATTCAGAACCAAAAAGGCCTTAGTCAACAGTGGAACATTTTTAAAAAATTTTAAACTAGATAATCTTGCAACAAAGTTGCATTCTAGGAACCGATTACATTTTATTTAATTAATAATTTAGTTACATATTTATGATTGTTTATTTATTTAGGAATTCTTGAATTGACAGGAAGTCAGTGGCGTGATATTATATACAGGTGTTCATTACATCCCCCACCGCTTAAGGTAAAGGGGATGGTTCGAAAAATTTCAAATCAGCCTTTTTATTTCAATTAATTTTTTTTTTTTGGTAATTTTTTTTGAAATTTATGCTTACTTAGGATGTTGTATTCAATCAAAATTTCCAAAATTTTGCCAGTTTCCTAACTTTTTTTTTGAGTTTCATTTTATTCCGTTCTGCATTTACTCTGTAAAAATAAACCTCTCATTCTAAAGATCAAAATAAAACAGTTATTCTTTACCTGCGTACATATCTACTCGTAATTACGTCACGTCTCGTTGAAAAAAATTCAACACAAAAAAAGGAAAACAATAGTATTTTATCCATTTTGTAGATATACCTATATGCACCATACACTGATGTACAAAACTTTAGTAACACATTACACTAGTGATTAGATTGAGAGAAAGAAAAATACGTTTGTATTAGTCACACGGATATAAAAAAAAAAAAACATTACAATTTTTTTACGTAAACAAATCATTATATATGTATAAAGGGTGGAATTTTAATAACTTTTATAATTTTTAGTGAATTTCGATAAAATTTTACGATGATTTAGAACGAAGTTTGTTGGAAACAACATAGCTTAAAACATAGTTATGTTGTTTCCATCAAATTTCCTTCTATAATATCAATTCAACTGGTTTCGATGCCATTCCAGCATCATCATCAGGAAAATCAAAAATCCCATTATAAAGTTAAAAAACTTCATAAACACAAAATGAAAGAAATATATCAAATCACATTTGAGAATTAAACACTTCAAAAGGCAAGAGAAAATAATCGATAAAAATTGAGGAGAATGAAAACAAACATTTTTTTAATACTAAATATTGTATTAAATCAGTCGAATTAAAAAATTTAATAAATATTAGGTCAATGAGTGCAGTTGTGATGAAAACATTGAAAAAACTTATTTTAAAAAACAAAACATAATAATTATACAGAGTATATTATAATTTTTTACAGATCGGATTAAAGACGTTCGAGCGTGTCCACAAAACACTACAGAGTAATGTTATGTAGCTACCACAAAACACTATACCTGTATGTTATGCATACAGAGCTTGTATTTGTTCATGTATACCTCTTTTCAGATAAAATTAATCATGAGTTTTCGTTAAAAAATTAAATAATTCTTATATTCGAAACAAATCGATCTTCTATTCTTTTCTAAAAATAAACTGCAAATTTAAAATTTACATAAATGCAATAATAAAAGAGATAAAGCCAGAAAATCGGAAATTATTTAAATTCAAAGTTACGAAGCATGGTTAAATTTAACTGAAATAGACCATATCATATGAAGTGTGGTGTTGGTCGTGTATATGGGTGATTGCTATACGTACCACCTATATACTGATCTCGGACATCGATGCATACACAGTTATTGATTGAAATTTAGTAGTCTGATTTGACCTTGTATGTCGTGTACACGTCAAAGTCTATATATATATATATATATATATATATATATATATATATATATATATATATATATATATATATATATATATATATATATATATATATATATATATATATGTATATCAGACATTTTTTTTCTACGTAATCGTGTTCTAGCGGTCCGAAAACTGTTAGCGCCACTACTCTCGCCTGTCGCCGTTCTTATCGTATAGGCTGTATATCGTATAGCCTGTAATTTTTTCAAGGAAAAATTCGACTAAAAATGAGCTAATATATATATATATATATATATATATATATATATATATATATATATATATATATATATATATATATAATTTCCCGCTACCTTTTAATATGTGTAGGGCCCCCTATGGAACTTAAGAGCTGAAATTTGGTAAGTGGGGGTCATTCCGATGCACAGCAATACTATCAAAACGGGGTCAAATTTTAGGCAAATTTTTTATCCGACACGACTCTTAAGGGGGTGGTCGGGGGCAAGACAATAAAACTTTTTCAAACCGGTTCGAAATAACGTTTCAGTGAATTACCTACAACATATCTAGAATTCAGCTTCCTAGGATGGTTTGGAGAGAGTAGAAGGGAAAAAAACCATTTTGGCTGGATCTAACGCGCCCACAGTCCCCCAAAATTAACTTAGAGGGTTAAAATTTGATATGTTGATAAAGTTCGTACCTAGGGTCCGCTTTTTGGAGGTTTTAGTATTTTCCCCCACCCCCGCCATTTTAAGCTACAATTTCACGCTTTTTTGACGTTTTCGAAGTTTTTACCACTCGCACAGGTCACCCAAATAAACCTAGAAGGCTGGAATTTTGTATTCGGATTGAGTTAGTATCAAGGGGGTGCCTTTTAAGGGTCTCAACTTTTAACCCTTACCCCCACCATTTTTATACCAAATAGAACATGATTTTTCTTGTTTTTTAACAGTTTTGTTTGGGTCAAAATCTCCCCCAATAAATCTAGAGGGCTGAAATTTTGTGTACAGGTTAAGCTAATAGCCAGCCACTACTTTTTGGAGGTTTCAAATTTTAACCCTTACCCCCACGATTTTTACGCCAATATTTCCTTGATTTTTTTTGCTTATTAGCGAATTTCCAAAACTGGAAATTCAGCTTTTACCCCAGGTGTCATGGTGCGACCTAAGCCCGGGACCATATCAGAAATATGTTTTGAGGTCCCTAGAATACGAAAATGATATTCACTAAAATTTATATGTATATATATATATATATATATATATATATATATATATATATATGTATATATATATATATATATATATATATATATATATATATATATATATATATATATATATGTATATGTATCCGCGCGATAACTCTCGAACGAAACGTTTAATGCTTATGAAATTTTGTGTGCGAATTCGATTTTCCAAATCGTTGGATGAGTTCGTTAGCCAGACACGTCGGATGCCCAGAAGTAGGTTTTCCGGGCGTTTTTTGTCAACAAAATGAGTTTTTTGCCAGAATTAAGCAATTTTTCAAATTTTTTTTTACACCAAGCCATAGTAAAAGGTAAAATGCATAAAAAATGTTTTTATACCGTTGCTCTAAATTGCTTACTTTTCGAGAAAAACTAGGAAATATGTCGTTCTCCATTTCACCCGCACTCGCATTCTTTTTTTTTCTGTCTCATTTTTTACGAGCTAAATTCGAAAAAAACCGCTTTTTAAGTAGCGTGTCATGATTTTTTTAATCCAATTTAACGATTCGGCTATATTCTTTTTCTTTGTCAGTTAAATGTTTTTATAATGTATCTCTATTCCATTTTTTTTTAGATAAAAAATCACGGCGCAGTTTTTTATGTGATATGATCAGAATTTAGATGATGTTTACACCTTCCTAAAATTAATAAGAGCTTGCTACAATCGCATAAAAATTACGTTAAATCATATTCAAACAATAATATTTTTACGTAATTTTCTATCCAAATGACAATACTACGTTATAATTATATGTATAAACCCATCATTTTAGTGGTAAATAAATTTGCACATTCAGTTTTTTTTTTCTTTTGACAACAAAACAAATAATTTTAAATTTTGACAAGTTGTATCATACATTTTTGAAAATATTAAATATTTTAAGGCAAAAATGTATTAAAGATCTGAAATTTGTTTAACAAAAACCATACATCTGCTCGTTTTACCTTAAAAATCTCGGAAAATAGAATATTTTTCAATAATTAACTCAGAAAAAGCATATATGAAGTAATTTTCATGATATTTTTTTGAGAATTTCAAAGTAGTAGGGTTACAATGTTTTTTTTTTAATTATTTTGTAGAATTTGGTAAACACACATCGTAAAAAGTACTCGCCTTGAAAAAATCAAACAAGTATTTAAAAAAAAAATACTATTTCTTAAAGAAAATATTAAAATTATGTACAAATGCCGTCCTGACCAACTGATATATTGGAACCGATTTTGAGCAGCTGGATTTACTACAGGCAAAAGCTCATAGTGAATACACACATTTTTTAACATCCTTTTGAATTTTGTAATTCAATCATTACAAATAAAATCTAAATAAAAAAAATCTATATGACCTGTTTTTTCTCAATTTTCTAGCATCAAATCTAGCGATAATTAACTAGCGGGTGATTGTTTGAAATTATCTATCCATTTGAAAATTGGGATCCAGTGATGTTGTACATTGGCACTACAAAAGTGTGGGTGAAAAATTTAATTTTCACTTTTACTGAAATTATGTCATAAATTCATATTTTCAGAATTTATTCGTTTGACAGAATAATTCTAAATTATTAAAAAAGCCAAATAATTAATAACAATTAAAATAAAAAAAAAAAAAAAAAAAAAAAAAAACAGAAAACATTTATTTATATTTGCATTTTTATAAAAACATGTAGGTATTATATTTTATATGCACTTTAACTAAAATGTCAAATTTCACACGTTTTTAATTTTCAATTTCACTCATAATATGCTTAAAAATCAAAACTTAAAGTTTATAACATTCACAATCCGTGTAGAGTGTCCATACGTCTTGGTTTTCCCGGATTTGTCACGGTTCTAGCTCCGGTGTCCCGACAGACTTTTGACTTCGATTTGTTCCGGTTTTTCAAACTACTAATTTTTTATTTTCATCATCTAATAAGTACACAATTTTTCATTTTAAATAATGAATAGTTCAGTATCATATTAAAAGATCAACAGTAGATTCATTTACAACCAAACCTAAAAATATTTTTAAAAAATCAATTACTAATTAAATTTTCCAAGTTTTTTCGATTTTACCTTAAACACGAACTTCCAAAAAAACATTTTCTTTTCTTAACTTTCCATCATATATGTATCTACATAAATAAATTGTAATATTATTTTGCTTGCTTCTATGATACTGAAGTTCCTGAACAATTAAAAATTAAAATGACTGGAATTTTATTCGAACTTTTAAATAAAGTAGTTAACTAACGCGGACAACCGATAGCGCCACAATACAGAAATTGCCAACATTTAAATGTTCATGTTTTAATACATTTTCTTGAAAATAAAATTGTCTAAGAAGCTCACTTTCATAAGAAATTTTATAAAAATTTAAAAAATATATATTTCCTAGAACAGGGGGCGATTTATTTTAAAAAAAAAATTAATATTTTATATAAAGGGCCATTAATAGGTAATCTATAGATATAATACAAATGTAACGAGACCGTTTCTGTATAGGGAATATTTTTTTAAAAATTGTGTAGATACTGTAAATAGTTATCGATGTAGATATCAAAACAGCGATTTTTAAAATTTTTGTCTGTCTGTCTGTCTGTCTGTCTGTCTGTCTGTCTGTTCGTCTGTTCACGCATCAAACAAAAACTACTGGATGGATTTTAATGAAATTTGGTGTGCTGACAACTTATTACCTGGATCAACATCTAAGATACTTTCTACTTTCTACTTCGAGAAAATGTCTCATTCCCACGGGAAAATGGAAAAACCATGTTGAGCATGTGCATACAGTACGCAAAAACTATTGAACGGATTTTGATGCAATTTGGTGTGGTGATAACTTATTACCTGAGTCAGCATCTCAGATACTTTTTATTTCGGGAAAGTGGCTCATTCCCACAGGAAAATAAAAAAACTTTTTGAGCATGTGCACATATTACGCGAAAACTATTGAACGGATTTTTATGAAATCTGGTGTAGTGATAACTTATTACCTGCGTCAACATTTAGGATACTTTTTATTACGGGAAAATATTTCCTTCCTTCAGGAAAATTCAAAAATTATTTTGCTTATGTGCATGTATACTTAAAACTATTGTTCTATGCGAATGCTTTATAATTACTATACTTATATACTTGTCATTTATTAAATTAAATTTACCATAATACAAAATTTCTGGAGACTAACTCTATTTTAAATTAATTTAGAAATTTCGAAAATTTAAGTGCCTATATTTCCGAGAAATTCATTTTGGATTAAACTTGTTATATTTATAGGATAGATACTAGTTTGGGATGCAAACATAATAATAAAACAATAAAACGTTGGAAGTCCAAAAATTTTGTATGAGTTCTCCAGTCAGACACGTCCAATTCCAAAAACCTCAAAAAAATGAGTTTTTTGCAAACAATTTGCCAAAATTTAAAAGTTTTTCCAATTTTTTTTACATTGTGGTAAAGAACCAAGAAAATCACAGAAAATACATTTTGAACCATTATTCTAGGTAAGCGGGTTTTCGAAAAAAAGTAACTTTTATGATTGGAAATTCGCTATGTTATGCAGATGCTGCGACAGGGGTATTTTCTAACACGTCTAGAGACTCTCTAAGGAAACCTAGAGAGCTGAAATTTTATACATGTATTGAGTTAATATCCAGTTGGTGCTTTTTAGGGATTACACATTACTTTTCCCCCCACTTCTCCCATTTTTACATCGGCCTGTGGCCTCCCAGTGACGCAATAAGTTTTATCTGCGATCATAACTGTGATATATGTTTCTAGTCTCTGTTTTTTCTAGTCGGTTCTCTCCATTCCGGGGCCCTTTATACCTTGGAGGGAGGTCCAGCGATGGCTTCCAGGCCTTGGTGACCGGACGCTCTGTCTAGTACTTATCGTACCGTCACCAAGGACTGTCCGTTCTTTTTAAGCTCTGGGATGGCAGAGCCCATCGATGGATTTTATTATGTGTATGTTTTGTCCTTTGTCTATCGCATTTATGTGTTCCTGTCTGTTTTGTGTATGTTTTTATCTTTACCGTTTATGGCGGCGCATGCCCTCTGTTGGCGATGCTGCTGACCGCGCCATCCACCGGCAGCAGTACCCCAATTTTAATCAAAAAATAATAATAATAATAATAATAATAATAATAATAATAATAATAATAATAACGTCTGGTGGTGAGGACACCTATAGCAGCTGCCCTTGGCACCCGTGAGGGATATTTATCCCCCATTGGTGTCAAGGAGGCTAAGGGTTCCAGGGGTAGTTTATGCGCAATACAGTAATCTTCGGATTCCATTAGCCTCTGACTACCCAAGATCGGCACCGTCCCTTCTCGAGGTACCACCGTTTTCACAAAAGATGCCGGATCTAGAGGAGAAATCCTCGATCGTTCATTTTTTTAACCCTTCTTCTTATTTCGTTTCGTTTTTATTGTTTTTTTTTTTTGTTTTTCGTTATTTTTATTTCTTTTTGTTTCAGATTTTCTTTTTTCTTTTGTTTCCTTTTTGTTTTTTGATTTTGTTTTGTTCTCATTCTTTTTGTTGTCCCAACTTAAAGTCATCTTCGGGACCCACACTAGCTCGTGTGTGGCTTAGCGGCGTTGCCTGGAAAAGGGGATCCTGGTGACTGAGGGAAGCCGTTACTTGCGAGTACGGCGGAACAACACGTCACTTCGGCCCTGGCTTCAGGCATAGACCGTGGCTGCGGTTATGCACCGGCCGCAGTAAATTCGAGCGCCCCGGGGTCGTGCGTGTCACTGGGGCAATGGGCTTCGTCCCTAGGGCCCCTCATTCCCGTATCCCTGGCGTGGGAGTCCCACGTCCCTTATGAGGCTCCGTGGAGGGTGGGGAGCGGGGTGGGGGTTTTTGTCTATTTGTGTATGGGAGAAAATAATGTCAACATTACGGGCGAGTCCGGGCCCAAAAATTCGGACGCGAACCCAGCTCCGCCAACGTCATCTGGTGGGAGCAGCAGTAGCCGGGCTACTTCCAGTACCCCAGCTACATCCACGCAAGTAACCCCGCCGGCAGTAGCTGGTGAGGTTACGAACTCTAAGGGGGGTAACCCTCCTCCCTCCAAGAAAACAAAGGGAAAAAATCGTGGGCGTCCAATGACATTGGATACCCCAAGAGTGTCAGCGGAAAATTATGTGAGGTTTTTAATTCTGAAGCCAACGGAAGCGGACTTTAGCAAAGTTAGTCCCTTCCTTCTGGCAAAACTTGTAAAAGAATGTATTGGGCAGGTAAAAGATGCCAAAATCTCGGGCAAAGGGTTGCTCGTGGAGGCATACTCACCGGCACAAAGTCAACGTATACAGAATTTGAAAAACTTAGGGCAGTACGCGGTGGAAGTGACGCCCCATGGAGTATTAAATTATTCTAGGGGAGTCATAATGCACCCCTCTTTGGCGTACTGCACCCTCGACGAGATAGTGTCGGAGATGTCTCCACAGGGGGTAATAGAAGCAAAAAGGCTGAAATATAACAGGGGGAACCATCATCCAGAATCCCCCCTAATATTGCTCACATTTAATAAGACTACACTTCCAAAAGATGTAGTCATCGGCCTTTTTACAAAAATAGACGTTCGTCCGTACATTCCGGCACCAATGAGGTGCTATAAATGTCAGAAGTACGGACATGTTTCGCAAAAGTGTAACGTCTCGCAACAGATCTGCGTGTGTGGTAGGCCGTTGCATGAAGGACGGCCATGCGACGACCCTATAAAGTGCATAAATTGTGGTGGCAATCACTCGGCTAAGTCCAGAAATTGCCCCATATTTAAACAGGAATCAGCCATCCAGGAGCTGAGGGCCTTGGAAAAATTAACATATCCCGAGGCACGCCGTAAGCTTTTGGGCAACTTGCCCCGTCGATCGGCTCTGGATGGCTACGCACGCGCTGTTGCGGCCCCCCGCCCCTACAGCGGCTGAAAAGAATACCGAAATCAAGGAATTGAAAGAAACTATGCGCCAGATGCAGTCAACTATGCAGCGAATTCAAGAAAGTCTTGTGCGCTCAGTGGGTGTACCTGTTTCCACACCCACCTCAGACGCTTTCGTGTCAGCCAAGGTCCCTGAGACTAAAAGGGTGATAACAACCACCCCTCAGGGACCAGTCGTACGCACTGTGACGTCTTCACCCAAAAAGAAGACGTCACCGAAGAAGTCACCGCCAAGAAGGCGCTACAGTGAAGGGGAAAAGGAGGTGGCCGAACAACGGCCCCCAAAAAAGGGATCTGCCACCTCAACATCGGAGGCGGAATTCATTCCGCCCCCACCAGTGACGGCCCCACTACCACAGCGGCCGTCCCGACCGGGCACACCCGAACGCCCGGTCACCCCCCTCCCGAGTCGCTCTAACCAAACACCGATGAGCGACTCGGAAAGTACGACCGCGTCGGTTCGTACGGGTACTAAGCGCCCGACGACCGACGCTTATACCAACACCTCGGCAACAGAATCTGACAATTCGGACGCCGAGGTGAAAGTGATCAAAAGAAAAAAAGGCTGGCCAAAGGGGAAACCTAGGAAGTAGCCACACTTCCTAGGGAGCAACCCAAGTAGTAACAGAAATGGCTATCGTACAGTGGAACTGTAATGGTGTTAAGCACCATTACTGTGAATTGCAGATGCTTCTGGCTGAGCACACGCCTATGTGCGTGTGCCTCCAAGAGACACATTTACGGCCGGCGGAACAATTTACCATCAAATACCATAAAATCCGCCGGCACGACGTACAGCCAGACATCAGGGCGAGGGGGGGTGTTGCCATCATCATTAAAGATGGCGTTCCTTTCCGGGACCACCCGTTAAACACCCCCCTACAAGCTATTGCAGTACAATTTTTAAAACCGCCCCAGTTCACAGTATGCTCGGTCTACCTACCAGATTTCGACTGGACCGTCGAGGATTTGACCGAGCTTACCTTACAGTTACCACGTCCATTTTTGTTACTAGGAGATTTTAATGCTCACAACCCCATGTGGGGCTGTAGCACAAGAGACGCCCGTGGAAGACTCATAGAACGGTTTCTAGACGAGTCTGAAGCGGTCTTGTTGAATACCGGTCAAGGTACTTTCATTAACGCAAGAACCGGTGAGTTGTCGGCTATCGACTTATCACTTTGCTCACCGGTCATGGCACACCGTTATGAGTGGACGCTGGCGTCTGATTCATACGGTAGTGACCATATTCCCATTATATTGAACAGTACCACGCCGATGACTCCACAATCATCTTCGCCGAGATGGCGTCTCCGTCAAGCTGATTGGGAAATGTACGCTAATTCATTCCGTACACCCCAGCTGACTGGAGCCGTAGAAGATGATGTGGAGAAAATGTCCTCCAGTGTCATTGAAGCAGCATATCAGAGTATACCAAAGTCGTCCAGCATTCCACCCAAACGTCATGTACCATGGTGGAATGAAGTCGTGAGTGTAGCAGTTGCAGAGAAAAAGCGGGCGTACAACGAACTCAGACGTCGCCCCACGCAGGAAAATGTGATAGCCTACAAGCGTGCGCAAGCACGCTGTAAACGCACTATAAAAGAACAGAAGAGGCTATCATGGGAGCAATATGTTTCGGCCCTTAATACCTCCACTACAACATCAGAGGTATGGAGAAGAGTGAGGGCCATTACAGGGAAATCCTCCCATTCACCAATGCCCTCCCTTCTCATCGTCGACGGTCGGAACATCACTGACCGCGCAGAAATAGCTAATTGTTTAGCTAAACACTTTGAGCGCGTCAGTGGCTCCCAAAACTATGACCCGGACTTCCTGCGGATCAAGATCGAACACGAACAAAACGATCTTGATTTTTTCTCGGATGAATCCCTCCAGTATAACCAACCGTTTTCTATGCAAGAATTACTGGAGGCGCTTCGGGGATCTGGGGACACGTCCCCTGGACCTGATGAGATCCCCTACGCCTTGATCCGGAACCTGCCTTATCCTGGTAAGTGTAGGTTACTGGATCTTTACAACGAAATTTTTAGGCAAGGCGTTTACCCTCCGCAGTGGCGAGAAGCTACCATCATTCCGCTGCTAAAAGAGGGTAAAGATTCATCGCAACTAACTAGCTACCGTCCAATATCCTTGACTTGCTGTTTCAGCAAGGTATTGGAGAAAATGGTGAACAACCGTCTCGTCTGGTGGCTGGAATCCCACAACCTTATACCTAAACATCAATGTGGGTTCCGCCGATACCATTCGACCACGGACCATCTTGTTCGCCTCGAGAATGCCATTCAAGACGCCTTTCTCCAACGAAAACACCTTGTGGCCGTGTTCTTCGATTTGGAGAAAGCTTATGATATGACCTGGAGGTATGGCATTCTCAAGAAGCTGCACGACTGGGGTTTAAGAGGTAACCTCCCTCAGTTCGTAAAAAGTTTTCTGACTGACCGTTCTTTTCGTGTCCGGGTTGGTGACACTGAGTCTGAGGCCCACTCCCAGGAGAATGGTGTTCCTCAAGGCTCCAACATTAGTATCACCTTGTTTTCCATCGCAGTCAGTCATATTGCAGCTTCAGCCCCAATTCGTCGTTGCTTGTACGTTGATGACCTCACTATATTCTATGCAGCCGATTCCATCGAGGATATTCAACAACGGCTGCAACAAGGCATCAACGAAGTGGTGACTTCTGCAGAAGCTCTTGGTTTTCGATTTTCACCCCAAAAGACATCGGTGGTTCACTTCTGCAGAAAGCGCAACGCACATCCGGATCCTGTCCTCGCCTCCAGTAATTCTTGCATAGAAAACGGTTGGTTATACTGGAGGGATTCATCCGAGAAAAAATCAAGATCGTTTTGTTCGTGTTCGATCTTGATCCGCAGGAAGTCCGGGTCATAGTTTTGGGAGCCACTGACGCGCTCAAAGTGTTTAGCTAAACAATTAGCTATTTCTGCGCGGTCAGTGATGTTCCGACCGTCGACGATGAGAAGGGAGGGCATTGGTGAATGGGAGGATTTCCCTGTAATGGCCCTCACTAAAAGGATCCAATCTCCAGTGCGTTGATAGCGTCAGGTTTCTAGGACTCATATTTGATAAACAACTTACGTGGCGCCCACACCTCCAAGCCTTAGCTGCGAGTTGTCGCAGGACAATCAACATGCTTAAGTGCTTGGCTGGTGCATCGTGGGGTGCGGGCCGGGAGTCGTTGCTTCGCCTGTATCAATCGCTAGTTCTGACTAGGATTGATTACGGCAGCATTGCTTACTCCTCCGCCCGGGCGTCTGCGCTTCTAATCCTAGATCCTGTTCACCATGCAGGCATACGACTGGCTACGGGAGCATTTCGAACGAGCCCTTCTATGAGCCTCTGCGTAGAGTCGGGTCTTCCTCCGCTGCGACTGAGACGTGAGCGTCTCTTGCTCAATTATGCGGCGGGGATATATGCAACACCTTCACATATAAACCACCCGACTCTATTCAGATACCGTTTACAGGGGCTCTACGGTCGACGTCCCACCATAAGTCGACCAGTGGCCGTTCGAACGCAGGAGTTATTAGAGAGTCTGCACTTACAGTTCGCCAAGGTACTTCCCAAACGTCCTATGGAAGTACCTCCTTGGCTGATCCCTAAAGTAAGGTGTCGTTTCGACCTGACTGGTCTCAACAAGGAGGAGACCAGTTCATTCGAATACCGATCCCGCTTTTATGAGATCATTAGCGAACTTGACTCTCTCTGCATATACACAGATGGTTCGAAAACAGCTACGGGTGTTGGAAGTGCTATCGTCATTCGTGACGATCCTCACGCTTGGTCACTTCCTTCCCAGGCCACTGTGTATACTGCAGAATTATTTGCTATTCTGCAAGCCCTGCGATTCTGTCAAACATCCGAAGACAGCGCATTCCTCATTTGTTCCGACTCGTTGAGCGCGTTGCAAGCGATCTGCCACTCTCATACCATCGATCCACTGGTGCAGAACATCTTAACGTGTCTCTACATGCTCCGCCAAAAGTCTATCACCTTCTTTTGGATTCCCGGACATGTGGGGATACCTGGCAATGAACTCGCCGACCAGGCAGCACGTCATGCAGCCGAAGTCGGTGAGCCACAGGACATTGCCATTCGCCCAGAGGATCTGAGAGTGTGCATTAGATCCGCGATCGAACATAAATGGCAACGTGAGTGGAACAACCTCACGGCGAAGCTCAAACAGGTGAAACCTGAGGTCCGAAGAACTCCGGCACCTGTAAATCTGAGCCGGCGAGAGAGTGTGGCCCTGACACGTTTACGCTTGGGCCACACGGCGTTAACACATCGTCATCTTCTCGCCGGTGAGGATCAGCCAAGGTGCGCCGCCTGCGGGACGGCGCTAACCGTGAGGCATATAGTTGAGGAATGTGTAACCTTTGAGCCATTGCGCCAGAGGTTGCAGCTCCCAGGTAGTGTAGCCGAAGCTTTAGTTTATGATGCAGTCTCTGAAAGAAGGATGATTGAATTTCTCAGAAATTCGAACCTTCTTCAGAGACTGTAGGGGCTTAACATCTCAGTTTTTATTCAAGTCGTCTCTTGATTCTCCCCCGATAGAATTTTAACTACTGTCAGTTTTAATTGTTTGTGTAAAAAAACGTTTTTGTGAGTGTCTTAATTTATTTATTTATTACCCATACCCTGCTCCAGCTGGTCTGGCAGGGTACTTTTAGTCTTTTGTTATGCCACTAAGGGCATTTTACACCCTTAGTGGTACTGTTTGTTATTTATACATGTTTTCTGTTTTGTTATTGTTTTTTAGCGATGTACCACCGAGGGCTCTTTACACCCGAGGTGGTACATCATTTGTTTTTTATTATCTGTGATATGTTGTTATGCCGCTGTGAGCCTGTTGTTATGGCTCCACAGCGGTATTGTTTTAATTCCTTATTGCGTCACTGGTGGGCCTGTGGCTCCCCAGTGACGTAATAAGTTTTATCTGTGATTTTCCACTGTGATAATTGTCTGTGATGTTTGTGTGTTTCTAGTCTGGTTCCTCCACCCCGAAGCCCTTTACGCCTCGGGGGGAGTCGCAGCGATGGTCTTCAGGCCTTGGTGACTGGACGCTCTGTCTAGTACTTATACCGTCACCAAGGACTGTCCGCTCCTTTTAAGCCCTGGGATGGCAGGGCCCATCGTTGGATTTTTATTTGTGTATGTTTGTCCTTTGTCTAATGCATTTATGTGTTCCTGTCTGTTTTGTGTATGTTTTTATTTTTACTGTGTATGGCGGCGCATGCCCTTAGTTGGCGATGCCGCCGGACACTGCTGACCGCGCCATCCACCGGCAGTAGTGTCCCAATTTTAATAAAAAAAAAAAAAAATAACGTCTAATTTTATACATTTATTTTATTTTTGTAAATATCTATTTTCATAAATAAATAAATATCTATTTTAACAGGAGGTTTGAGTTTTATTTTCTGGGGGAAATAAAGGGTAAACGAAAGTAAAAGAAGTATAATTTTCTTTTATAGTATACTTTTGTTTTGTGTTAGAAAATAAAGAAGTATTAACTGTTACGTTAACTATTACAATATGAAGAAGAATTATTATAATATTTGAATAAATTTATTGGTTTAAATTCTATCGAATACGTCTTGCCAATTTCACCGTTGTTGACGACACTTAGTTGGGGCGAATATTTTAACAGGTTAAGTCTCTCCTCATTCATGTTGTCGATTTTTATCGAACTTTAGTTAGAATTTAATTTATGTGACGGTGAAAGGGTTAAATTAGATATAAAATCTGATATAGAAAATCAAACAGAATGTTTCTACCATTAAATACTCACAAAAAAGTTTCACTATCTTAATCACTAATCATTAATTTAATTTATGTGACGGTGAAAGGGTAAAATTAAATGTAAAATTTGATATAAAAATGTTTTGTTAAATTAACAGGAGTAAATATATATTACAAAATATTATAACTCTTTATTCATTTATTCATTTTTATTTTGAATTAAAATAAGAATCCGGAATGTCGGCATTTTTTTCTCATAATTCACAATTAATTACAACATAATATATGTATATAATTGTTTTGTCAGTCAACACGTGCTATATGATAGAGTGATGATAGACATGTACTTATATTACATGTCTGTACTTAAATATGCAAACGCACATATTTTAATTTGCAGTTTTAAAATTATTCAACAATTATTTTTCTATTTCTTTTTCGGTAAATTATCAGTAAAAATATTTCAAATATATGTACTGAATTCAAGCAATAAAAATGTTAAAGTCCAAAACACTAGAATTTACACTTATGTAAACCCTAGTATTTTCCAGTGTGCAGTATTACTTTTAAGGTCAATACTTCATAATTTTTTTTTCTGATAAAATTAAAATAAAATTACTATTTGTTAGAGAAATTTTTAAACTATGTACAGAGAAACCTAAATATATTAAAAAAATTAAAAATTTTTAAAGGTAGGTAAAATTTACAAATATTTTATTATTTTAATTCAGCAATTTTTAATAGCAGATAAACAAAATTCCATGTGTATGTAGTAATAAATAGAGCAGATAGTGACATCTATACTTTGCCATGAACAACTGACGGTAAAAAAAATTCCAGCTTTATCGTTAAATAGTTTGATATTAAAGAAATTATAGATGGAGGCATGTAACACATATAAACTTAAGTCAAATAAACCACAGCACACAAACACACACACACACACACATACAAAATTATATGTACATCTGTTGTATTTATGAAACAGAATATTTTTCATTAAAAGGTATACAAATTTTCAAAGGTACGTAAATATATCTGTCGTGGTGTAATGGTTATGGCACTTTGACGGTATGCAAAAGTAGCCGAGTTCAAATCATACAACTGACAGGATTTTTTTAAATTAAAATAAATTAATATTTCAAGATAGCTGAGAGACGAACACGAATTATAAACGCCATCTGCCGATGTGAAACTGAAGTTGAAAAAAAAAAGAAAAACCAGTGAGAGTAACAGAAAGAAAAACATCTATAAACGTCGAAAAGGCCAATCAGAGTAGTAAAAATAAACACGTCTATAGACGTCAAAAAAAAAAAATGGCGACGTATCATAAACGTCCACAAAAAAGAAAAAATTGGTGACGTTGATAAAGTCAACGTCATCGCCTGTAAGTATGACAGAAATGGCGACGTATGATAAACGTTCACAAAAAAAACAACAATGGCGACGTATGTATGTATGTATGTACATACGTAGTCAACGTCATAGCCTGTACGTATGTACATACAAGATGTATGTACGTACGTACATACGTGTATCACATCACCCTATATTTATGAATACTACATTGCGTTGCTAATCGTCCCATTACCTACTGACATTTATTTCCTTTGAGATGGTTTTTATTTCAACCTTTTAGGATGAACGGTTTATGAAATATGTGCATTGGCATAAATGGCTGCAAACACAAAAATCAGCGCAAATTGGAAAACAAAAATGGCTACCACGCTTAAACGGTTCAAGATATAATTTTTTTAGGAATTGTTTTTCAATACTTCAAATATAAAATAGAAATTGGAAGAATATTAATTTTTTCTAAAATTATCGAGTAACCAACTTTTGTTTTTAGACCAGTTGATATAGACCGACCTAGTATGGTTTTGGCGCCACCTAAAACTGACGCCCGGGCAGCGGCCCCGCTTTGCCCCCCCCCTTAGATCCGGGCCTGATAAAATTGTGGAACTTTGTTAAACTGGGAATCATGTGTTAATTTTAATGGACAAATCCTGGACGCACTCAACTCGCGAGTGGTTCAAATTTGGAGTTCACGCCTTCTCATGTGAATTACATCCGCATGCCAAGAGTTCGCTTCAACTTTGGACAACCACCATAGTTTCAACGTTCTAAAGCCCATTTAATACCATCTTTGTAGTGGAAATCTTTAGATAAGTAATCATTTCGCATACTCTTATATTTTCGTTACTACATGGTGTTTGGTGCTTATTTGAAAATCAGGAGGAGCCTATTTTCAAAAGTGGTCATCTCCAGTTTATGATAAAAATCACAAATTTTTGTACGAGCTTTAAAAAAAAGTTAGGCTCCCATGTAAAAATTTTTTTGAATTATTTAAACATCAAGTAATATAAAGAACTATAAAAAGTATAAACATTTACAGAGATTACAGGAGAAAAAGGAATTTAAAGTTGGATTTGACTAATTTTGTTTATTAGGTAGGGACAAATTTGAAAATAAAGAGAGTGGCTTTGACCAATTATGACGTAGATCGGTTAGGATTTGACTATATTTGAATGACTATCATTAATATCATAATATTGGAATCAGGGTTGTAAAAAATTGTATTAAAACAAATACATAAGTGAAAATAATTAATTTGTACATGTACATTTTTATTAACTCTTGAATATTGTACAGTTTAAAAGAAATTTTTAATAAAAATTTAAATACAATAAGAGATTTAAAAAAATTTAATCTATTATCTGGTAATTATTTTATTTCTATTATCCATTGATAAAAATATTTAGTACAAATTAATAATAATATAATATATACAAACTTATGATTATAACTATATTCCTATTATAAAATAAAAAATTTTATTATGAAATGTGCAACCCTAATCTTTTGAACCTATTATAAGTGCATGAAAATAATGTATCTTCCTTCGTTGCTTGAAAGCGTTTATTATTTTGTAATGTTGCTGTTCTTTTCCTGGATTGATGAGGCAGTACTTCTTCTACGAAATTTTCCATTTTATTGCATAAATCTTAAAGATTTTAAAAAGAAACCAGTTAAAGAAAACAAGTCTACAGAAGTCTGAATCATGTTGTAACATACAAAATTTTAAATATTGTGACGAGATCAATTCGTCACATTTCGTCACACACGTCAATTTTTATATCTTAGCCTATTTTCGTTTGGTAATCGATACAACAACAAGTACTAAATTAGTAAAATATTGAATTTCAATAAAGAATCGAATATGTACTATAGTGACATCTAGTATTATCAGTATTAAATTGAAATGTCAAAATTGCTTATACATTTTATAGAAATCTGAAATTGGTTTAGCTCTTAGAAAAAAGAGGATATATAGTTGTCTAATTAAATATTTTGTTTTTCAAAAATAATTAACAAAAAAATTATATAACAGATAATTGAAAGAAGAGGTAACTGATGCTATTTGAAAAAAGGTACACATTCAGACAGTGTCTTCTCAAGTGGCCGTCTGGCCATTAACATCAAAATGAAAAGAAAAAAATTTTAAAATTACATTTAGTGTTGTAGTTTAGTATTATTGTTAAAAAATAATTGTTTAAGAAAGTAATTGTTGAAGATATTTCGTTAATGTTAAGATAAGTATTCTTTATTTCAAAATTCATATATTTTTTTGTGTCTTTGGAAATTTATTTAATTAAAATTAAGATTTACTTAAACTAATATATACATATTTCGTAGAAATTTACTTAATTTAAGGGTAATTTAAGATGTTTCATAATTATTAGGGATTTATTTAAAAAAAATGAAAAGGTATTTATATTCTAAAAAAATTAGTCGTTAGGAAAATAATTAGGTATGTAGTATTATTAATTTAAAAAATTAATATATAGCACAATTAAAAAAAAAAAGTGGAAATGGCTAAATATTTTAAAGATTAATTATTAGGAAATAGTATATTGTACAATAAGCTCTTCCCACGTATTTTACACTATACGAGCACATTTTTTTTCGTAAAATTAGCATAAATAATTAAAATAAAATTTAAATAAGTAGTAAAAATTTTTAAAATTTATAATGTCAATGCTAAGATGTTCAAATTTTTGCCAAAGCATACTTTGAAACTATGGAAACAATAATAAATAATCAACATACATATATGTATATTTTTAGTATTATTTCTATATATTATATATTAAACTAACGGAACAGCCTACTTTTTTATTATATTAAGGCGTGGGAAATAATTTCCCACTGTATTTCCGTACAATGTGGGCAATTGTTAATTTTTACATATAGTTAGCAGTGCACAAAATGTTACTTTTAATAGTAGGAGTAGAAAAAATTAATTAAGATTATAGTGTGTAGGATAAAAAAATAATACTTAAAAAATTCTTATATGTGGAAATTTATTTGAATTAAAGAGAAAAACTAAATGATACTTAAAAATTTTTATATATGGAAATTTATTTAAATTAAAAAACGGAAATGACTAGATATTTTAAAGATTAATTATTAGGAAAAATTAATTAAGATTATAGTATGTAGGATAAAAAAAATGATACTTAAAAAATTCTTATATACGGAAATTTATTTAAATTAAAAAAAAAAAAAAAAAAAAAAAAAAACTAAATGATACTTAAAAATTCTTATATATGAAAATTTATTTAAATTAAAAAACAAAATGATACTTAAAAGGAAAATTCATATATATGGAAATTAATTTAAATTAAAAAATAAAAATATATTTCTAAAAATTTAGTTATTAAAAATTTATTAAATTTGTAGTATGTAGGAGAATTATATTTTGATATATCACGTCGTCTTGAACTCAAGAATTCATCTGGACCACAAAAAAGGATTTCCAGGGACTTCGCTAAAAGAGTCAACGACTAAAAATTTAGGTAGTTTAGTAATTTATGATTAAATTCTTTTATAATAATAATTTAAGTAAGTTTCAAATATTTTTCGTAATGTCTTGTTATAACGTGTTATTAGGTATAGGTCACTTCTGCTTTCCGTTTTGAAAAATTTAAACACGTGTTACCTTTCACAAACTGTTTCGATATCTGTTCAAATCTTTTAAATCACATAGTAAATTTATGAAATTTAATTTCTAACGTAAATTTCTTGCAAACTTAATTTCATTTTCGATAATATTTATTTACATAAAAAAGGGTACATATGCCATTCTATAATAGTCATGATTTAAAAAAAAAAGGCAAATTAATTAAATGAAAATTTTCTAAATATAGCAATTGGAACCTTAAATAATACCACTTGGCACGATATTTTGGAAAATTACATTTGTGATGATATTTTAAACCTTAATTAAAAAATTGTAAATTGTGCGGTTATATTTTTCAAAATTGCATGCGCAATATATTTTCAAAAATTGTGCACTGCCTACTGAAAGGTATAGCCACACGAAATAACTAAGATGCAAATTCCATTTTTTTTAAAAAAAAAAAAAAAAAAAAAAAAAACATTATATAAATTTCATATATAATTGATCTATAAGTCTTTAAACTGTAAAAGGAGAAATAATAATTCGACTTCTTTAATTTGTAAAAATTTCATTCTTAAATTTTAAAGAATTTTCAAATATTGTTACAAAATGTTGTTTTGATCATTTCTAGATTATAATAAATTTGTACGTTGGAAATTTCCGTATTCTGATTTAGTATCCTCCAACATTATTAAAATAATTTCAGATTATTGATCGTTAATAGGGGATCTTTGTGGTGTTTGGGAAAACGTTCCGCGACCAAAACGTTCCACTGCCACACACTCTCTTATCTCCGCAACACCTGGAGGTACTCTGCTGATCGAATTCTGAATCAAACCCGAGTTTTGGAAATAATACAACCCCAAATACGATCAACCATTTCAGAATCCATAAAACATAAATACCTCTAAATCTAAATATTAAAAATAAACAAAGATTCAATTTATAATTAAATATTTTTTAAATTTGCGGTTACAGGATTGGTTGAAATGGACTTGATACGTTTTGAAAATAAAGACGTCTGGATTTGGCTACTATTGAAAATCAACTAAAGATAAATTTATATTTTACATGCTTATGTATGAGATTTTATTAAATTTGAAAGTCACAGACTATGAAGAATATTAAGTACCATCTACCGCTTTCAGTTGAAAAACTATAAATTTGGAGTTGACCACTTTTGAAAATAAGCTCCTGAAATAACAAATTAACTTTGCATAGTGAATCTAACAAAGTGTAAAGCAGTTAAATTTCTATTAACTTTTCTGTCACTCAAATTTTCTATTAATTCCTTATAATTTTCTAAAGTTTACATACTAATTATAATTTAAGGCCTACCTACTTAACCTAATAATTAATTTTCTTTAAAAATTTTATAGCATGCTTGTATTGCTCAGTAGATATTTGTATTTCGTAAATTTTCCATATTTTCCTACGTTCTCTTTTATATTTTAATAAAATTACTCTATCTCGTAAATTCTCTATATTTTCTTGCGTACTGATCATTTTATTGTTCTCTTTTTATTTTATATTCTAATATAATATTTACTGACTGACAAAACTTTTAAAATTATGTAATTTTTTTTCTAAACTAAATTGTTGCCATTTAATATTTTCCTAAATTTTGAAAAATTTATTTATATTGTTAATTGTTATTGAAACAAGAAATTGTTGTTAATTATGTATTTGCTTCAAAGTTTATCACTCAATTATTTTTTTTTTTTTTTGTATAAAATTTTGTATGGGAACAATCTGAACTAAACCCTCACGACCTTGAAATTGTACGAACAAGTGTACAATTAAACTGCATGTAAGACTGAACTAGCTAGGCAAAATAAATTTTAATTTTAAACTGGACAATTTATATTATTTAAAACTTTCCCACTTTCTTTTCTTTTTTTTTTAGTGAAAATAGAAAATTTACTTAATACAGATTTTACTTTAAAAATTTATTCTTGTTACTTTGAATTACCCAGCAATATATATATATATATATATATATATATATATATATATATATATATATATATATATATATATATATATATGTATATATATATATGTATATATATATATATGTATATATATATATGTACATATATATACATATATATATATATATATATATATATATATATATATATATATATATATATATATATAGGGCTTATACGGCTGACAGGATAGCTATGTTTTAAGTTATTTGTTTCTAACAAATTCCGTTCTAAATCATCGTAAAATTTTATCGAAATTCACCAAAAGGTATAAGAGTTATTAAAATTACACCCTGTATATATATATATATATATATATATATATATATATATATATATATATATATATATAGAATAAGTTGTTCACGTTAAAAAAAATTTGTTTTTTTTATATCCGTGTAACCAATACCAACGCATTTTTATTTCTCTTAATCAGATCAGCGGTGTATATATTTTTATTTTCTTCTATCTCAACAAGAAAAGTGCGTCTCAAAGGCAAATTAAACCCTGTCGACTAGTGTACAGGCAAGCTATAAATTTTTAAATACAGTACTACCATACTCAAGTATTCAAGAATAATGGTACCTGCACCATTTATACAATTTCGGTGAAAAGAGCAGCTTGCCGGTATAACGTATACAATAATGAAGGAATAGAAAAATGTTTAAGTAAATATATTTTGCGGTACGGAAAACGTTACAGAAAATTACGTGAAGCTAGTTGTTATGGTTTCTGTTCAGGTATAAAAGGTACTTATGTTTTTGCTCGCTTACCTGACTATCAGAAAACGCAGAAATTTTTTTTTTGTTTCATGGGCTACGAGTTGTGTTTTATATTCGTATATCGTAACATGTCTACATATGGTTATGTTGATACCAGCTGTTGCAATCTTGAAAGGTCTCATAGTCGTATTGTAAAAGAAAACCTGCAAGCTATTATTTGGGTTGAATAATTTCTGGAAAGGAAAATGTAACAAGTACATAATTTAAATACGGTTGCTGTGTATATTTAAATCCCTATTCGGCACGTTAATGTCTTTCGGAGTAATAAATTAATTTAAAAGTGCTGTAATTAGACCCATTAAAAAGTTGTTTAAAAATATATTCAAATTTTCATCACATAATTTTTACACATTTCAGTTATGAACTTTTGTTTCATTTCATTTATGAAGTACTATAGTGTTACTGTTTTTTTTTTTTTTTTTATTTACTTTTACGAATACTATAATACAGGGGCGGTCAACCCAATTTATTTTGCGGATCATTATGGAAGCGCATCATAACTCCGCAGGCCGCATATAGAATAGTGTGTTCCCATATTAGATTTAGATCCACTATTTGTAATGTCTTTTTTTAATGCATTGGTTTTCACTACCTTGGTCACTGTAAAATAAATATATTTTGTGTAAGTGTGATGAATCTCACCAGCCAAAAAAAAACAAGACGGGCCGCGGGTTGGTCACCCCTGCCATAATACTTACTTTCGCTAAATAAGAGAAAATTTGAGATAAGAATATTATTGCGAGTTAAGAATCACTATAAGAATAGGATAAATAAAAAATGTGGCCTAAAAAGAAACAGTTAGAAACGTTGTGTTATTGTTATAACCACAGAATAGTTTATGTATATTAAAAACAACTTTTAGAGATAGAAGCTTTAAAAATGCTAGAGCATCAAGAGACTTTAAGTAAAATTTCCAGTATTGGAATTTCGTAAACGATAAGAGATACAATTTCGGTTAAACTGGATGAATTGTGCGAAAGTAGAAGACGATTAGATGTAGAATACTGCTTTCATACTTCCCAAATTCCTTGTAGTGTAGCTGTATAGGCGTTATATAGTGTTACATAAGACCCATAATTAAGCATTTCTTTTTTTTTCCAATAATTTCTTACCTGTAAAAACTGTAACATCTTTATTTGGACATTCCGATAGCACTACCAAAGTTCTTATGGATAAGATGTTACTGGAAGAAAAAAGTTTTCGAATTATTAGTTTCTAAAATTACAGTAAAATTGGAAAAGCAATGGTGGATCGGATCATGTTATATGGATGTGAGATCTGGACACTCAAGTAAGAATCAAAGCGGAAGCTTGAAGCCACCGAAATGGACTGCCTTAGATGTAGTGCAAGAGTTTCCAGACTAGATGGCGTGAGAAATGATCGAATCAAGGCCATCATGAGAGCAGAGGAGAGTGTGCTGGAAAGAATTGGAAAAAGAAGCCTAAAATGGTTCAGACTGGACTAAAATGGACAGCTGTCAGCCGTATAAGCCCTATATATATATATATATATATATATATATATATATATATATATATATATATATATATATATATATATATATATATATATATATATATATATATATATATAAATGTATATATATACATATATATATACATATATATATATATATATATATATATATATATATATATATATATATATATATATATATATATATATATATATATATATATATATATATATATATAGGGCTTATACAGCTGACAGCCGCCTAGCGACTCCCAAACGCCAATGTTGCCGGTGCTGGGCGTCGTCGATAGTTAGGTGTCTCTCAGCTGTATACCATCGCCTCGCCCCAGGATTTTCTAGGACGCCCTCACCTTTTGGTTCCTGGTTGAACCCATGTATACAGACGTATTGGCCACCGATTTCAATCCATTCGCAACATGGTCTGAACCATTTTAGGCTTCTTTTCCCAATTCTTTCCAGCACACTCTCCTCTGCTTTCATGATGGCCTTGATTCGATCATTTCTCACGCGATCTAGTCTGGAAACTCTTGCACTACATCTAAGGCAGTCCATTTCGATGGCTTCAAGCTTCCGCTTTGATTCTTACTTGAGTGTCCAGATCTTACATCCATATAACATGATCGGATCCACCATTGCTTTTCCAATTTTACTGTAATTTTAGAAACTAATAATTCGAAAACTTTTTTCTTCCAGTAACATCTTATCCATAAGAACTTTGGTAGTGCTATCGGAATGTCCAAATAAAGATGTTACAGTTTTTACAGGTAAGAAATTATTGGAAAAAAAAAGAAATGCTTAATTATGGGTCTTATATAACACTATATAACGCCTATACAGCACACTACAAGGAATTTGGGAAGTATGAAAACAGTATTCTACATCTACTCGTCTTCTACTTCCGCACAATTCATCCAGTTTAACCGAAATTGTATCTCTTATCGTTTACGAAATTCCAATACTGGAAATTTTACTTAAAGTCTCTTGATGCTCTAGCATTCTTAAAGCTTCTATCTCTAAAAGTTGTTTTTAATATACATAAGCTATTCTGTAGTTATAACAATAACACAACGTTTCTGTTTCTTTTTAGGCCACATTTTTTATTTATCCTATTCTTATAGTGATTCTTAACTCACAATAATATTCTTATCTTAAATTTTCTCTTAGTTAGCGAAAGTAAGTATTATGGCAGGGGTGACCAATCCGCGGCCCGTCTTGATTTTTTTTTGGCTGGTGAGATTCATCACATTTACACAAAATATATTTATTTTACAGTGACCAAGGTAGTGAAAACCAATGCATTAAAAAAAGACATTACAAATAGTGGATCTAAATCTAATATAGGAACACACTATTCTATATGCGGCCCGCGGAGTTATGATGCGCTTCCAAAATGATCCGCAAAATAAATTGGGTTGACCGCCCCTGTATTATGGTATTCGTAAAAGTAAATGAAAAAAAAAAAAAAAAAAACAGTAACACTATAGTACTTCATAAATGAAATGAAACAAAAGTTCATAATTGAAATGTGTAAAAATTATGTGATGAAAATTTGAATATATTTTTAAACAACTTTTTAATGGGTCTAATTACAGCACTTTTAAATTAATTTATTACTCCGAAAGACATTAACGTGCCGAATAGGGATTTAAATATACACAGCAACCGTATTTAAATTATGTACTTGTTACATTGTCCTTTCCAGAAATTATTCAACCCAAATAATAGCTTGCAGGTTTTCTTTTACAATACGACTATAAAACCTTTCAAGATTGCAACAGCTGGTATCAACATAACAATATGTAGACATGTTACGATATACGAATATAAAACACAACTCGTAGCCCATGAAACAAAAAAAAATTTCTGCGTTTTCTGATAGTCAGGTAAGCGAGTAAAAACATACATAAGTACCTTTTATACCTGAACAGAAACCATAACAACTAGCTTTACGTAATTTTCTGTAACGTTTTCCGTACCGCAAAATATATTTACTTAAAGATTTTTCTCCGGTCCTGAAAATCAAAGTGTGAACTTAAGTCAATACTCTATCGAATGTTTTCAGTACGTGTAATTTGATAGGTTCTTACAGTACATTTGTACAATTACTTCGTATTCTATTCCTTCACATTTTGTTCTTTATTCTATGGGGCATAAGTACCACTTTGAAGATTTATATTTGAATATCTCTGTGCGAGCATGTATATTTTCGGAAAAAGTAAACGTGCTACTCATAGTGAATGGTAATTATGCCACACGGTTGGAAATGGTCAAAAAGATACATATGATTTCGCCACACGGTCAGAAATGGTCACCTAATTCAGCAACTCTGGGGTGTCGTAAATAAAAATACAGATTAAAATTGTGAATATTTAATAAAGTTTTGAAACGTGGTAATGATAAATATATATATATATATATATATATATATATATATATATATATATATATATATATATATATATATATATATATATATATATATATATATATATATATATATATATATATATATAGTTATGTTCACTCGTTCGCGAGGTTGATTAAAAAATAAATTTTATTTTTCGTTTTATTACAATATTTATTATAAAATATTTAATTGTTACAAATTTCAATAGTAGAAAGCTTTACTTTGATATAGCTTTAATTTCAATAGTAGAAAACTTTGAAATTGAATTAAATAATAGTGAAACTAAACTCGCTGAAATTGACTTAAACGCTTGTATTTATACTATCTCGTAATATTCTAGAAAAGTGCATTTAGCTGACTTAAGAAATGAGGCTTCTAATACAGGGCCGTAGCTAGAGCTGAATTTAAGGTAGGGCAGCTGTTGTTATATGTAGGGCAGAAGTAAAAATTTGATTTGATTTGATCTAGTGAATCGATTTTTCTCGTACTTTTGCGTATGTGTAAGTGAGATAGTACTTAATTGTCGAGAGGGGGTGACAGATAGATAAGAGCAAAGCAGTTATTTATTCAAATTTATATATAATTTCTTCAAACATATTGTATTCAGTTCGATAATAATTAGTCCTTCCTTAAAACAGCTGAATTTTTCGATTCGCCATATTATTAAAAATGCGAAGAACTTCATCCAGATCAATTAACTTCGTTCTTTTCTTTTCAAAGGCCAAAAATACCATGCCTGCCATTCTTTCGTGACCCATTGACAGTCGCTGAGGCCTATTGATTGCAGTCAAAGTTGAAAACGTAGATTCGCACACAGCAGTGCTACATCCTATGGTCGCCACAGATGCAAAAAGTTCATATGTATCTTTGAACGCCTCTCGCTGCCTGTACAGAACTTGTATTGTGTTTTCCATTGTATTCTCGATACGACTCAAATAAGCTTTGACTACAGTAGCCTCTTCTCTTGATGGAACCGTTAGACCTAAAAAATCAGTGGAAATTGTGAACTTATGTCCATAAATAAATAACACTAGTATTTTACAAGCAGAGATATAGTTTTGTTTAATTTTCTTACTTACCTAAGTTTTTCAACGGCATCATTTTGTCTACATCCAACTCGTCGAGACTTGCTATCGAATTTAACAGATCGTCGTTGTCCGAAAATCTTCTTTGCAATTCAGCAATTAGTATATCCAGCGTTTCAAAATACTCAGACTTAAATGGCAGAGCATCTAGGCCTTCTAGGTTTTGTCTGGCAGAGGAAGAGGAAGGGCCATATAACAAGTAATCATCCATCTGATTTGATTTTTTGACTTGTCTTTGCTGGGTCTGGGTCCTATTTTCCAAATCGCCGCTTATTATAGACTTAGCTTCTTCTAAAATTTGATGATACATTTCATCTGATCTCAGTTTCGTCATTTCAATTTGGACGCACTTTATGATCGTTATCGCGTCTTTTAATCCTGTGCTTCGGGCTTGTAAAGCTGCGTCTGCAGGGTGAAGCATTGATAAAATTTTTTTGGCGACAATCATGGCCATTCGGAATTCCAAACTGAGCATGACTTTTTTAATGCCGACACTCTTGGCGACGTCATCACCGTTAAATCTATCATTTTTGATTTCATCTAAAGTTACCAAAATCGATGAATAATTATCATATATAACTTTTGTAACCGCCAGATGAGCTGACCAACGCTGTTGGAGGAGCCGGCCAATCCTTTTTCCACCATACAAGGCAGCTATTTTGCCATGATGAAAGAATTCATGTAGCATGATGCATTGATCAAAAAATAAACGAATAAAAGTGATTTCCGAAATAGTTCTAATGACTATCAAATGCAAACGATGGTTATAGCAGTGGACGTAGGGAATTTTTCGGCCTAATTTATTTTCTATTCTGGTCGCAACTCCAGAACCTTTCCCACTCATTACACTTGCGCCGTCATAGCACTGGCTTAGCATATGAGAGAGGTTAATGTTATTTTCCGTAAGGGTATTTAACGTCAATTCCGTAAAAGTGGCTGCATCAAGGTTTTCGGTAGTTATAACTGTTAGCAAAGACTCATTGACAATTCCATCCTTAATATACCGTATTGCTATTGCAATATTTTCGCGATTATTTTTATCTCTCGTCCCATCTTCCATTAGAGTAAACCAGTTCACGTCAGATTCCTTAATATCTTTAACAATGGAACTGCGTACTGCTTGAACCATTGCTTGAATTATTTGATTTTGAATTGCAGGTGAACGATATGTTGCATTTTGTGGTATATGACTGAGAGCCTCCTTTAAACTAGAGTCTTTCATGCACGTGTATTCAAACAAATTTTGAAATAAACCTTGTTCTTTTTCTTCTTCTAAAATATAATTTCCACGCAAAGCTAATTCGTTTACAACTAGAAATTGTATTACTTCAATAATAGACTTCACGTAATACCTGTTTTTTTCTAATATTGTTTGATGTATTAACGTTTCAACACTACTAGTTGTAGATATTCTATGTAATTTTTCCTGCCACATAGCCATGGCTTGTGTATGAGAAATGGATTTTTCGTGTTTTGGAAACCCAGTTTTCGAATCAGTGGCATTTTTCCAGTTTCTGAATCCTGTAGAAGTGTACGAAGTCTGTTTGCTTCCATGAGGTAAAAATTGCTGACAAGGATAGCAAAAAGCAGCATCCTTTTCGACAGAATATTGTAACCATTTAAATCTTTTGAACCAGTCCGCTACAAAGGCCCTATTATTTTGTTTTGGATATGTGTCTAAAATAACTTGCTTTATCGGTTCTCCGATTTGTGCAATGTCAGAAGGAATACCATGGCTAACAATACCAATGTGTTTTGAGGAATGAGGCTCTTCGTGATCAATTTTTTCTTCAATTCTTCGTTTTTTGCCAAAGAAAGCCCGTATATCCATCGCAAGATCAATTAATTTTCAGTTAACACTAATAACCAAACAACTGTGTCGATAACTAACTGCCACGCTGTGCTGTACACTACACTACTTATAAATTATAATTTATTAAACATGGGATCGTTGCTTTGTCACTTTTCACAGGAAAATTGTAGAAAAACACGAGTCGACTTTCGGCTTTTACACCATCGTCAGGTGAAAAACATAACTAAAAATTATTCTTTTACGAAAACAGTAAAGCTTATTTATTTAAAGTATATGTATGTGTTTATTTATTATATTTTCATATAATAATAAAATAATAAATTATAAATAATTAATATTAGAAAGGTTTACTTTGTGAAAATCCATATTAAACATAGGATCGTTGCTTTATCACTTTTCACAGGAAAATTGTAGAAAAACACGAGTCGACTTTCGGCTTTTACACCATCGTCAGGTGAAAAACATAACTAAAAATTATTCTTTTAGGCGAAAAGTTTTTATAATACAAACTGAAGTAAATAATGTATTGGTGGGGGATGTTAGAGGCAGATATAATCAAACCAAATGTAATGTAATTCTCAAGTTGAACAATTTTGATAAAACTAAAAATGTATTATTTGCAAAGGCTCCCGCAGCGAATTTTATTTTAAAACCAGTTAAGTGTAATATAATTAAAATGGCTAGAGTATGTTGGGGAAAACCAGAAACATGAAATAGTGGTGAACATTAATTGCAAGAAAAAAGAGAATAAAATATACAGGTACCTATCTGTGTTAATTTGTCAAAATAGAGAAATGTGTTGATTTACAAGAAAAGTTACACACCCAGGTAGTTGCTTTTGTTAGACTGAAAGGATTGTAAAATCAGAAATATTGCATAAAAACTATTTTGAAATATTAATTACCAGGAATCAATAAAATTTTTAAAAATGGGTACCTGTCAGCTAAAACTATTCGAAAAACGTGAGATGCATCGTGTTATAAATTTAACAAAGGCGATTTGTTTAGATCAATTTGGTCATTTAAGATGACAAATTGCTGACAAAATATTACACATTTGTAAAAAAGGCCGCAAACTCAACATTTTGGAAGCCCTGGAAATCAACAAATTGAACAAAGACCCAAACCACGTCATCTTAAATGACCAAATTGATCTAAACAAATCGCCTTTGTTAAATTTATAACACGATGCATCTCACGTTTTTCGAATAGTTTTAGCTGACAGGTACCCATTTTTAAAAATTTTATTTATTCCTGGTAATTAATATTTCAAAATAGTTTTTATGCAATATTTCTGATTTTACAATCCTTTCAGTCTAACAAAAGCAACTACCTGGGGGTGTAACTTTTCTTGTAAATCAACACATTTCTCTATTTTGACAAATTAACACAGATAGATACCTGTATATTTTATTCTCTTTTTTCTTGCAATTAATGTTCACCACTATTTCATGTTTCTGGTTTTCCCCAACATACTCTAGCCATTTTAATTATATTACACTTAACTGGTTTTAAAATAAAATTCGCTGCGGGAGCCTTTGCAAATAATACATTTTTAGTTTTATCAAAATTGTTCAACTTGAGAATTACATTACATTTGGTTTGATTATATCTGCCTCTAACATCCCCCACCAATACATTATTTACTTCAGTTTGTATTATAAATACTTTTCGCCTAAAAGAATAATTTTTAGTTATGTTTTTCACCTGACGATGGTGTAAAAGCCGAAAGTCGACTCGTGTTTTTCTACAATTTTCCTGTGAAAAGTGATAAAGCAACGATCCTATGTTTAATATGGATTTTCACAAAGTAAACCTTTCTAATATTAATTATTTATAATTTATTATTTTATTATTATATGAAAATATAATAAATAAACACATACATATACTTTAAATAAATAAGCTTTACTGTTTTCGTAAAATGCTGACTTATTTAATTCTTACATTAACATTTGATCAATGATCAGAAAGTTTCAGATCATGATCAGAAACAATTCTTAGAAGTAAAAAGTTAAAAGCTGATATAAGCTGTAATTGATATTATAAAGTGATTACATAAGCATATGATTGAAATATGATATATGTGTGAATGGTATGTAAAGAATGTTAGGTAACTGATACATATTAGATAAAATATTATATAGAGTGTCCATAAGTTGTGTCCATTACTCCTCCCTCCTTAAGACGAAAGCGGTGGCCATAGAAGTTTGACTTCTTGGGACGGCGTTTTTGGTTGGTATTGTACTTGAATTGAAGAATCCTCTTGAATATGTGCTTGAAGTGATGCATTCTCTTGGAACGGCTTCCTTGTGTAACGAATAATGAATAGGATACTGATGATTAACATGGTTGCAAGAATAAAGTAAGTAGTAGATACGTGAATAGTGCCATGTGTCCGCAATAGCTGGATTTCTTCTCGACTTTCTAAATGATAGTTTTTCAATTTGTTGAGGTCCAGTTTTTCTTCCAATTTGGATATGTTGACCGGAAGATTGTATGTTGGTTGCAAATAGATTTTTTCCCATTTTCTTAATATTTTACTATCGTAGGTAATGTCGTTGATTTTTACGGAATAGTTTTCAAAGCGTATTAAAATGGTTCCCATGATGGTTCGATTTTTGATGCCACATGTTGAACTAATGACAATTCCATATGAGTTCTTGATGATGATGTGGTTGTTGTAGATTTGTTTGATTTCGGTTATGTTGTTGTAGTATTCATAGATGCAGGTAGGCGATTGATTGGAAAGTAGATTTCCGATGCACTTTGAATTTTTCAGTTTAATTGCTGCAGTTTTGGGCTCGCATACGTAGATTTCCTCTATTTTGGGGCACGCATTATCGACCTCGTACAACTGATATTCATTGGAAATGGTATATGGTTTGGGAAATTTTATTGTTTTTAAATGAATATTTGGTAAAGGTTCTAATTTGTTTAATCGATAGGTAGAGGATTGGAAATTAGGTATCTGTATGTTAAAAATTATGTTGCTATCCTTGTAATAAGCCTGCAGTTTAAGGAACTCGTATATTTGTTCGTATGATTTGATGGGTATGCCTTGTTTGTTCAGTGAATTATAAGCGTACTCTAGTTCATCTGGAAGTAGAATAGGCTTTGCGACAATATTAAGTTTTGCCAAATTAATGAATTGTATGATATCTTTAATGTGGTCATTAAGTGTCCCAATATTCAAATTAATTCTGTACGCGTATTGTATAATTTTTAATTCGCTTTGTTCTTTTTGACCGATCTTCGTATATAAAGATTTCAAATATCTGTTAATAGAATTTTGCTGATCGTTTATGTGTTTGGTGATGCTTTCAAATCGTTCGATCATTTGGGAGTTAATGCGGACCTGCTTGTTTAATTGATTCACAATGTTATTTTGATTTAGTTTTAAATTTTCTATATTTTTATTAATTTCGATGGCATCCTTATGATCCATGTTGCCAGTAATCTGTTTAATGACTGTTCCTAAACCGTCTATCAATCCTCGTTTAGTAATTTTTCTTGGTAGTAAAATTTGGAGATTTTCTTTCAATTCTTTAAATTTTAACCGAATAATTTCCTCGAATTCTGTATTAGGGAGTTTTTGTGAAATGAGATTGATTGAGTTTTCAATATTAAATAGATTTTCTTTGTAATTATTAAGATTAATAATGTGAATATAATGGTCATAACTATTCACGACTCGTGCTTGGCCTAGGTTCATTACTAGGATCCCTGGATTGTTGGTCTGGTCTATTATTTCTATTTTCTGTGCTGTTACCGACAGCATTATCCTGCAATTTAAGTGGACGTCTTAATTTTTGTTTGTTTAACTTTCTATTCTTATTATCTAATATGGTTATTTTATTATTTTTGGATACAGCAGTTTGTTTGAATTTAGCATGTAGTTTGTTATTATGTTTGTTTTCAGTTAGATACGCGTTTGTGCCGGGTACGTAATTTAGGGGTTCATGTCTATCTCTATTTAATTTTACAATTTTTTCTTGTTTCTTTTCTAACACATAGACATTAACTTTGTCGTACAAGTTTTGTTGTTTTTCGTTTATGTCGTTCAAGTCAGGTTTTAGGCTCATGTCATATGTTCTGCCAAAGAAAAGTTCGAAAGGAGTGTACCTAGTAGTTGAATGAACGGAATAGTTATACGTGAAAATTGCAGATAGTAATTTTTGTTCGGGTTCCATTTCTCTATTTTTGGGATCTGTATGGATAATTCTGTAAATTTCTAACAGTGTCGAGTGAAATCGCTCGATGTGTGAATTTGAATTTGAACTTCGTACCGAAGTAGTGTGCAAATTTATGTTATAGTTATCACAAAATTGACGAAATCGAATAGAATCAAATCCTTTTTCAGAATCTACAACTAGTGTTGTAGGTTTTCCATATGTGGCTATAAATTTTGAAAATGCTTCTATTAGGTGTATGCTATTTCTACTAAGAAGAATGTACCCTTGGGCAAATTTAGAAAATGTATCAATTATAGTAAATATTACAAGTTTATCGATATAAAATATATCTGCATGTGCGATTTCAAGTGGACGGACTGGTGTAGGCGTTAACTGAAATTTTTGTTTTGGGGGTCTCCTATCATATTTATTTTCTTGACATGTTTTACAATTATTAATGTAATAAGTTATTTTACTTTTTAAATTTGGAAAATAGTAATCTCGTTTTAAGTGAGCCAAAGTTTCATTAATTCCACGGTGGTTACTAGTCTGGTGATAATCTAAAATTATGCGGTCTTGTTGTTCGTCATCTTCAATATCTTCTAATAATTTTGTACATCTTATAATTTTGAATTGTCTACCATGAGAAAAGTATTGGTGATAGATTTCTTGTACTTTATTAAACAAATCGTCATCGGGGCAGTATATAGCTGTATGTTTGTTTGGTGGTAAGAACTGTCTAAATATTTCAATTAAAATTTCGTCAGTATAATTTGGACCTTGAAAAGTTTGTCTACGTTTTGTTTTAAACAAAATTTTTAATTTTCGGCTTGTCGTTTTTAGTTCTGGGTTAATAAGGAGAATGACTTGTTGAGTGAAATCATTTAAAGGATTTTCAGAGATTGGAATAAATAATGTATCGTCATCGTCAGCACTATGTACAGTACTGTCTTCGTCGTCGGTGTTATTTGTTCGAGTAGAAGTATGTCGTGTTACATGGGTTGAAGTATTACTACTAGTTTCGTGTGAGTTAATTTCTGAAATAATAACGCGTGAAAGAGCATCAGCATTTGTATTACTCTTGTCTAATTTATGTATGATTGTATAATCGAATTCCTCAAATCTGAGGCGCCACCGAACCAGTTTACTATTCGGTTCCTTTAATAACATAAGCCACGTAAGAGGCTTGTGGTCTGTTATAATTTTAAATTTGCGACCAAATAGGTACGGACGGAAGTATTTTGTGGCCCACACAATAGCCAGAAGTTCTTTTTCTATTGTGCTGTAATTTTGTTCACTCTTAGTGAGTGTATGGCTGGCATAACAGATTGGGCGATCCTTGCCGATAGGTCCTTGCGAAAGTATCGCGCCTATAGCACAATTACTAGCGTCTGTTGTTAGGTTAAATTCTTTACTAAAATCAGGATATGCAAGTACTGGCTCATCAGTGAGTAATTTTTTGCATAGTTCGAAAGTCTTAATATATTCCGGGGTTAATTTAATTTCCTCTCCTTTTCTTAAACATTGGGTTAAAGGCTTAGTAATTTTCGCGAAATCCTTAATGAATTTACGATAGTACCCTAGTAAACCGAGAAAGCTCTTAATTTCTTTTGGTGTTTTAGGTAATGGAAAATTTGTAATGGCTTTGATCTTATCCGGATTTGGTTTCACACCTTCTGAAGAGACTATGTGTCCAAGGAAAGAGACCTCTTTATGTAAAAATTCACTTTTATCAAGTTGTACTTTAAGATTTGCTTTTCTAAGTTTTTCAAAGACTCTACGTAAATTTACAATATGTTCGTCTAACAATGTGGAGAAAACTATGATGTCGTCCATATATACTAGACAAACAGTGCCTTGTAGTTCTCGCAAAACGTTGTCCATAACCCTTTGAAAGGTGGACGGAGCGTTTTTTAGGCCAAAAGGCATTCTCAAATATTCGTAGTGGCCATTCTCGACGCTAAAAGCTGTCTTGGGAATATCTTTAGGCTGGAGTTCAATTTGGTGAAACCCGCTGGCCAAGTCAAGGGTAGTAAAGTACATACATTTGCCAAGTTTGTCAAGAATATCAGTGATGTTTGGTAATGAATATTTGTCATCGACTGTCTTTTCGTTTAAGCGTCTATAATCCACTACAAATCTCCATTTTTTCTTTCCACTAGCGTCGGCTTTTTTGGGGACAATCCAAATGGGGGATGACCAAGGAGAGTAGCTTGGTCGAATTATACCTTGTTTTAATAGTTGGTCAATTTGTCTCCTAACCTCTTCTTTATGAATTTGTGGATACCGATATGATTTTGTGTGTATTGGGATGTCGTCTTTAGTAATGATACGATGTTTGATTTCATTCGTAAAAGTCAGGTCTTGTCCTTCGCGATAGAAAATATCGTCAAACTGTTTACAAAGGTTGATAATTTTGGACCGTTCTTCCATATTTAAATGATCGATTCGAATCAAATTGTCGATGCTATTACAAAAACTACTAGTTTGTGAATTAATTTGGTTTTCCTTAAATTCGACTAATTCGTGATTTAGAATTTCTGCCTTAATTGGTTGTTCTATAAAAAGAATTTGTCTATCGTTTGTTAAATTTATGACTGTACAAATGAAGTGCCAGTCGTTTGCTTTATAGATACCTTCAGGTATCAGAAGTTTATTGTCAATAAAAATGTTTTTTAAAATAAATTCTCCTGATTGGATATCAACCGGTAATTTAACTATCATTTTTGAAAAAGGTTGTAATGTAAATTTTCCAGACATAAAATTTGGTTTTGATAATAATTTTAATGTAGCGTTTTTTGTTTTTAAAATTTGATTAACAACGTCAATCTTTGCGTTAATCTTTTTCAAAATATCTAAGCCGATTAGACCGTCAAAATATTGGTGAAATTGAAAAATTAAGAAATCAATCGTATCGTTTGGTTGTCTAAATTCTTTAAACATGGGTAAGGTTATTTTTTCCTTTAAGTGATAGGTGTTCAGTACTGCTTTAATTTCTATTGGTTTAATTTCTTCGCAATAATTTAGATCTACATGTTCAGGGTTTATAAATGAATTTGAAGCGCCAGTGTCAATAAGAAATTTTAGGTACTTGCCGGATGGGGTTTGAATATGTACATAAGGAAGTGTGTTGCCGTGAGTGTTCAGGTCTAGGTAACCAAATTTTGGTCCCAGGTTGACTGAAAATTTGAATCGTCTAGTTCGTATTCGGAACTGACAACGGACATAGGATTTGTATTGTTTTCGTTGTCTTGTTCGTCATATACGTCGATATTTTCAACAATGTCAATGTTTGTAGTTTCAAAGTTGTCTTAATTTTGGAAATCTTGTTGTTCATTATTATGTAATTCTTCACTAACAAAAGTTGGTTTAGACATAGAGGCGAATACACGATTAGTATTTGAATTATATTGTTGTGTTCGTGGTTGTGCCCTAATACTTAATCTATTACTTCCTATTTCCATAGGTTCCGGTTTATATCGCGTTAATTGTTGCGGAGGGAATCTGGAAGTTGGTTGTTGTGGTGAATTTGTTGTTGGTTTATACGTAAATTGTCTTTGTACCATTTGTGGTCTATAGTTCGTTTGTTGCGGAATAAATGTACGATGTTGTGATTGATTTGGAACTAACCGATTGTTACTAGAATTAATATGTTGAACTATTGGTTTTGGTTTATTAACTATGTTGGGGGTTTGTGATTTGGTATAGTAGATATTCTGTTCTTTTATGCAAAAGCTGAAGGCTTCTGATAATGTGCTTGGTTTCATTGCGCGAATGGTGGATCCTAAAGGTTCCCGTAATCCCGATAGGAAAACATTCAAACACATTTCACTGTATAAGCTTAGTTTGGAAGCTCGAACATCTCCATTGTTTTCATGTATTTTAACATGGTTTGATATTGTAGACAAAATTTCTATCATACTACTGTAAAATGTCTCAACAGTTTGATTACCTTGTCTAAGGTTATGTAAATCTTTAATTAAACTGGTTTCATTTCTCTTGTCCGAATAATGACTAATTAAATTATTTTTGATTTGGACCCAATCGATAGGTGTCCCATACATATTGAGTATTTCATTAGCCTGTCCAGTGATTTTATTTCTAATAGCTCTAAGGAGAAGTTTGCCGTAACTAGTTCCGTTAACATTAGGAATGAGACTTAAAATTTCTTCTACGTTATTTATAAAATCATACAATAAGCGTGTATTACCATCGAAGGTTGGTAAATCTTTAATAGCATCTGGGATTCTTAATGCATTAAAGACTTCACTAGGCGTTGCCATTGTTAAATTATTTGAAATATTATTTGTATTATTTAGATTAATTGTATTTTCGTTTAAATTAATTGGATTGAGATTTTCAAAATTTTCGTAAAAATTATTTAAAGAATTACTTAATTCAACACTATTCCCGTATTCTGCGGCGTTACTAGTGTTGGGGTAATTTTGGGTTTCAACACCGTTCCCGTTTACTGCGGCGTCAAAGGTGTTGGGAGAAGAGTTTCGCTTATAAGGAATTGCCCGTAGTAAGGATAATTTGGGTTTGGTATTAGGCATTAAATTTCCAATGAATAGCAATTGAAACAAAATCGACTTACGTGAACAGCCAGAATGCGACCATAGTACGGATGGTTGTAGCAGCTCCACTGGATGATGTGCCCTCACCGTAGTTCTGCGTTGTAGTTGCTGGTTCCTTGTATGCTCCAAGTCCAACAGCTGTAGGTTCACGAAGATCTGCTGGTGTCCGTCTTCCCGTGAAGAGAAACCCTCGAAAGCCAAATAAACCGTTTAGCTCCGGCAAATGTTTCGATATGACCTCGAACCACTTGTCCGCAAGTTTAACCACTTTACACGAAAACGCGTTACAGATCCGAACGACTGCGCCAGTTATGTTCACTCGTTCGCGAGGTTGATTAAAAAATAAATTTTATTTTTCGTTTTATTACAATATTTGTTATAAAATATTTAATTGTTACAAATTTCAATAGTAGAAACCTCACGTCTAGTGAACTTTGAAATTGAATTAAATAATAGCGAAACTAAACTCGTTGAAATTGACTTAAACGCTTGTATTTATACTATCTCGTAATATTCTAGAAAAGTGCATTTAGCTGACTTACGAAATGAGGCTTCTAATAACAATTCTTAGAAGTAAAAAGTTAAAAGCTGATATAAGCTGTAATTGATATTGTAAAGTGATTACATAAGCATATGATTGAAATATGATATATGTGTGAATGGTATGTAAAGAATGTTAGGTAACTGATACATATTAGATAAAATATTATATAGGGTGTCCATAAGTTGTGTCCATTACTATATATATATATATATATATATATATATATATATATATATATTATGTAAACCTATATAGGTCAATAGGTCTTTTAAAGAAAAAGATTTCCTTAATTTAAAGTTTTCCTATATCTCTTATAGTTTTCGAGATATCTTAATAAATACGATTTGAACCCCAAATTTAAGGGCTAGTTTCACCCCGTGAACATTGGCCTTGGCAGATAAAAAGAAATACGGTTCCTTAGTTTTTGCCTATTCTTCACACCAGCAAAGTTTCAAGAAGATTGGCGATTGGCACTTGGGTAGTGTTACATGTGAGAAGATGTATATATATATATATATATATATATATATATATATATATATATATATATATATATATATATATACATATATATATATATATATATATATATATATATATAAATGTGCGTGAAATGCTTCACAAGCATTTGTTGTTAAAAACATACTAGATATACTAGACGATTTTTTTGCCCAAATTATTGGAGCAGATTTTGCTTCTTCCCTGATATAATTATCCAGTAAATAGTCCGCATAACTTTCTCTGTTTGTGTCTTCTGGCATTTTGGACAGGAAATCAAAAGCAAAACAATCACCCACATCCTCTGGATCCAAAAGCAAAGGCCAAATGTATACTGCAACTACTTTCCAATTTCTATTTGCTGGCGATAGTCGCGTAAAAGTCCTAGCTCCTGGATTTTCCCCTACCTGTAAAAAAACATTGGAATACAGTAAGTAGAAATAGCATTACGTCACATAATTAAATTGTACTTACCATGATTGAGTTAAATGGAAGCTACAGCTTTGAATTACTGCATTAGGCCAAACAATATGAATGGCCTGATGTATTGCCAGTTCAAAATCGGCGATGAATACCTTAGATTTAATAAAAAAAAGGTATTGTATTCCTTTTATTACTTCAAGGAATAATAATCAGAACATAAGCTCAAAACAAATAATACTATTATACAATTGTATTATATAAACAAAGTGGGAAGAAAATATTCCTAAATTCACTATTTGCAATTTACATGTCCACTCACTTTCTTTTAAAGAATTTTTTTGGGAAATCCAGTAATTTTTAGTCGGTCATCTGTTTGATGTCCAATAATAATCTTATATGGGATAATGAGGGTTTGTGTGGCGAATATACACACTACACCCTACGGTGAAAAAGATTCACAACAGACCGCGTGGCAAAATTACCAGTAGCCGCTGCTCGTGAATAAAGATTGTCCTTCGTGAGACAATTCAGTGTGTACCTACTTATATTTATTTGTTCTTATAGGACATAGATAGTCGAAATATCATATTATCTAAATTATATATCTAATACCTTTTATTATTGTGACTAGGGTAAAAGCCCCTATACCGGAATGCGTTCAGTATCCGAACAGTTTTGATATTTTATATATTAATGAAGTTATTTATGAAAAAAAATCGATAAATATTAAAAGTGGGAGGATAAGGTCTGACAGAAGTTAATTATTTTTCCGTAGCTGAATTTTAATTAATTTATTTGTTTCAAAGATATTTCGAGATGGACATAATATTTAATGAGCGTGAATAAAGCTGTAATTACTGCTTCAACAGTTTTGAATTTGGTTTTATTATATTAAATAAATAGTAAATTTTAAAAATGATCACCGTTTAATCCCATCACCATTGTAATCTATATATGGTCCATTTCACTTAAATTTAACCATGCTTCATCACTTATGATTTTGAATAATTTCCGTTTTTTTGGCTTTATCTCTTTCATTATTGCTTTTACGTAAATTTTAAATTTGCAGCTTGCTTTTGGAAAAGAGCAGAAGATTGATTTGTTTTGAATATAAGAATTATTTGATTTTTTAACGACAACTCATGATCAATTGTATCTGAAATGGGGTATATATAAAAATCAAAACTGTCTGACTGACTGATCGATCAACGCACAGCCCAAACCGTTGGGCCTAGAAACGTGAAATTTTGAACAGGGATTTCTTATGTAACGTAGGTGAGCACTAACAAAGGATTTTTGGAAATTCATCCCCTAATGGCGTAAAATAGGGGATGAAAATTTTTATAGAAATCTGTAATTTTTTTAGATAGAAATACGATGGAAATTTGTGTTAGGTTACTGGTTTGAAAAGTTTCAATGCTATTAAAAATTCATCCCTTCGGAGGTTGAAACAGGGTATGAAACTTTAAATGAAAGGTTGTCACCTAGAAACGTGCAATTTTGAACAGGGATTTCTTATATAACGCAGGTGAGCACTAAGAAGGGATTTTTGGAAATTCACCCCTTAAGGGAGTAAAATAGGGGATGAAAATTTTCATAGAAATCTGTAATTTTTTGAGTTAGAAATATGGAAATTGGTGTTAGGTTACTGGTTTGGACACAAAAGTTTCAATGTTTTTACAAATTCATCCCTTAGGGGGGTTGAAACAGGGAAAGAAATTTTAAATGGAAGTCTGCCGCTTTTACAATTAGAAATGTGGGAACTGATATGCTGTGGTATGTTGGTGATTTTAAAATTCTTAAAAATTCATTGTTTAACATGTAAATCCTAATCCTTATCGTCACTAATATTATAAATGCGAAATTAAATGTTTGTTTGTTTGACTTGCTTTTACGCTTCAACGACTTAACCAGTCAATTTGAAACTTTGCACAGACATAGCTTGGGAGACAGAGACGTTTATAAGCCAGTCTGTGTCCCGCTTAACCCGGGAAAATATTTCATTCCTGAGGGAAAATCTATGACATTTATGACTGTTGACTATTAAAAAGTGGATTATTGGTTTCAAACTTCGAATAGTTGTGGTACATTACCGTGTCAAAAGTAAGGGCACACCTTGGGTCAAGATGTGCCCATACTTCTGAGGACGTAGTGTATACTAAAACCCGCTTAGTCGTTCTACTGCCGCGCGAGTGAAGCCGCGGCTAAATGCTAGTTTACTATTATATTTGAAGAACGATAAGTATTGTTGATTATTGCATTACGCTGCATAATAGTGTCAAACAATAACTATTATTGTTATTAGAATTTATGTATTTCAATACCAAAACTATTTAAATTATTTATCACACATAAAGGTTATTGGAGCTTATGTCTATTAAAACATTACAGTACATACAATGGAACCTCTTTCATAATCGAACCCTCCCTATAACCGGACAAAATTTTTATAACGGTGGCATGCTCTACTAAAACCAATGCGTTCAATTATTACCACCATTAACCGGACGTGGACACGATATTTTTTAACGAAGATGCATTATTACCTCTGTTAACCGGACGCGAGTACGTCTAGTGCGTATGTCTACCTATGTGGGTTAAGTATATTTGTTCATGTTTTAACTTGTTAACAATGACTCTGATGTGACGATGAATTTATAAACGTTCTGTTTCTGTGTAGCCATAACCTAAGCTCGTTCATGAAACTGATTTGGGTGTTAACATATTTTTGAAAATGACGACGCAGTATAGACGAAACTGAGATAGTTAGGTACAAAAGTATATCTCAAAAAAAAAAAATAAATAAATAAATAAATTTTCTTTTATCAAAAATTAAATAATATATTAAGATTCTTCAGTAATTATATTTGTATACCACTTGTTTTTTAATTTCTGCGCGCTCATGCCGTAGCAATATAAAAACATTTTTGAAAAGGCGTTGTAAAATGATGTTTATAAATTGTATTTCAAAAATAGCGTGGTAAATAATTTTTATTTCTTATTAAATATGGTTTGTAACTTCGTATTTTATAACATTAAATCTTTGTTAAATTCCTTTGACCCGTTTTCATTTTATTAAAAAAAAAAATAGTTTTCCCATAAGAGCCCGTGTTAAAATTACAAAATTTTGAAATCGTTTTTCTCAAAATTAGGGTGGTCAATTATTTTTTCGGTAAGGGCTCGTATTTGGTATTGAATTAAATAAATATCTAGAGAAGTTTCGTTAAAATTCTTTGAAAAATTCGTTTTATCGACCAACTAGCTTAACAGATTAAGAGACACATAATGTCCAGACACAGACATACAGCTACAGATGCAGACATAAAAGTGACAATATGTTAAAGCTTATTCATTATGCGCTTTTAAGGTAGTAGTTTGGTAACTCGCGCTGTTTTTATACGTATTTTTAGGAGCATCTTTAGTCGAATTTTTCCTTGAAAAAACTAGCCTTATAGAGCCTATACGACAAGAACGGCGAGAGGCGAGAGTAGGGGCGCTATCCGTTTTCGGATCCGTAGAACACGAATCTGTAGAAAAAAATGATATATATATATATATATATATATATATATATATATATATATATATATATATATATATATATATATATATATATATATATATATATATATATATATATATATATATATATATATATATATATATATATATATATATATATATACATATATATATATATATATATATATATTTTCCCGCTACCTTTTAATATGTGTAGGGCCCCCCTATGGAAGTTAAGAGTTCAAATTTGTTAAATTGGGCTCATTCCGATGCACAGCAATACTATCAAAGTGAGGTCAAATTTTAGACAAATTTTGGATCTGACCCAACCTTTAAGTGGGTGGTGGGGGCGGTAAATCAATAAAACTTTTCCAAACCGGTTGGAAATAATGTTTCGGTCAATTATCTACAACATATCCAAAATTCAGCTTCCTAGGATGACTTGGAGGGAGTAGAGGGGGAAGAAAGGATTTTGGCTGGATCTATCACGCCCACAGCCCCCCAGAGTTAACGTAGAGTGTTGAAATTTGGTGCGTTGATAAAGTCCGTACCAAGGTTGTGATTTTTGGAGGTTTTAAAATTTTACCCCAACCCTCCTCATTTTTAAGCTACAATTTCATGCTTTTTTGACGTTTTCGAAGTTTGTACCACTCGCATAGGTCACCCAAATAAACCTAGGGGGTTGAAATTTTATGTTCAGATTGAGTTAGTATCAAGGGGGTGCCTTTTGGGGGTCTCGACTTTTAACCCCTACCCCCACCAAAAAGAACATGATTTTTCTTGTTTTTTAAGAGTTTCGTTCGGGTCAAAATCTCCCCAAATAAACCTAGAGGGCTGAAATTTTGTGTACAGGTTAAGCTAATAGCCAGACACTGCAGTAGTAGGAATATGGGCATTCTAGATCCACCTCCGCACCTCACGATTTTTGAGCGACCCCGGCAGGAGATAGGTAAGCTATGCCGCCTGTAAATTCACTACTAGACGGCTCTCGTAGGCTAGATAATAGCGATCCCTGTGCGTAAGTTTGAGAAATTGTCAACAGATGGCACCGAAAGTCGTTTTTGATAGTTAAAAGATGGCGTTGCTAGTCTGAACCACTGCGAACTCTGTATCTTGATTCATAATTTTATCATATTTTTATCTGAAAACAGGTTTAAACTTATATAAATTATCAGCTGACATCATTAGAAGGTATACTGATCTCAAATAGCGAAGATTTCTGTCTAATATGTGAAAATGAATTTTATCATATGATTGTATATTTTTATCTGAAAACAGGTTTAAACATATAAATTATCAGACATCATTAAAAGGTATACTAATATCAAAATTTAGCGAATATTTCTGTCTAATATGTGAAAATGAATTTTATCATATGATTGTATATTATAATCTGAAAACAAGTTTATACAGGTTTTCCTCTAAATAAAAACACATTTTTATATTATAATAACTTTATTTAAAAGAAAAAGAAATATTTTACGATAAATTGATAATAAAATATTTAATATTCTGTGTCTTTTGGGGCGCTTTCATCTGGTGTCTTTTGGTGTCTTTTGGCGTATTTTTCGTGTAATTTGGTGTATTTTTGGTGTTATTTGGTGTATTTTTGGTGTAATTTGGTGTAATTTGGTGTATTTTTTGGTGTCATTTGGTGTATTTTTGGTGTAATTTGGTGTCATATTTGGTGTATTTTTGGTGTCATTTAGTGTATTTTTGGTGTAATTTGGTGTATTTATGTGGTGTCATTTGGTGTATTTTTGGTGTCATTTGGTGTATTTTTTTGGTGTAATTTGGTGTCATTTGGCGTATTTTTGGTGTAATTTTCTGTATTTTTGGTGTCATTTGTTGTAATTTTAGTGGTTTTTGGTTTCATCTGGTGTATTTTTGGTATAATTTGGTGTCATCTGGTGTCTTTTTTGGTGTCATTTGCTGTATTTTTGGTGTGATTTGGTGTATTTTTGGTGTCATTTGGAGCATTTTGGTGTATTTTTGGTGTCATTTGGTGTATTTTTGGACTCATTTGGTGTATTTTTGGTGCATTTTTGGTGTAATTTGGTGTATTTTTGGTGTCATTTGTTGTATTTTTGGTGTCATTTGGAGCATTTTTGTGTCTCTGATTTGGAGATGATCCGATCCATAGCATCAAGAGATCGTGATATTTTTTATCCTGAAAAATTAACATCAGCTATTGAATGGGGTTCGTCTGTGGGAACTTTTGATCTTCTATTCACACTTACCTTTGACGAATCTGATATTGGAGAAGACCGCCTAGATGGATTCGACACGCTGACATATTTTCTTACGTTGTGGATGCGAAAGGATAACATATGCTCGTCCGGAACTGCTGGATCGTATATTGAAACTTGTGGAATAACATGGTATTACTCGATTGTATTTCAGTCCAAAGTGCGTAGAAGAAGACGGTGAATTGTTGAAGTGGATCTTGCAGAACATTGAAAAAGGCACAACCAATCAATCAGCACTCCTGGGTTGGGAAAGTGGTCCGGATACGGGGGCATGGCCGTCGACGAACTTACAAGACTACTTAGATATATACAAAATTTTAAATACGAATTATAATATTTAAATTTTTCATGTATTTTTTTTTTCATAATGTATTTTCTTTTTTATTTTTTTTATTTTTCTTTCAGCATGTATTTTTTCAATTTTTTAATTTTTTATTTTTTTTTTTTAATTTTTTTTTTTTGATTTTTTTTTAATTTTTTGAATCTTTTTTTAATTTTTTTATTTTTTTGTACTTTTTGTATTTTTTTTCGATTTTTTTAAAATTTTTTGGATCTTTTTTAAATTTTTTAACAGGTTTTTTTTTAAAATTACAATATTTTAATATGTATATATATTTTTATTTTTAATAAAATAAATTTTTGAATTAATAAGGGCCGTTATTATTTTTTTCCTTGCAAACTAATTACTTAATAAGTACGACTTATAAAACTAAAACCATGGTTTTAAGAATATTTACAAAATTAACAAAGAAATATATACAAAATTAACAAAAAGATATATACAAAATTACCAAAAATGTATACACAATATTAAGAAAAATAAAAATCGTCTATTTTATAATGCCCCCACGGGAGAGTTTTAAGTTTATTGTTGGGTGCTATGAACTGTTTATCATCGTCATTTGATAGTGCGGCCTTATTCACTAGGTGTGTGTATAACCGATGTTTTAGGCTGCGGAAAACACTCATTTGTTTATACAATACAGAACTTAGTCTTAGCTCATAACACAATTTGTGTAGTCTTTAACGTCTATTTCGTTTTTCACCACATCTTTCTTCACACCTTTAAGTTTTTTAATTGGGGGCACATCACTATCTTTGACTTTACAGTAGGATTTAGCTTTAACACCGAAAAATTTCTTAATTATTGTCCCAGAACACCCATCTTTAAATTTACCGAGCACTCTTTTATTTAATTGAGGCAGTCCATAGACGTTATCTGCGGCATAGTCTCTCGTGTCAAAATACTCGCTAATTTCCGGCTTGATATCGACGTAAAAATCGTCCGTTTCTATTTGGTATATAAACGAATCAGTGTCCGTATATTCACTCTGTCACTGTACCTTGGCTTTATATACCCGTAATGAAAATCATACATTAATGTTTTTGATAACTCGAGCACGCTAAATCCTACGTAAATTGGTTTGACGTATTTCACTTTTAAACGGTCCATTTGTATGGCGACTAGGTTTTCATGAATGATGGAGCAACTGTGGAAATTTGGTTTACTTATTAAATTATTAGCACCCAACTTTTTACGAATGTTCTCCCAATGAGTAACTAGCCGCACATCAACACGCTTGTCGACATTTTCCATCGTTTTCCCGAAAACATTATTATTTTTTAACTTGAAATAATATTTTTCGAAACTACTTGTCGCCTTAGAACGAAGCTCGGTATTTAAATCGATGTATTTCTTCAACCACGGAGATTGATTAAACTGGAGCGCACGATGTATTTTCTTTAACTTTAGTCCATATTTTAAACACTGTTTCAAATTTCAATAATGGATCACATATTTCTTCTTGTCATAAACATTGGCGAGCAATCTGCTGTTTTTGGATGTGATGTATGGCGGCTTCATCTGCTCCGGGCAGAACGGTAGATCTTGATGATAGTCGTGCAGTGTTTTCGGGTACTCGAGGTCGACTTCCAAAATGTATCCAACATCAGCGTCATCCGGAACCATTGGTATGTCGATGTTATCCAATTCGTGTTCTGGGACCCACCAGAAATGTCTGATCGGCAAATGCTGCGACATGGCCCATCCGTACAAGTTGTTGGCGTCCAGATATTCGATGTAGGTCGACGGCTTCGTGGGGTCGTAGTGAGACATGTACTTATTGTTCGCTTCACTAAAACGACCGTAACTTGAGTCAATCCACCACGCATACCCTTTTTAATGAAATGGATCATGTAGATATCTGTTAGTAGCTCCAGTTCTATTTTCGTATATTTCAACATGGCGTCCCAGCTCAAGCCTGGTACGGTGTAGTGTTGGCACGGATCCAATTTGTACGTATTCAAACACAGGTTCCGGAAATTTCCGAATACATCTGCTAGTAATAACACGTCCGTTTTCAGATATTTGGCTGAATACTCGCCCAAAGTTCGGATGTTGAATTCATTCCATACTCGCTGTGCACGCTGGTATTCCCCATCGCTGATACTTGATAATTTCAGACTGCTATGGAATGCCACTTTTGGTGGTAGAGCGCGTTCATTCAGTCGTTCAACACTGTTGACGTCATCGTACGGGAATATTCCTTTTTGCTTGATTAAATTGAAAAGGCGGTCTTCAGGAAATGCTCGACGAATTTCAACGAACTGCTCCGGCTTTAAATTCTCAGCAAGTTTCTCTAAACTGCTCGCCATAAAGCGGAACGAACCGATAAAACGTAGCTGGATGGTTTTAGTTTTAAATTTGTTATCAGATTCTTCATGTTCTTCATCATCTTCATCATCACCAATATCTTCCACTTCTTGATTGGTGTCGATTGGTAAATACTTCGTGAAAGAAATGTAGCGTTGGTTATACGCGGCACCTCGAAATTCACCCGTTAGATGGTCATGATCCCGCCCTCGATCATTGCCTAATTTATTGCCGCATATGGAACATTCTTCGACGAATCCAAATTCTAAACAATCCCGCGCTGTTAATGGCTTCATTGGAATTTCCTTTTGTAAAATTTTATGTAGTCGTTGGGCATCTTCTTCTAATTTTTCCATAAAAACTTTCGCACAATTCGGCCCGCGGTATCTTGCGAATTTATTTAATGATTCATCATACGAGCACTTGATGTAATATGCGAAGCTGAATGGTTCGTGGATATGCGTGGTGTTCGTAAACGATCCATCGGGATTCGGTGCGCATGTGTTGCATGGTTTCAATATTGATTCGAAGCCCGCGTAGATCGTAAACGGGACGCGCATCTGCTTGGCATAATTTTGAAATTTCAAAATGTTGTCTTTGTCAGGACTTGGTATTACAGTGCGGACTTTGTTGCAGTCTTCTTTAGCATGTTCGATAAGCCGTTCTTCCGTTGTAAAATATTGTAAGCATCCGTCACATAACCATGAGGTTTCATGGTGCCTTGAAAGCTGATGATGTCCAACGAGCCGACTTAAGTTCTTTATCCAGCAGTAGTGACTGGTTTCGCCATTTTCAATGTACAGCAGATTCACATGGATGTTCCGTTTTTCCTTGGTGTAGTGCAGCGGTCGAACAATACTTTTTTCTTCCAGTCCATAAACATTGATGCTGATGTTGTTTAAGCATTCAAACAATTATATATCATTAATTTTGACAGGAAACTCCATATCGTCGAAATATAAAATTGTTGAATAATGGGGATATGATGCGACTCGGTTCGTGTGTCGTTCAGCAGGATGTAAAGCTGATGTTATTGCCCATGCGAAACATGCCTGGTCTTCATTCTACACATTAACGACCGCCTTCTTTCGCTTGATCCATGCTGGAAGCTCGATATATGATGAAGCCCGAAGCGGATTGTATTTATTTACATTGACTTCCAAATAGCAGACTTTCAAAAGCGACCAGTCGCTGTCTCTCTCTTGAAATTCTTCGCTCTTGCGCATTACAGTTGACACCATACTTTGGTAAATTTCCTCCAGATTGGTAGATTCGCAAACAGTAACCCGGTAACTTATTATTTTGGTTTTGAACGCGCTGTTAATCGTTTCCATATTAACGTTTCCAGTACCGCAGCATAATTTATTTTTATGGGCGGCGCTTCGTATATGCCCATTGAATGATGAAATTGGTATATCCACGCCGCATACCTTACAACGTCTTGTTCCCCGATTCGCCTTTGATTTTTTAGATGGACTACCATTTTGTTCGTCGGCTGTTCGCTTTCTTGAAATAGGACCGCTGCTAGTTGAGGGCTGTTCATGATCACGTCCGACGCTGGTTGTGGGTTGCCCATGTTCATTAGCCATATGCCGCTCCAAACCATTTCTAACATATTCACCGCAGTAAGCACACAATGTCGCCGTTGAATGGAATTTTTTCAGATGTTGTCGTAAATTATCCATTCTCGTAAGCATGACCCCACACCGACCACATTTAAAAGATGAGCCATTGTCGCCATGTTTCGTCTTCAAATGTCTTGTCAAAGCATCCCGACAGCTAAATCCTGCTGGACACATTTTGCAGTTGAATAAGGCCATTTTTTAACAAAAATATTGTTTAGTTTTCGCGAAATATTTATAATTTGCTTCTAAGATTAAATTTTATTATTATGAACGCTAAACTTGATCAAAAATATTTTACATTTTATTTACAGAATTTTTTCTGAAACATTCTGTACATTCTAAAATGAAAAAAAAAATGAAATTTTTTTCGACATTAAACAAGATTAAAAACGCGAAATTAAATTTGAAAAAATATTTACTTGTAAAAAATAACATGAAATTTTCTGTTGTTAATATTTCTGAAATAACTGAAATTAGTTTTTAAGTTTTTGCATACAAAAATTAGTAAAAAAAATTTCAAAATACAAATTAATATTAAAAGGAATTAAATGTTTCTTACTCACCAATAGTGATAAAACAAAAAAAAAAAAAAAAAAAAAAAAAAAAACAGAAGAAACAAAAATATCTCAAAATTTCTTCTTTTCACTAAATTAAATAAAACTAGCTAAATATTGAAAAAATGTAATAAAATTTTAAGAAATTAAACTTTGAAATAAAAAACTAACTTTAAAAATTCGCAAAATACAGTATGATGACACGAAGCACACTGTATTTTATGAAGTCAAAAGACGTAATGGTTTTAAAGCCCTTTATCACGTGTATATATACTTTTTAATTGATGACGTCATATAACTTTTAGATAGATGTGCAAGAGGTAACAAGTTATGATGCAATAATTTTTATATTTCAATTTAGTTCAAGTTACCAGTTGTTTTAAATAATAGGTTTTATTACTTTGAACAAATTTAGTTAACACTGTGATCGACATTGATGTAATACTATTGTTGGAAGTGAATTTTCCATTTTTGGAAATAAATTGTTGAAAAAAATTTTATTCAAAGTAACATGGTCAGTTACTTTAAAAAATCAAGATAGGTTTTACTGTATAAGCATACACAATGCATAAGGCATTGCATTCCAAAGCGACGACGATTTTATATGTATGCCGCCGCGGAATGTGATGTGCAAGCTATTTTACAATGTGAACGTTAATTTTTTTGCATTCTAAAAAATCTTTTATAGATATTATTGTACAAATAATTTTTATTATTAATTTATATTTGCATGGTAACATACCAAAATTATTATAAAAATTTAACTTTTAAAAAGAAGAATTATATTTTCAAATATTCATAAAATCCTTTTAAAACGTCACTAAATTTGAGCGATAAAAATATTTTACATTTTATTCACGGAATTCTCCTAACACATCCTGTACATTCTAAAAATTGTAAAAGAATTAGCCGTAGAGAAGTGTTTAAAAGCCACTCTTTAATTTTAAATAGAATTGTTGTAGCCTGGAAGCATTTCCACCTTAGAATATCATTGGGTCGTGTAATATGAAATGTCGTTTTCCGACCACTTCGTCTACTATGTAATCCAGATAAATATTAGCGTTTTTTTAAATCGAGAAAAATGTTTTTAACATAAACTAAAAAGATAAAGTATGTTAGATGCTAAATAGTTTTAAATTAAAAAAAAGTTAGTTAATTTTCCAGTAAATTGTTATTAGCCAATAGTAAAACTGATTTTTACTAAATTTCACATAGAATTTGTCTAGTTTACGTGAAATATTTATAATTTGCTTTTTAAAATATGACTAAAAAATTAAGCGAAAAATAATTTAAATTTTATTTACGGATTTTTTTTCTGGCACATACGGAACATTTTAAAAAATTATAATAATTTTACTTCTAGTATCGCTTTAAAAAGAAAAATTACATTTTAAAAAAGTTATTAATATGAAATTACGTCTTTAAGAATTCAAGAAAAACTATTAAAAAGAAAAATTTTCTACTGTTAATATTGTTTAAAAACTATCTTATGAACAAAATGAAAATTATATTTTTCAAAGTTGTTGAGCCAAAATTATTTAAACGAGATTAAAGAAAATTTTTTCTTTTAATATGTAAAATAGCTAATTAAATTTTTAGAAAAACATTGTTCGTTTATTGGATACTGTACCTAATACATTACGTTACTCTATATCAACCCTATAGTACATTTTAAAATATTAAAAAACACGAAATTTTTCTTTTTAGTATTTACAGAGTAATTATAATTAGTTTAAACAGTCTTAAAAATTTCAAGTAAATGTTTCGACTTACCCAATATTTTCACAAACTGATTTCAATAAAGTTTTTAAATAACTAAAATTAACTACTCGATTAACTTAAAATGGAAAAATAACTTTTAAGATGAAACTCACTTTGTAATGTTTGAAGTACACTGCTCACAAAGTCGAAAAATAAATTAGAACTATGTGCTTTTAAGATGAAATTCACTAATTTAACTATTATAATTAAGACAAAAACTAAATATTAATGACTAAAATATAACTAGAAATGAAAATTAACTTTAAAAATTCACAAAAACAATCTAAAAAATTTCGCTTTGAACACAATTCGCAACGTGTTACAATGCAATATTCATATATATGTATGAAACACATTATATGTGTTGTTGTATTATAATATCTATATTTCGCGTTATAAGCATTTTTATACATACAAGGCAAATATTTTTATAGAAAATTTTATTAAAACTTAACTACGAATTCATATTTGTAAAATAGCATCTGAAAATTTAACTTTTTCATTTCTTTGGAAATATTACATATATTAACATTCATCATTGAAGATTGCTTACAAGTATTATCAATCAATATGTTATCGATTTGTACTTAGTTAAAATTTAGAGGTGAGACATACCAAATTGATTTAGAGGTGGGACATGAATAGAAAAATCGATTTTTAAATTTTTTTATTGAACACCAAAAAATGTTTATTTATTAATCTGGCATAATCAAAATTAGAATATAAATCAATGTTTAGAGATGGGTATTGAATAAAAAAATCGAATTTTTGTTTTCTAATTTTTATTAAATATATGTAAAAATTGGTACAATATTGAAAATTTTAAAATATATAGTACAATTAAATGATACATTTTGAAGAGAATAAATTACAAAATTCGCCATTCGGCCCCCAACGATTTCGAGAAAGTCCAGCGTTTTGAATTCCAGTTTATAAGTCAGTCCAATGGGTCCATAATTCATAATACCCAGTTTTGGATTGCTCTGCAGCCACAACATCATCTGCTCATTCAAATTATCGAACATCGCTGGTAACGAAACGTATCCAATTTCTAACTCCAATATTGTCTTCATTTTCGATGAATCGGATTTTGATGGCGATTGTATCGCGTTTATAATTTTATAGATTTTTCCAATTTCCATATCAGAAAGCTTAATCCATTATATAACAGCGCCAAGATGGTTCAATTCGTCCATAAAATTTCCCGCCATTTTTTTAATTAAGTCTGTTTCCAGATGAAGCACCAGCAGTAGTGGATTCCATTGTTGACAATAATTAGTTTTTAACACAACAATTGAAAATTTACAACAATAAGATTTAATGTTTTCACTAAAGTTTCAAACAAAAATTGTAATTGAAAAGTAATACTACGGTCTTTTATAGTAGAAAAACAGCCTGATGACGTCAGCTGACAATTTATACGAGTTTAAACCTGTTTTCAGATAAAAATATGATAAAATTATGAGTCAAGATAAAGAGTTCCCGCTCAGATTAGCAACGCCATCTTTTCATGGAATTTTTAATCAAGGTACAGAGTTCGCAGTGGTTCAGACTAGCAGCGCCATCTTTTAACTATCAAAAAGGATTTTCAGTGCCATCTGTTGACAATTTTTCAAACTTACACACAGGGGTCGCTATTATCCAGACTACGAGCGCCATCTAGTAGTGAATTTACAGGGCTCGAAGGTGGCTGCGCCATCTGTTAAGGAAATTTTTGAATTCTTAGGTTAAAAATTTTTTTCAGGTTCGGTTAGGTTATGTTAGGTTAGGTTAGGTTAAACCAAATTTCCTTAGGTTCTGTTAGGTTGGGTCAAGTTCCGTTGGGTTCACTTAGGTTGGAAAAAACTTTCGTTCACATTACTCCACCCACCGCCGGAGGCTTCTAGAACCGCCCCGGTAACCTACCTCCTCCCGAGGTCCCTCAAAATGTCGGCAGGTGGGAAGGTGGGTCTAGAATGCCTATATTCCTACTACTCACTGCTTTTTAGAGGTTTGAACATTTAACCCTCACCCCCACGATTTTTACGCCAATATTTCCTTAATTTTTTTGCTTGTTTTCTAACACGTCTAGAGACTCTCTAAAAATACACCAAATAACACCAAAATTACACCAGAAACACACCAAAAATACACCAAAAATACACCAAATTACACCAAAGATACACGAAATAACACCAAAATTAGACCAAAATTACACCAAATTTACACCAAAATTACACCAAAAATACACCAAAATTACACCAAAAATACACCAAAATTACACTAAAAATACTCCAAATTACACCAAAAATACTCCAAATTACACCAAAAATTCACCAAAATTACGCCAAAACACACCAAATGCTCCAAATGACCCCAAATGACACCAAAAACATACCAAATTGACGCCAGTTCTGCTCTGGCTATACTATATAAGGTCAGGTCGATATAAAAACTAATCAGTGTTATTCTATAATTCAAACTCTCCACATCTATCAAAAATGTTCGAGTGTATGCGTTGTGATAAGACATTTTCGCGGAGAGATTCTCTTTTACGTCATATGAAAAGAAGAGTGCATACGCGTTCAAATGCTGAGGAACATCAAACAAACAATAATGACCAGATCGCAAATAATCAGTTTGAATATACCACTAATCAGTCGGTAAATAATAGGACACACGTAAACAGTGCGGAGAACAGGAGATTTTCAATACAAAGTGAATCGTCGAAATTGAATGATGAAGATGATGATGGTGAAACCGAATATAGTTTTGAAGCAAGAAATGAAGAAAAGGAAGATAAAGCACCAGTGTTTCAAAATCAACACGAAAATGATACAGATCTATGTAAAAGAAACTTGAATACTTTTGATGAAAGTATGATGGCTGCAGCAGAAGCCATCAGAAGTAAATTCCACGCTTTAAAAAACTCGCATAATATTCTACAATCGGCGAGTGTCGAAGATAATCGATCTGATGAACAAAATCATTTACCATTGCCTGATAACTACAAAGAAACAAGTTTTACTCCAAAAGTGGCTGGTCTCTTACAAACTGCACTAGACATATTAATGACCAAAGAGCTTCAGAACGCATGCGCAAAGGATGAAGAACAAGAAGATAAAAATTCAGAAGAAAAGGAACAACCTTCAACATCCAACTCAATAAATGAGGGAGCTAAACGTTTCAAATATGATGATGAAAATGATAACCTTCATAATGACCATTCGAAACCTGTTGATGAAGAAGAATATTTTGATGACTCGAACCATTTAGTTGATGAACTAAGAAGTTTTGCGACTCAGACGCAAATTGGAGAAGAAATGGTTAACACTATATGTAATTTAATGGAAAGGAGTCATATTGTAAATCCCAGCTTCGCGGATTATATCGAAAACGAGAAAAAACGAAGCCATTTTAATAATTTAAAGGAAAGTGAGATTGGAAAGCGGATTATCTCAATAACTAGGGAATTGGAAAAGCATGATATTATTGAGCCAGTGTTAAAGTATATATCAAATGATGGCGAAGACAGCGATGAAAAAACATCTGCTAGCGATAGCGAAGATATTGCGAGCGACAACGAAGCTGATTATGACGAGAATACAGTCGTCAACGATGGTGATGAAAAAATTTCAGGTAAAGGGTTATACTTACGACCCTATAGAAGATATTAAAATAAGCTATCAAAATTTAATAAGTTGTTAAAAAAATCTTTGTAATTTTTCCAACAGCTGTATGTTAATTATTTAATAAAATATTTTAAAATTATGTGAGTGTTGTTATTTATCACATACCACAGTCCTTAATTTTAGTAATTCGTTAAAAAAGATCACCGAAATGATTGTTCTTACAACGAACTATGCAATGTGTATTTTCTGAGCTATTAAAATAGGTAATGTTTTTACTTGCTCCTGAATATAGACAATTAAATTGCATTGCCCTATTAACATCCTAGTACAATAGAACACATGTGCAAACTATATAATTCTTACCAATAAGTATTTACCCATATTATTAATGATTTGTTAATTTGAAGTGTCGTTAAACAATAATGATCTAAAACTGTTGAATAAAGGGTTAATTAATTCCGAAAAATATTCCTATGGTTTTAGTGTCTACAGGGAAGCTTTGAGTCGCTCTTTAAAAATTATGAGAGTTATTTACTTTCCACCCTGTATATGTATTTTATCGATGATGCTATTAAATTACATTTTCAATTCGTTTGCTTAGAAATATATGTAATAATTTTTTTATTATTTACATATAGTAACAGATAATTTTTAGGTGTTTTTATATAATTAGACTGCAAATAGTTTAAAAGCAGACATGGGTAATGCACAGAAAAGAGTTATAGAATTTCATAGTCCACAATTTTCATCATATGGGTATATATGGGTATTGTTTAAATTGTTTATAACTATCGATTTTTTTTATTAAAAAATGTTTTAAACTGTATGAATGCTTTTATTTAGGAGTAGAAAGGTTAACACAACATTAATTTTTTAATCCTAAAAAGCGTACCTTAACATAACTATCTAGGAAACCAGAATTTTCCTATCAATTTTGAGTGCTCAGTTTATAAAAAAAAATATGCTAGTTTTATTACACAGAAAGAAATTGCTTTAATTTCTAGTACATTATCGGTGGCTAAACATTTTACGTTAAATGAATATGCAGGTTCTTATTCGAAATGAATTTTTAATATCAATAATACTATTCTTGAAAATAAATTTTCTAATATTGATAGAATTTCCTATTTTTTTTTACAATCAAATTTTCATTTTGGTATAAATTTCGTTTATAAAAATTTAAACAAGTAGGTACGCTTGCTACATTTGAGATGTATATACATATGAGATCTGCATAACATAAGCGATAACGCGAAATATGAAATTATCAGCATTTTGCTATTTATGATTGTAACTTTGCATCGTTAAAATATACATAAATAATATTACATATACTTACATAGTTAAGAAATTATTTTTAATTTTTTATTAAATATAAATGAGAGTTTTGAAATTATTGTGAAAAAATTTGACTTTTAGAATTGAAAAAATTTAAATATGGCTTTGTATAGTTAATTCCCGAGTTCACTGGAAAAAAAATCCGTTAAATTTAAAGTACAAAGGGAGCTTTCGCTATTTTTTAATAGCTAAACATAGAATAAAATTTATAATAACAATACATAGGTATTGGATTGTGACAATATGCGAAAAACGCTTATTCAACATTTGATAAAACAATTTCATATTTAAGATAAATTACTATTACAGTCTCTCACAAAACTAAAGCCATGTATAATTTTTATAATTAAAACAATAGAAAATAATAAATTTAACAAAAAGAGATACATTGGTTAGATAAAATATAAAATATTAACAGAAAATTTTCTTAAAATATACGGAACATTGTACAATTAAATAAGGCCAAAAAATATCTATAACGAGAAATTAATGTTTCAAAACTACTTTAAGATCATCGAATTAATGTTTCAAAAAATTACTTTAAGATGATTACATATTAAGTTTTAAGAACAAGATTTTTAAAAAATTTATTCATATTTACACAATATGATTTTAACAACGTAGAGACCTTTACTTTTAACAGAGTACTGTATAGATCACACATTAACATTACTATACATTTCACAAATTTATCAAAGACGTCATTCATAAGACGTCAAATAAAATCTCATACATCATATCCAATAAGCAAATAATGTGTTTTTAAAACAGATCGCCAATATTACTTTTAAAAATTATTAATAAATTTTTTTTATTAAGAAAACATAAGAATAGATATATTTTTAGCTGAGTGCATAATATAATTGTAATATTAAATTTCGTCAGAGAATATGTAGCATTAAAAAATATACAGAGTGACACATTTTTGTAGAATTTACGAGTATATATGGTGTACCATAATTGTAAATGGAATTTTTATAATTAGTTTGATTTCTTTTTAGGGATCGGTGTAAATCAAAAGATCGGTTTTTTTTTCTTTAAACTTTTTTTTTTATTAAGTATAGTTTTAAACAAAAATAGGTACACAATGATCACTTTTTTTAACTTGCATATGCAAGAAAGTGCTCTGTGAGGAATCAAAGATCACCAATTGAATTTAAAATTTTTATTAAATATATGTAAAAATTGGTACAATATTGAAATTTTTAAAATACATAGTACAACTAAATAATACATTTTGAAGAGATTAAATTACAAAATTCGCCATTCAGCACCCCCAACGATTTCGAGAAAGTCCAGCGTTTTGAATTCCAGTTTATGAGTTAGCCCAATGGGTCCATTATTCATAATACCCAGTTTTGGATTGCTTTGCAACCATGCCAGGATCTGCTCGTTCAAACTGTCAAATCTCGCTGGCAATGATATGTATCCAATTTCTAATTCCAATATTGTCTTCATTTTTGATGAATCGAATTTTGATGGTAGTTGACTGGCTCCCATTATTTTATATACTTTTCCAATTTCCATATCAGAAAGTTTAATCCACCGTTTAACAGCGCCAAGATGATTCAATTCATCCACAAAATTTCCAGCCATTTTTTGAATTAAGTCTCTGTTTCCAGCAGTAATGGATTCCATTGTTGGCAACAATTAACTCTTAACACAACAATTGAAAATTCACAACAATAAGATTTAATGTTTTTTTCACTAAAGTTTCGAACAAGATTGCGATTGAAGAAAATCTTTCGCGGTCTTTTATAGCAGAAAAATAGCCTGATGACGTCAGCTATCACACTTTATGTAGCCATGCAGGTTAAAACCTGTTTTCAGATAAAAATATACAATCATATGATAAAATTCATTTTTGCATATTAGACAGAAATCTTCGCTATTAATGTCAGCATTCCTGTTAATGACGTCAGCTGACAGTTTAAACCTGTTTTCAGATAAAAATATGATAAACTTATGAAAGCAACGCCACCTTTTCGTGGAATTTTGAATCTAGGTACAGAGTTCGCGGTAGTTCAGATTAGCAACGTCATCTTTTAATGGCTAGTTTAACTATCAAAAAGGTTTTCGATGCCATCTATTGACAATTTTTCAAACTTACGCACAGGGATCACTAGTATCCAGACTAGCAACGCTATCAAAGGTGACTGCGCCATATATTAGGGGAATTTTCAGTTCTTAGGTTAGAAAAAATTTTGTTAGGTTAAGCTAAGTTCGCTTAGGTTTCGTTAGGTTAGGTCAAATTCCGTTGGGTTCTGTTAGGTTAGAAAAAATTTTACTAGATATCGTTAGGTTGGAGACCAAATTTTGCTCCACCCACCGCCGGAGGCTTCTAGAACCGCCTCGGTAGTTTTACCACCATCCGAGGTCACTCAAAAAGTCGGATGGTGGGATGGTGGGCTTCGTTCCGGCCAATCCTTACTACTCATATCCAATTTTTGTACGGTAAAATTATAAAAATTATAGTTATGTTATTGTAGTTTTTATAATTTTACCGTACAAAAATTGGATATGTTTGCCTGTTACACGTCGATTGTAGTATGAGCACAGTAATTTTTATAGGAATTTTCTCTCCGTGTAGTAGACTACTACCTTAAAAAAAAATTATTAATTTTTAAACTTATAGTTATTTACTGATACGTAATTCCTTTGTGCATTGATCCGAGTTCCGAATAGGGTAAGAGCACCAGTAGCCGTCATGTTAAGACACGAGCAGGACTACATTAAATTTTTTCATTCATAATTATACGAAATAACCAACAGAAAAACTAAAGCGAAAGATAATTTTATGATCTTTCAGCAATGTTTTAATTTATTTGAATATTTTTATAATAAATATACCTATTAGTAAAAATAAAATAAAGGAAAAAGTGTTCTGTACCAGTACCCATCAATAAAAAATTAAGGATGTTCCAGTATCCGTCAGAGGGGACACCCACTATCCGTTATTCTTTAAAATATAATTAATCTTAAACAACTGAGCTACATAATTAATAAAATAATTAAGGACAAAGCTTTATTAAATTTATTTGATTTTGTTATTTCCGAATATATAATTTTATTTATTTAAATTAAAAAATTTTTTTTTCGTATCTGCAATTCCTGGAGATACCGCTTACAAGGAAACCTCGCGAAATCGAAATTTCAAAAAAATCTGAATCTTTGGTAGTATATAGAAGGTGACTACCTAATAACATAAAAAATATCAGTTGCTGCTAAAAAACGTTTTTAAGGGGTAAACCACCCCCTCAAAGTTGGAACTATAAAATTTAAAAATCGACGAAATTTTGTTTATACATACCTTAAAGAGTCTAGTAAGAAATATAACATTAATTTTTGCCTCTACACATTTTTAGGGGGTGAAACACCCCTTCAAATGTGTATTTAAAAATTTAAAAATTAGTGATATTTTGTTTATATATACTATACAGAGTTCTAGTAATAAATATAACATCATTTTTATATCCATAAATTTTTAAGGCGTGAACCACTCCTTCAAGTGTGTACATAAAAATATAAAAATTAGTGATATTTCGTTTATACCTGCATAAACACAGCGGCATAATTAGCGGAACATACAAAATATCTCATTTAATTTTAAGAAATTATTAGTCTTATTTGATTATTCACTTAAAATTACATGTACACAAGTGGGTATACCTTTATTTTCGTTAGCAAAAGCAATTAACCATATGAAATGCCAAATTTTTGAAATCTTATGTCGTCTAAGAATCATTTAAGTTAAAGATTATTTAACAAATAGAAAATTTAAAATGAAACACAGCGTTTTAATACCGCGTATTTCCTCCCGCGCTTTTGTCAAAGCTTCCATTCGCCTTGCTATACTCAGAATGATGTTATCTATAATCTCCTGAGGCAATCTTTGCCCTTCTTTAATTACGGCAGTCTGAAGCTCGACTGCGTTGACAAGAAGCGGCATGTGAGTTCAAAAGTGACAGACCTCTTAAAAAGATTTGCATCAATAATAAAAAAGAACAATTCTATGCGAAGTCAATTGATTCATTACTTCAATATTATTTTAAGTAAAATTAAAAAAAAAAAAACAGCCAACTTTGTGTCATAAATAGGTTTTTATATTTTTTTATGTTCCGCTAATTATGCCGATGTGTGTATTATACGGAATTCTAATAATAAATATAAAATTATTTTTTGCGTCCACAGGACTTTTTATTGGAATTAATAACATTATGTAATGATTTTTGTCCTTTCTACACAATTACATGGTTATTTGTCGGGCTCAGAAAGATACTGATCCATCATAATTCCATCAGACGCTCTGTATCTTTCAGAATTTCTTTAAAATCTTCTTTCTTAAATATTCTTAAATTTCCTTAAGTCAGTTTTTGATATTTACTCGGCTACCGAAACCCTTGTTTTTGTTAAATTTTGAGGCAATCGCTTAAATAACTCCCGATGTCTATTACAAAATAGCAAGAACCATTTTTGTCCACGTCGACCATGAGTAAAAGAATTTTCTCAAGTTTTGGATTAGTAGTTGGCTACTGTCTAGCAGTTAAGAATAACAGTTTCATCCAGATGTACCATGCACTTGACTATGTTCTCATCTTCTTTGTTAGTTAAATATTTGTGGAGCCACTTTTGGCATAATATGGGGTACTTTCCTTTCAATTTATCTGACAATGTGGTGTGATAATTATTATGATATACGGAATTGTTTGACTACGATAGAGATCGGCATTTTTTTTTATCGAATAGCGTACCGAAAGCATTTATTAAATCTTCATTACTGTATTTTATATTGAAAACTACCTACAAAAAAGATGGGACCAAAAACCGTTATTTTAGGGTACCAGTATCCGACATTAATTTATAAGGACTACTAAAATTTAATTGTTACAGAAGATAATGACAAATACTGGTCAGTAAGTAGCCTTATCGAGTTGTTGTTAATGTAATCAAGATTTTAAAATTCGAGTGTAAAAAAACATAGGAGAATGTGTATCCTTTTTTTTTAAATAAATTTCGAAAACTCGAAATTCAGCTATTACGGCTACGCTCGTGAAGCAATCTGAGGCCGAGACTCTAACAGAAATATATTTTGAGGTCCCTAGAATACGAAAATGATATTCACTAAAATTTATATATATATATATATATATATATATATATATATATATATATGTATATATATATATGTATCCGCGCGATAACTCTCGAACGAAACGTTTAATGTTTATGAAATTTTGTGGGCATACTGAAAACTAGATTGGCTCAGCTAAGTTCGTTAGCCAGACACGTCGAGTGACCAGAAGTAGGTTTTTCGGGCATTTTTTGTCAACAAAATGAGTTTTTTGCCAGAATTAAGCAATTTTTCAAAATTTTTCATACACCATGTCAACGTAAAAGGCAATATGTGTAAAAATATTTTTACACCATTGCTCTAATTGTAAGTTAGAAAATACGTTAGAAAAGTTAGAAAATATGTTGGAAAAAATCATTTTCCATTAGACTCACACTCACAGACCTTTTTTCTGTCTCATTTTTTGCGACGCTACTTTTGAAAAACAAAGGCTTTATAAGCCCGGCTGCACACCTAGCAGATACGACACAGCAGATACGACATGAGAGACACAGACATTTGTCTTAAGACACGGCATCTGCACACCTAGGAGACATTTGTCTTAAGACACGAGAGATACGACATGAACGACACTACAACAAGTGGAATTTTTCAAGTCAGTGTTAATCATGAGCTCATCAAGTGAGGAAGCTACTATCGAAATGTACTGGTATTTAAGAAATAAAAAAAGGAAAAGGAGGGAGTATTGGATACATCCATACAATTTTTATAATGTTCAACACAGTTCTGCCATAGTTAGCAGAGAATTATCGCAAGATGAATCAAAATTTAAAGAATTCTATCGAATGAGCCCTGATTGTTTCAAATTTTTGTTAGAATTAGTGTCACCTGCTCTTCAAAAACAGGACACTAAATACAAACTAGCTGTTTCTGCATCCGAAAAGCTGCTTATAACTTTAAGGTAAGTGAATTAAGAATAAGAAAGGAAATAAAATTAAGACTGTAAATATTTCAAATATATATATTTTTACTGAAAAAAAAAAAAATGTAAATTTTTATTTTAACTGAACTACATTTCTGTATAATACAACGGCAAACTATTTTCAACATTTATTCCTATTCCTCCATGAAAGTCATGAGTAGTTTGTTGAGATGATAAGTCAATCGAGTTAGTTTGAATCCATGAAGAGTCACTAATAGTCGGAGAATATGGAGTTGATGATCTAGATGTGCCTTGTTCAACCTCATCCTTGTTCAAATAATAAAATAGTTTATATCAAAAACATTGTGTTTTATTCTCCGGCAAATGGGGTATTCATCCGTAATTTGAAAAAAAAAAATATGAGCTATAGAGGTCGGTCAATGTGGGAATCAACATAATCAACAAATTCCTGAACCAGCGGCATTTCAATAAAGACACCACAGAACCTTTCCTTCAATTAATTATTAAAGAGAATTTTTGATAATGTACACACTATTTGAATTACCATTCCTTTCAAATGTATACGTATAATATAATTTTTAAATTTATCTTACATGTCGTTCGACACGAGCGACAGCAGACTAGCATGCTATGTCGCTTAAGACAAATGTCAGTGTCTGCTATGTCGTATCTCCTAGGTGTGCAGCAGTTTTGTGTTTTCAATGCAATTTAAATGTACTCAAGCGATGCGTGTCTCCAAGCGACACATATCTTATGTCTCTTATGTCGTATCTGCTGTGTCGTATCTGCTAGGTGTGCAGCCGCACTAAGTGGCGTGTCATGATTATTTTAATCACAATTAACGATTCAGTTATATTCTATTTCTCTCAGTTGAAAGTTTTTATAATCTATCTATTCCATTTTCTTATTTATAATCTATCTATTCCATAGGAAAATTACCAAGAAAATTTGTTTTATGTGATATGGTCAGAATTTAGATTATGTTCACACCTTACTAAAATTAATAAGAGTTAGCTACAATCGCATAGAAATTACGTTAAACCATGTTCAAACAATAATATTTTTACGTAATTTTCTATCCAAATGACAATACTGTTATAATTTTAATGTATAAACACAGCATTTTATTCGTAAATAAATTTGCACATTCAGTTTTTTTTTTTTTTTTTTAAATTTTGACATATTATATCATATATTTTTGAAAATATTAAATATTTTAAGGCGAAAATATATTAAAAAGCTGAAATTTGTTTAATAAAAGCCATACATCTGCTCATTTTACCTCAAAAAAGTCTGAAGTTAGAATATTTTTCAACAATTAACCCAGAAAAAGCATGTAAGAGGTAACTTTTATATTTTTTTGAAAATTTCAAAATAAAATGACGTTTGATAGTAGTGTTACAAATGATTTTCTTTTTTATTTTGTAGAATTTGGTAAATAGAAATCGTAATAAGTATTCTCGCCTTGAAAAAATCGCACAATTATCTAAAACAAAATACTATTTCTTAAAGAAAATACATATATTAAAATTATATATAAATGCCGTCCTGATAAACTGACATATTCTGTCCATCTTGAGCGCTGGAGCCGATTTTGAGGAGTTGGATTCCCTCCTGGCAAAAGCTTATAGCGAATACACACATTTTTAAAATATCCTTTTGAAATTTGTAACTCAATCGTTACAAATAAAATCTAAATAAAAAAATCTATATGACCTGTTTTTTCTCAATTTTCTAGAATCAAGTCTGGGGGTAATTAACTAGGGTGTGATTGTGTCGATATTTTAATGTCAAATATAGTAACTTTAACCGTCTTCAAAAGAACGTTTCGATTTTAATAATAAAAAACGCCGTGAGCAGCGGAGCCCCATCACGGAAGTCGAATTTTTCCTTTCATCTTCGGTATTGAATGTCTACAAGCGAAATGTAATTGAAACTCCACAAGCGATTTGTCATTTTGGTGGTTTCAAAACTGATGATGAGTGTCCGGTTGATCGGGGCTTTAAAAAAAGGTTTAAAGTTTTTAAGGGCTGAATCTCAGTAAATTTCAATTTTGTACCGATAGCAGTTAGCAGGGAAAAAGCCAACACAATTCGTACGAGAGCATTCCTACCCATGCTTATCCGCCAATTGCCTTTGTGTTTTATTTTTAAATATTAAGAAAGGAACTTAAATAGTAAACTGGAAGGCCTTTATAAAGATATTTTTTCTTTCCAAAAGAATCCAAAATTTCTATTTTATAAATAATAAAAATCCAAAATTCCTAATTTATAAATAAACAGTGACTTTAATAACATTTTTAAATTACTTAATATAAATGTATTTCATTTGTTATAAAAGTACGTTAATTTTTTTTTAATTTTTTAAAAATATTATTCGCCTACTTGTATTTAGAATAAAAATAATACATTCAAAACACATTTAACAATAAAATTGAATTCCGATGTAAAAATGGGGGAAGTGGGAGGAAAAGTAATGTGGACTCCCTAAAAGGTACTAGCTGGATACTAACTGAATACACGTACAAAATTTCAGCCCTCTAGGTTTCCTAAGAGAGTCTCTAGACGTGTTAGAAAACAAGCAAAAAATTCAAGGAAATATTGGCGTAAAAATCGTGGGGGTAAGGGTTAAAATTTAAAACCTCCAAAAAGCAGTGGCTGGCTATTAAATTAACCTGTACACAAAATTTCAGCCCTCTAGGTTTATTTGGGGAGATTTTGACCCGAACGAAACTGTCAAAAAACAAGAAAAATCATGTTCTTTTTGGTATAAAAATGGTGGGGGTAGGGGTTAAAAGTCGAGACTCCCAAAAGGCACCCCCTTGATACTAACTCAATCCGAATACAAAATTTCAGCCCTCTAGGTTTATTTGGGTGACCTGTGCGAGTGGTACAAACTTCGAAAACGTCGAAAAGCATGAAATTGTAGCTTAAAAATGAGGGGGGTGGGGGTAAAATGTTAAAACCTTCAGAAAGCATAACCTAGGTAAGAACTCTATTGACACACCAAATTTCAACCCTCTACGTTAATTCTGGGGGGCTGGGGGCGTATAAGATGCAGCGAAAATCGTTTTTCTCCCCCCTACTCCCTCCAAATCATCCTAGGAAACTGAATTTTGGATATGTAGTAGATAATTGACCGAAACCGGTTTGAAAAATTTTTATTGCTTTTCCGCCACCACCACCCCCTTAAAGGTTGGGTCGGATCCAAAATTTGACCCCACTTTGATAGTATTTTTGTGCATCGGAATGAGTCCCGTTACCAAATTTGAGCTCTTAACTTCCATAGGGGGGCTCTACACATATTAAAAGGTAGCGGGAATATATATATATATATATATATATATATATATATATATATATATATATATATATATATATATATATATATATATATATATATCAGACGTTTTTTTTCTACAGAATCGTGTTCGAAAACGGATAGTGCACCTACTCTCGCTTCTCGCCGTTCTTGTCGTATAGGCTGTAAAAGTCTAATATTTTCAAGGAAAAATTCCAAAAAAAAAATTTAAAAAAATGATTAAGTTCTGGTAGGATTTTTAAAAAGCGACTGAAATGTTTTTAGATAATATATACAAAAACGCCGTGAGCAGCGGAGCCCCATCACGGACGTCGAATTTTTCCTTTCATCTTCGGTATTGAGTGTCTACAAGCGAAATATAAATGAAAGTCCACAAGCGATTTGTAATTTTGGTGGTTTCAAAACTGATGATGAGTGTCCGGTTGATCGGGGCTTTAAAAAAAGGTTTTAAGTTTTTAAGGGCTGAATCTCAGTAAATTTCAATTTTGTGCCGATAGCAGTTAACAGGGAAAAAGCCAACACAATTCGTACGAGGGCATTTCTGTCCGTGCTTATCCGCCAATTGCCTTTGTGTTTTATTTTTAAATATTAAAAAAAAACTTAAATAGTAAACTGGAAGGCTTTTATGAAGATATTTTTTCTTTCCAAAAAAATCCAAAATTTCTATTTTATAAATAATAAAAATCCAAAATTCCTAATTTATAAATAAACAGTGACTTCAATAACATTTTCAAATTACTTAATATGTATGTATTTCATTTGTTAAAAAATTGTATTCACTATTTTTTAAATTTTTTAAAATTACTATTCGCCTACTTGTATTTAGAATAAAAGTAATGCATTTAAAACACATTTAACAGTAGCATTCAATTCCGATGTAAAAATGGAAGAAGTGGGGGGAAAAGTAATGTGGACTCCCTAAAAGGTACTAGCTGGATACTAACTGAATACACGTACAAAATTTCAGCCCTCTAGATTTCCTTAGAGAGTCTCTAGACGTGTTAGAAAACAAGCAAAAAAATTAAGGAAATATTGGCGTAAAAATCGTGGGGGTAAGGGTTAAAAGTTGAAACCTCCAAAAAACAGTGTCTGGCTATTAGCTTAACCTGTACACAATATTTCAGCCCTCTAGGTTTATTTGGGGAGATTTTGACCCGAACGAAACTGTTAAAAAACAAGAAAAATCATGTTCTTTTGGGTATAAAAATGGTGGCGGTAGGGTTTGAAAGTCGAGACTCCCAAAAGGCACCCCCTTGATACTAGCTCAATCCGAATACAAAGTTTCAGCCCTCTAGGTTTATTTTGGTGACCTGTGCGAATGGTACAAACTTCGAAAACGTCGAAAATGCATGAAATTGTAGCTCAAAAAAGAGGGGGGTGGGGGTAAAATATTAAAACCCCCAGAAAGCACAACCTAGGTACGAACTTTATCAACGGACCAAATTTCAACCTTCTACGTTAATTCTGGGGGGCTGGGGGCCTGTTAGATCCAGCGAAAATCGTTTTTCCCCCTCTACTCCCACCAAATCATCCTAGGAAGCTGAATTTTGGATATGTTGTAGATAATTGACCGAAACATTATTTAAAATCGGTTTAGAAAAGTTTTATTGCTTTTCCGCCCCCCACCACCCCCTTAAAGGTCGGGTCAGAAAAAAAATTTGCCCAAAATTTGACCCCACTTTGATAGTATGAGGTGCCTCGAAAATGAGCCCCATTTACCAAATTTCATCTCTTAACTTCCATAGGGGGGCCCTACACAAATTAGAAGGTGGCGGGATTATATATATATATATATATATATATATATATATATATATATATATATATATATATATATATATATATATATATCAGACATTTTTTTTCTTCATATTCGTGTTATACGGGTCCGAAAACGGTTAGCGCCCCTACTCTTGCCTCTCACCGTTCTTGTCGTATAGACTGTATAAGTCTAATCTTTTCAAGGAAAAATTCGACTAAAAATATTAATATGTTAAATATGTATTTACTAGACTTATAGGTTTTATGCGTGTTTTTAGCGAATTTCCATAATGGAATTTAGCTATTACAGCACTTGTCATGACGCGACATGAGCCCGAGACTATGGCAGAAATTAGTTTTGAGGTTCCGTCCCTAGAAACCGAAAATAATATTCACTAAAACTTATATATTATATTTGTATTTAGTCCCACACTGTTGGACAAGGACGTTGCCAACTACGTCGGATGCCTGGAATTTTTGGTCATTTTTTCTTCATTTTTTTGGTTTTTTTGGTCATTTTTTCTAAAAAAATTAGTTTTTTGCCAAAATTGTCTCAAATTAAAAAATTTTTACGACATTTATTTACACTATTAGAAGGAGGAGGAAAAATCACTTTTTATAAACGGAAATTCGCTATGTTATGCAGGTCTTGCAACGGGGGTATTTTTTAAAATACAATTTGTTACCCCATCAACCGTTTCTGGGAAATGCCTGTATTTTATGTACCAGTATCCCCCATCAAAAATAATAAATTTCTGTTTGGTCACCTGGTCTAAGAACTATTTTTTAACAAAACATAATTCATAATAAACCTCAATAAACAGAAAAATATAACTAATTATTCGTTAAACCAAAATTACAGTAAAATTAAATTAGTGCTTACCTTAGATAAAACTTAAGAGTTTTAGTGAATATATACAATTTTTACAAACACTAACTTTCAGGCCGGGCATACACGTTACGGTATACCTGTGCAGGTAAACTGCACAGGTTTACCTGCACAGGTAACGAGCTCACACACGTTACGGTATATCGGAGAGGTATACCTGTACAGGTAACCTGCACAGGCTTTACAGCGTATAAACAACTCGAATCAAACCTGTGCAGGTGTTGTTTGACTCACATACACGCTCCGGTATACATACCTGCCCAGGTAGAAAATACTGATTTTCAATTATTTTTCAGGTCTGGCTACCTGTACAGTTTTACTAACATATCGGTATCGCGACGAAACGTACCAGCGACAAAACGTACCACTTGGGTCAATATTTACCTGTGAAGGGTTTTATTGTTTAATAGTACCCTGACAAGACGTACCATTTGATATTTCTTTAGATATCTAATTAGGAAAAGTATTCTTATAGAAGTAGCTATCATTTTATCATGTAGATGACACGAAATTGTCTTCGTCAGTATAAAATTATATATACAAAAAAAAAAAAAAAAATATAACACTTTAAGTATTACAAAAATTTACAAAAATGAAGACATAGCGTTAAATTTTATAAAAACAGCTATATGTATGTATTATGTCTACAAATTCAAGAAATTTTCAAAAGGAAAATACAAATAATTAATTTCCAGAATGTGCAACAGGGAACACAAAAAATATATGCTTGCCTAATATCTTAATATTTATAATTTTACTGAAACTTGAGGGCTATTGGGTCAATGACGACTACTGGTGCTCTTACCTTATTCATGGATCGAAGCGAAAATCTTCATAAGTCAGTCGCTTAGACACTTATCCGATATCCGATTTTTAGTCGAATTTTTCGTTGAAAAAATTAGACTTATACAGTCTATACTACAATAACGGCGAGAGTAGGGGCGCTATCCGTTTTCGGCCCCGTAGAACACGAATATGTAGAAAAAAATGTCTGATATATATATATATATATATTTTCCCGCTACCTTTTAATATGTGTAGGGCCCCCCTATGGCAGCTAAGAGCTCAAATTTGGTAAATGGGGCTCATTCCGATGCACAACAATACTATCAAAGTGGGGTCAAATTTTGGATCCGACCCAAATTTTTAAGGGGGTGGTGGGGGGCGGAAAAGCAATAAAACTTTTCCAAACCGGTTGGCAATAATGTTTCGGTCAATTATCTACAACATATCCAAAATTCAGCTTCCTAGGATGATTTGGTGGGAGTAGAGCGGGGAAAAACGATTTTTGCTGGATCTAACACGCCCCCAGCCCCCCAGAATCAACGTAGAGGGTTGATAAAGTTCGTACCTAGGTTGTGCTTTTTGGAGGTTTTAATATTTTACCCCCACCCCCTCATTTTTAAGCTACAATTTCATGCATTTTCGACGTTTTCGAAGTTTGTACCACTCGCACAGGTCACCCAAATAAACCTAGAGGGCTGAAATTTTGTATTCGGATTAAGTTAGTATCAAGGTGGTGCCTTTTGGGGGTCTCGACTTTTAACCCCTAACCCCACCATTTTTATAGCCAAAAGAACATGATTATTCTTGTTTTTTAACAGTTTCGTTCGGGTCAAAATCTCCCCAAATAAACCTAGAGGGCTGAAATTTTGTGTACAGGTTAAGCTAATAGCCAGACACTGTTTTTTGGGCGTTTCAACTTTTAACCCGTACCCCCACGATTTTTACGCCAATATTTCCTTAATTTTTTTGCTTGTTTTCTAACACGTCTAGAGACTCTAAGGAAACCTAGAGGGCTGAAATTTTGTACGTGTATTCAGTTAGTATCCAGCTAATACCTTTTAGGGAGTCCACATTACTTTTCCTCCCACTTCTCCCATTTTTACTTCGGAATTGAATGCTATTGTTAAATGTGTTTTGAATGCATTTTTTAGCGAATTTCCAAAACTGGAAATTCAGCTTTTACGCCAGGTGTCATGGTGCGACCTAAGCCCGAGACCATATCAGAAATATGTTTTGAGGTCCCTAGAATACGAAAATGATATTCACTAAAATTTATATATATATATATATATATATATATATGTATCCGCGCGATAACTCTCGAACGAAACGTTTAATGCTTATGAAATTTTGTGTGCGAATTCGATTTTCCAAATCGTTGGATGAGTTCGTTAGCCAGACACGTCGGATGCCCAGAAGTAGGTTTTCCGAGCGTTTTTTGTCAACAAAATGAGTTTTTTGCCAGAATTAAGCAATTTTTCAAATTTTTTTTTACACTAAGCCATTGTAAAAGGTAAAACGCATAAAAAATGTTTTTATACCGTTGCTCTAAATTACTTACTTTTCGAGAAAAACTAGGAAATATGTCGTTCTCCATTTCACTCGCACTCGCATTCTTTTTTTTTCTGTCTCATTTTTTGCGAGCTAAATTCGAAAAAAGCCGCTTTATAAGTAGCGTGTCATGATTTTTTTAATCCAATTTAACGATTCGGCTATATTCTATTTCTCTGTCAGTTAAATGTTTTTATAATGTATCTCTGTTCCATTTTTTTTTACAAAAAAAATCCCGACGATATCTGTTATGTGATATGATCAGAATTTAGATTATATTTACACCTTCCTAAAATTAATAAGAGTTTGCTTCAATCGTATAAAAATTACGTTAAATCATATTCAAACAATAATATTTTTACGTAATTTTTTATCCAATTGACAATACAGTTATGATTAGAATTGTATAATCAGAGCATTCTAATATTAAATAATTTTGCACATTCAATTTTTTTTTTTTAACAAAGAAAAATTTTTTTAAATTTTGACACATTCTTTTATGAAATTTCGATTAAGAAATATTAAAAAATTTTAAAGTGAATCATTTAAAAAGAGTTAAAAATAAATTAAAAAGGAAACATTTCTCTATTTTAACATATTTGTAAAGAAAATTTTACAGTTTACTTACAGTTTTTTGAAAAAATGTAATAACATTTTTACATACAATAAAGATTATATTTGAACGGTAGTAAATCCACAAATTTTTTTTTATTTCTTTAATTAATTATTAAATTTGGTTTTAGAAGAAAATCTTCGTCTAATTCGCTCCAAGCCGAAAGTATAGCCACTAATAAGGACATTCCACTGTTAAAATAAATGGAAAATATATTGAAATTTATTTAATGAAAGCCATTCATACACATTTTTAAAATATCCTTTTGAATTATATAACAAATAAAATCTGTGTAAAAAAATCTAATTGACGTGTTTTTTCTCAATTTGCTAATATTAAGTAAGGCTCGTTAATTAGGGAGTGATTGTGTTAAAATTTTAATATAAAATATGGTAATTTTAACCCTCTTTAAAAGAACATTTCGATTTTAACAATAAAAAAATTTTAAAAAGTGTTTTCGTTTTTCCCGGATTACCAAAAACTGTTCATAGGCATATCTGTGACTAAAGTTGCCTCCCTTTCTTAAGAAAATAAAGTATTTTTAAAATTTTGTGCAAAAGAATAAAACACAATTAACGAAAAAAAAGTACGCGTTTCCATATTTTTAAGATTTTGTAGTACAAGAAAATCCTTATAAATTCATCATATCTGTTATTGCATTTACTAGCTTTTACGCAATTTAATAAACAAAAGTCTGAAAATGGACGTAGAATCTCACTGTTATTAATTATTATGTCTTAGTCTTTTGAAAAATTATTTTTTGAACTAAAATAAGAATAGGAGGAATATAAACTTAGGGGTAAACGACAGGAGTATATAAACTTTATTTTAGATTCTCCGTTTATTTTTACAGAAAATCATCAAGTACCTATTATTTCTTTTTTGAATGTATAAATACAAAAAGTTCGAAATTATTTTATATTAGAATTTCAATTTTGGTCGACCCTACGGGTTGTCCCCATTTACTCTTTTCTCGTCTCTTTTGACCCCAATTTTTCATAGAGAAGAAATTATACGATTTTTGTTAATTTTTCAAAAACCACCGATATTTTTAAATTTTTTTGGATACTGCTGATAAAGTGACCATCTTCGCGTAAATTTTTAATATATTAAAGATTAGGTACTCATAAAATAAATACAAAAAAATACGGTGTGAAGTCGGAATGCGTACCTATTCATCCTTGTCTACGGTAGCACATTTTTTATTGACATAAATATTAGAAACGCAGGAAAAGAGACCAGGAATCAACATAGAAGTGGATTATGGTACGATATATTTTCTGAAAAAAGTGCTTAGGACCAAAGTTATAGAGTTCAAAGTGATGCACTTGATGATCTTGAAGCACTTGACTCTCGTGATGCACTTGACTTTGAAGTTGACCTTGAGGTCAATTTCCAAAGTCATTTGAAAATCATTTAATATTTTTCAAAAGGAGTAGTTTACTTTTCATCCCTAAATGGTTCAAAGTATATTCGAACGAATTTCACATGCAAGATAGAAAATAAGTGATCAAGAAGTAATTTTGAAAAATACTTGCTCAATCGCAATCGGAAAAATAATAGTTAATCATATGTTGAATTGAATTCCTAATATGATAACTATAGAGTAGCAATAAAAATTTTAAAAAATTTTGAAAATTTCTAATATAACATAAAGTTAATGTTTAACTTACAATTGGAGTGATATTAAATCTTTTCTTAACTTTACTTCTAAAATTACTTACAAAAATGTTTTCTTCTAATTTTTTCTATAAATTTGCGCCTATTTTTTCATTTCGTCAGGTTTTTATTTTTTTTATTTTAGAAAAATAACGCAACAAATCAATTTTGAAGATAGATTGAGTCAATACATGAAATTACTGCTTATAGGTACAGGATATGGTCAAAGTTCGGCAATGGCTAATCATTTTCAACTGACCTTGAAAATCGATTTCAGGGTCACTATCAAGTGCATCGCTTTAAATTCTACAAATTTGGTACTCAGCCCTTTTTTCAAAAAATATGCCGTTTCAAAAATATTTAGCTATAACTGTTTTCATCTACAGAGGTTGAATGGTGTTTTCTACCCCTAAAAAGCGTATTTAGCCGAAATAAAAAAACACGTATTTAATATTTTTCGCTGTTTAATAAGTATGTTAAGTTTCATTCAAATTGGCAAGTATTAGTTGGGTAGTGTTATTTGTCAGAATGTTTTGCCGATCTAGTTTTTTCAATATTTCTTTGCTCGTTTTCAGAATTTGTATTTTAATTTCTACGGACAAATAACTCATTCTTTTCTTCGATTTTAGTAACTTTTATTTGCTGATGTTGACCATTAATTGATCGAAACATATCAAATATTTTTCAATGATTTTTTTAGCGAATGTCGAAAATTTTGAAAATTTTTTCACCGTTAGTAAGTTAAAGTATTTGAATTCATTAAGTAATTAAATGATGTCCACAAGAACCTTACGAACTACCATAAGTTATATGAGATCCCTAGGACCCGTTTTTTACTGTTAGGATAAACTTTTTACTAAAATTATTTTAGATGAATAAAGGTTATGTTGTATGATTTCCGCCAGGGTTTACTGTTCCCATTATTGTAAAAAATAAACTAACCGACCGATTTTGAAAATTTTTTCACTGTTAGAGAACTAAATTATTTTAGATGGATACAACTATGCTGCACAAAGTCCGTTCGGGTTCTTGGGTTCCAAAAATATCAAAACTAATTACCCAGCCGATTTTAAAAAATCTTTTACTCTTAGAAAGCTAAACTATTTTAAATAGGTACAGTTCTTAGATGAGATCCGCCAGTCCCCAAAATTTGGAAATTCGCTATGTTATGCAGATGCTGCGACAGGGGTATTTTATTCTAAATACAAGTAGGCGAATAGTAATAATTTTAAAAAATTTAAAAAAAAGTGAATATAATTTTTTTAACAAATGAAATACATTCATATTAAGTAATTTAAAAATGTTATTAAAATCACTGTTTATTTATAAATTAGGAATTTTGGAGTTTTATTAGTCGAATTTTCTCCGAAAAATTAGACTTATACAGTCTACACGATAAGAGCTGCGAGAGGCGAGAGTAGGGGCGCTATCCGTTTTCGGACCCGTAGAACACGAATATGTAGAAAAAAAATGTCTGATATATATATATATATATATATATATATATATATATATATATATATATATATATATATATATATGTATATATATATATATATATATATATATATATATATATATATATATATATATATATATATATATATAGTCCCGCCACCTTTTAATTTGTGTAGGGCCCCCCTATGGAAGTTAAGAGATGAAATTTGGTAAATGGGGCTCATTTTCGAGGCAGCTCATACTATGAAAGTGGGGTCAAATTTTGGGCAAATTTTTTTTCTGACCCGACCTTTAAGGGGGTGGTGGGGGGCGGAAAAGCAATAAAAATTTTCTAAACCGGTTTTAAATTATGTTTCGGTCAATTATCTACAACATATCCAAAATTCAGCTTCCTAGGATGATTTGGTGGGAGTAGAGGGGGGAAAAACGATTTTTGCTGGATCTGAAATCACCCTTCAAAAATTGGGATGAAAATTTAATTTGTAAAATATTTCGAAAACGCTAAGAGATAGAGAAAAAGTTTAAACTGGCGATATTACTCTTTTTTAAAGAGCTATCAACTGATGTGCAATTTATTTAAATTACATCAACAGGGGTGGTTGGGGGTTAAAATTTAGGGGTTGGTTTTGCGAAAAGGTGGTAAAAAATACGATGTATTAAAATTTTGTTTACAGATTTCAAATCTACGTGAAAAAATCTAATTGACCCGTTTTTGCTCAATTTCATAATATTAAGTTTAGGGTAAGTAACTAGAGGGTGACTGTGTTGACATAATCATACTATTTGAGTTATTCAGGAACTTCTTCATGGAAAATAGCTTAAAATAATTATATCATGGTAAAAATGATATTCTCGAATTCAAAATTCAGTTTGATCAACACTGAAGAGAATGGGAGGTGAGTTACCCTCTTAAATTACATTACGTTTTCAATACACTCCTTTATGTTATTAATATACTGGCGGAGGATAATAATGTCAAAATAAGTGCTTCGGAAGTTACACTATCATATGTATTATCCATCTTCAAAAATATCATTATTCTCGATATTGATTATTTTCGATAACGAAAACTATATTTTGATAGTCGTAATACGTTTAGAATGCCCATAGCTTGCTACCTTTAAGTACTATATACTATATATATACACTAATACTAAAAATGAGTGTATGTAATTTAAGAGGGTGACTCACCTCCCCACCCCCCTCTTCAGTGTTGATCAAACTGAATTTTGAATTCGAGAATATCATTTTTAAGTTATTATAATTGTTTTAAGCTATTTTCCATGAAGAAGTTCCTGAATTACTCAAATAGTATGATTATGTCAACACAGTCACCCTCTAGTTACTCACCCCTAAACTTAATATTATGAAATTGAGCAAAAACAGGTCAATTAGATTTTTCCATGTAGATTCGAAATCTGTAAACAAAATTTTAATATATTGTATTTTTTACCCTCTTCTCACAAAATTAACCCCTAAATTTTAACCCCCAACCACCTATGTTGATGTAATTTAGATAAGTTACATATCAGCAGATAGCCCTTTAAAAAAGAGTAGTATTGCCAATTTAAACTTTTGTTCTATCTCTTAACGTTTTCGAAATATTTGACAAATTAAATTTTTACCTCAATTTTTGAAGGGTGATTTCACCCCTTCAAACCGTTTTACAGCCGCTAAAAAAAATAAGAGTCTCTTATTTTTCGATGTTCTACAACATATCAAAGAATAAACAAAATCGGAGGGGTACACCCCCGTGATGCTCCTTGTAAGTAAGTTGTTTCATTAAAACCAATTTTAAAATTTAAAAAACTGAAAATTATTTTCTTTGGTTTCGAATCTCTAGAAAACTATTTTGTTTAATATTGGACGTTTAGTTATTGTAATAAATAGAAAAAAAAATTATAAAGATGTCATTTTATACTACTACACCTATAATATATTTGTGTATGTATTAGTTATTATGTGTACGTACTTGTCAACTACCAGAGTCAAATCCATTACTTTTAAAATTATTAAAATTAGAAGATTGAATAATAATCAAATATTAATACTGCTAGATGTATTATAAAATTTAACTTATTTTTCTTCACATAAATTATATTTACTTATAGAGAAAAAAAATAGACTTTGTAATTCATTCGTCAGTAGTAATCGATTCACCTTAAATTTATTAGTTTTCAAATTTGTAGTAATTTAAAAAAATACTAATTATTCACACAAACAATTTAGCTTAAAATAGAAATAGCTAACATATTATTTTGCTAATAGTAAAATTTCCCACAAATATGGCAGTAATATATTTTAGTTTCTTTATTTTTATGAAACAGCTAATTTTTTAAACAAAAAATTTATTTAATAGCAAACTACATATAAAAAAGAAGAAACAAATAAATGAGATTACATTTCATAAAAGCTATTTACAAACACATATAATTGAACAGCAATAAATTAAAGAATTAATACTAATTGTAAATAAGATATCAGTAAGCTAGCTTTATTTTCCCGGTTTTAGGACCTGTGCATAACCAGCCACGACAGGTAAAGCTTTGGCGCCAGCATTGAAAGTTCGTTTTCCTGCACCTTCCTGTTAAAACAGAAAAATATTGATTACAAATATTGTAAACGAATCCTATTTTTGTAAGCAATTCTAATAGAATTCAAATAATCAGGATACTGTAATTCAAAAATAAAAATCACAAAAAAAAAAAATTACTAAAAAAAAAAAGTCAACTTACAACTTTTTTAAGCACTTTTTTGAAGAAGCCAGGTCGTGCCTCAACATTATTAATTGTGAGCGAAGCAATACAAAATAAAATACATACAAGAATTACTTTGAAATTCATTTTGTTAAAATCTTTGTACTTCCAAGATTACGTTCAATTTAGTTTTGATGACTTTTAAAATATTAGAGCTACTTATATAGGAACTAACTTGCCAGTACAGGGTGATTAATGTAAAGCGTTCATTAAAAGCTTATAATGGTATAAACACATTATAAGTAATTTTGATAATTTTGTCATAGAGATTTTTGGTTATGAGTATTTCCTATCGTTTCCGGTTATATCGTAAGTTAACGTCAATGTTTTTAACAGAACGTGCTATTTTTGATAAAAAATTTGAATTTGAAGCCCTAGCTTCTAAAGAATATCCTATACATAGATTCAGTCGATTTTAAGCTATTTTTACATTTAAGCTAATTCCCAAATAGAAAATTTAGTTGTTACAGCCGATGTCATAGTAAAATTTGAATTCGGGACTATGATACAAATTTGTTTTGAGAACGCTGTAACCCAAGAATGATATATATATCATATCATATCATATCATATCATATCATATCATATATACATCACATCATATCATATATATATATATATATATATATATATATATATATATATATATATATATATATATATATATATATATATATAATCTTGATATAAATATATCTTGAAAAAAAATTTGTCAGAGTTTAAATTTGTTTTACTCTATGTCAACGACGGAAAATATTACACAAAATGCGTTTTTGAACCATTATTCTATGATAAGTGAGTTTTTAAGAAAATGTAAGCTTTAAATCGAAACATGTTATCATTTTTACTGTATTTTTAAAAGCTTGTGTCTCGAAAGAAAAGTCTCAATGTATTGAGAGAAAAATATGAAATTGCATCCGTTTAAGGCTATTGAAAACGCCCCCTCAAAAGCGGAATATTAACTTCTATATTTTTATACAGGCTAGTTACACAACCCATTAAAAAATATGTGTCATTAAATTAAAATATTTTATTCATAATGTTAATAGCAGAAAATCCTCTAAATATAGTGAAAATTTCAAAGATTGTAGTGTATTTAGAACTTTATGAAATTATGAGCGTTCTACATAAATCATTCTGTATATAGGAAAATATTGCATCATCTGACTGAAGACTGAAATAATAAAAGTACAGGATGACATTAGTTTTAAAATACGGGGATTTACAAATTCCAAAAAAATATATATATAATACATTTCTCATATAGTTATCTATATTTCTGATTTTTTTCTTTGGTGAATAACTGATAAAATTATAAACACTTATTTGCACTATTATTATTAAAAGTCAGAGGTTATGTCATATTCATTATCTTACAATTAGAAAACTAATTACCATAAAAGCTTATCTTATAAATGCAGTTATTTTACACTTATTAGATTCTTTAAAAGTTTCAGTACAGGTACTGTATGGCCAATCTTTTGAATGAGTCCCTCCAAACACGATTTAAGGGAAAATGTGCAATCTTAATCAAAATAAAGTTAAATTAAACAAAATATTTTTAAAGGAATATTTTTAAAGGAAGCACGGGAGTCGAATTTTTCGCTACATTTTCAGTATTTTCAAGATATCTAAATGTGGTTGAAAGGGTACAGGAGGATTGTCATTTTGGTGTTTTCAAAACTGATAATAAGTGTCCGGCTGATCAGCGCTTGAAAGAAAGGGTTTAAGTTTTTAAGGGCTGAATCTCACAAGTAACACTACCCAACTGACATTCACCGATTTGAATGAAACTTAACATACTTATTAAACATCGAAAAATATTAAATACGTTTCTTTTTTGTTTCGGCTAAACACGCTGTTTTCAAAAAAACACCTCCCAACCCCTGACAGTGGAAACAATTATGACAAATTATTTCTGAAACAATACATTTTCTGAAAAAAATGCTTAGGACCAAAGTTGTAGAGTTCAAAATGATGCACTTGATGGTGACCTTGAAGTTGCCCTTGAGGTCAATTTTTAAGGTGAGTTAAGTTTAAAAGTAATTAACCATTGCATTGTCGGGCTTTGAGCATGTTCTTTATCTATAATCGCTAGAATGAGGACATTGGATCGCACAAATGGGGTGACCAATTTCTTATAGCGAGTTCTAGTACACACTACGCCGTCAAAAATATGGGGAGACCTTGGATGGGGGTATCCACACTTTTGACAAGGCAATGTACCACAAAATATTAAGTGCAGTACCGCGTAAAAAGTGTGCCCCCGTGGGTTAAGGTGTCCCATACTTTTGACGACGTAGTGTGTACTAGAACCCGCTTAAATCATAGTTTCAAAATGGGCAGCCTACTTCTCAAAAAGAAAAATAATTATTTCAGTCTTACATTACGTTATACAGTGTTTTAGTTCTAAAACATTGTTGTGATTTATATCATTTCCATTTGTTTTATTAATAAACATTTAAATTTCCAAATTACCATATCTTTTTTATATTAAAAATATTTCAAGTATAATTTAAGTCTGTGGGTTGCAATGACCACAATAAACTTTTGTGATACCGCTTCTGCTTACAATTAGTGCAACAGCCACAGCCATGAGAGGGGAAGTGATGAGGTATCAGTGTTTAAGTGTGGTGTGGGTAGCTCGTGTTTCCATTTGAGAATAAGTACTGTAGTTGTGTTCCAGCATCGCATGTTTGACAGTCGCAAACTGTTTGCACATGCGTAACCGTTTCAGCAAAACAAAATCAAACATTTTGTACATTTTGTACAAACTCTACAACGTTCTACAGCATCTTTTTTGACATGTTTTCAACTGGTTCCTAACTGTCAGAATTGTTAGCGGACTTTTGAATGGACAAATTGTCCAACGTGCTATCTATCTGTATCTATCTATGCTATCTGTCTCAATATATTTTTGTGGTTGTTATGGTTGTTATGCGTTGTAATGTATTCCTTCATAAAACTATGTTTACCTTCCATTTTATTATCTGATTTATGTATTTGACGTTCGATTGTAGAATCGATGATCGATGTTTTGTTATCGATGTTCGATGTTTTTGACATCGATGGCAAGTCGTCGATGTTTTTCGTACATCGATGGTAAATCGACGATGTTCGTACATCGATGTTTTTATATATACTATTGGTAATGAACTTTGGCCAGAACGAAAATATTACATTGCGAGCTGTAACAATGATAAAAACATTTATTTTTACTCTTATTCCCAATTTACAGTTGGAAATAGTTTATAGTAGTTTTTTTTTTTCTGTAGTTGTACTTTGAAGATCTATGTTTAAATACTACAAAACATCGATGTTTGCGACCTCAAAACATCGATGTTTCAAGATCGATGTTTTTGATATATTGATGGTTTACAGTCGATGTTAACATTGATGGTAAACATCGATGTTTTCTTATCGATACTCATCCCTAATTGCATGTATTAGTGTTACCAAGGCGCTGAAGTGAAAGTCATTAGAATGTCAGAAACGAATTTAAACAGTTACAGCAAACTGTACATTACAAAAAAGTTCATTACTTGTTTGTATCCGAGCATGCGCCCAAAGAAATTCGTAACTTGTTTTGTACTTGTCCAAAAATAGATGCTGGAACACACCTTGTATATGGTATATATATATATATATATATATATATATATATATATATATATATATATATATATATATATATAATTGTGTTCTACGTGTCCGACAACGGATAGCGCCCCTACCCTCTCCTCGTCCCGTTCTTATCGTATAGGCATCTAGAATTCAAAAAGAATCCAAAATAAATTACCCAATCGCCAGAAGAATTTTGATAAAAAATATTATTGAAACCCCGAAGAAGAAGATGAATTGTATTCCAAATTCCTGGGGTCTCAAAAAATGTTCAAATTTGAAATCTTCCTCAAATGTTTAAAAGTGTGGTTATTAGATTATCTATTAAAATATGAATATTGCTTCTTTAGAGTGGTTGAGCAAGAAAAAATACTATTAGGAACCTATTTTGCACCTAAAGATCTTTAGAATATCACATTTAAGGGCAACGTGCTCCATTGAACCTCCGAAGATATCATTTTGATACTTAGGGAACGGATTTATTTTTTTAAAATGACTGGAAAGAAAGAATCTGCTACGGGATTGCGAGTAGGCATAAATGACACAGATAATAATATAACTACATTTTGAGGCCCGGGGTAAAACTGGGAACGAGTTTAAAATTAGTCGGAAATGGGATTAGGGGAAATTTGGAATTTTTTCTCAGAATTGGAAACGAGTGAGAATAACAAATTAGTTTTGGGAGTGGACGAGGGCTGAACAAAAATTTACTGCTGATGATATACATAAATACATACATACACACGTACATATATACCCACATGCATACGTACTTTCATACGAACGTTGGAAAGCTTGTAAAAGTTTATGTTACGTAACTGAAAACTTTTTCACAATTTTAACTTTACTCTCTGCGTATACCTGAAAATATAAGAAAGGAGAATTATGAAAGCGTCTTCAAACTATTCACCAAATACGTATATAATAATACAATAATACATATTTCAAAAAGTTTTAAGAAAGTGTAGAGTTGACCTACCATTAGGAAACCGACAAGATTATTACTATCAACATTCTATTTACCTATTCTGTTGTACCGATTCATATTATTATCAATATTTTATAAAAACCACAAAAGTGTACACAAATTTTTTCGCTTGTGAGAAGAACCTGAACACGGGATCTAAAACGATTTCTTTTTATTAAAACAAAAATAAAATAATCAATATTTGAAAGACTCATGCAAAATTGAAATAAGATACAATTTACAATAAAGAAAAATTAATAATTAACTAGTAGAGTTAAAATTTAGTTAATGATTTCTAATTTAATTGGAATGCTACTTTTTTATTATTAGAAACAATGATTTTAGTTTATGTGGAAAATTATTGAGTTTGTAGAATTAATGTTAATTTGTAATTTAAAACAAGACAAACCAAACAGGAAAATGAGACAGATGTACAACATACAATCTTAATTGGAAAGCTACTTTTACATTATCAGAAATAATGAATTAAGTTTATATAGAATTAATGTTTATTTGTGATTTAAAACAAGACAGACCAACCAATAAAATAAGACAGATGTACAACAATAATCTAAAAGATTACTTAATTATAAATATATAGTACTCACCATGCAAAAATCAATTTTTTGCACTGAGTTAACTTAATAAAAAGTATCAGAAAATTATATATTAAAATATATAATTTTTGTCAATTTACATTTCCACTAGAAATATGTCAATAATTAAATAAAATTGAAAAAACTAATTTTATGATTTGATTGTTGAAATATATTCACAACATTAGAAACAAGATTGATTTTGTTGATATTGTCTTGGTACTATTCAAGACCTTTGTTTAAAATAAAATGATATTGATTGAGTAACTCTTGTTTGTAATGAGTGAACATCGAACTTTCTGGATAAAACTGGCTGTCTTTCTTTCAATGTTACACTTTGTTTATTGTAAATCTTACGTAATGATATTTACTAGAATGTACCATTAATTATGTTGTGTTGTAATTAGCAATTTTTTAAATGATTTAGAATCGATAAATAAGCATTATCCAGTTCTAATGATTCAATTTGTTTGTTGCAATTATTGTCATTGAGTTTAATGAAGAAGCCTTCACTTAGAAGTCTTTTTCTGTAACTGCCTTCTTTAACAAGAATTTTTGCATTTTCAAAGTCAAATCTATGGCTATTTGTTATAATAGACTCCATTAAAAATTTATTGAAAATGTATTCAGCAACTCGTTGTTAAACCATAAAACACATTGTTGAAAAACATAGCCGTTACTACTCTATATAATTGACAGAAGTGCCAAATTAAGGTTGACCTGTTTCTCTTGAGTGTTAGCGGATATTTTAAAATTGATTTTAAATCACTTTATAATTAGTTGGAAATTCTATTTGACGCGAACTTGCCCCGGGTGCGCACTTACCCCACTTTACCCTAATATAACATTTTTTTTTTAATATCCCTACATAGAATTGAATATCTTTATTTAAATAATAATAAATAATTATTACATACATACATTTTGGATACACCAGAGGTCTTCAAAATGACGTACGTATATCATACTGGAACGATTCTTATATTCTTCTGTATTTTTCTTGAAGACACAATTAATACGATTCCAAAATATTAAATTACAAATATAGTTTTCTTTTTTATCTAATTTTATTTTTATAATATAAATTTTAATTATATTTTTATTTCCGGTAATGCTTTCTTAAAAATCAAATTAAAAATTATTTATAAAAGAAAGATTATATTCTAATTTTTCTACATTTAAATCTCTTCCTTTACATCTAAATTTTTTCTTTTTCTTTTGTTTTTGTTTTTTCTTTTTGTTTAAACATTTTTCTGACATAGCAGTAATTTTATTAGGTAAATTTAATAATTTTAATAAATAATTTTTTCTTATTTGAAATTGAATTAACAGTGTAAATAATTTATGATGATTTTTATAGCATAATGATTTCCATAACAGTTAATAATTTAAAATAATTTTCTTTTCATAACATACTTTGATGTTATATATGTTACGTCACAATACGTACGTCTGTAGCAACGTAACAAAATTACACGTCAGTAGTTAAGGGTTAATTATACATATAACTTTGTGTGTATGCTCGGGACCTCATTTTCATACAGCATGTTATTATTTTTAAAAGCCACTAACGGTAAATGAAAAAATTACTGAAAATTATTACACAGAATAATTATTCCACTTACCAAAAGCAGCCTTTAAAAGACCTTGTCAAGTATGAAAATCCGCCAAATGTGTTAATTTAGACAGGACAGATGACAGAAGGCAAACAAATAGATAAGCATGGAGGAATACAAACAGACAGACAGACTGGGTAGACTAATAGACAGACGGACAAAAAGACAGAAAAAGCAAACATACAAATAGGAGAAAATGGATATACAGACATGGATTGACAGATAAAGGACTAGTAGACAGACAGACGGGACCGACTGACAAACATACAAGACCGATTAACAGACAGACAGGACTGGTAGACGGACAGACAGGACTATTATACAAGACAGACAGGATTTGACGGGCAGACAAAAAAGACAGCCAGACAGACAGACAGACAGACAGGATTTATAATTATAACACAATTTTCTCCTCCCTACTAGATCCAAACCCTGAACTACACTCTTGTCTCCAACTTCCTTCATATACGAGTTAAAAGACGACATACTTCTTAAATCCATTATTTATGAAAAATAACAAAAATAACAAAAGCTGATAAATATTTTTGATGTCCACACAAGACGGAAATAAAGAACACAATGAGTAACAAAATTGATAATATCTGTAAGAAACTTCGGAGGGGGCAAGCATCTGGTCTAAAAACATAAAAAGAAAAGAAAAATGGGTTTTTACGCAATATTTAAATTATTATACAAATTTTTAACTTCTGGCCCATTAATTTATTTATAGGCGTTACCCTTTATCCTTTCTATCTCTGACGTTTTTGTTTGGTAAACTATCTACCGACAATTGGAAATTCCCAAACAATTTCCATCTTATACAAATTCCTAATTTATGGACATTAATTATAGGCGTTACCCTGCATCCTTTCTATCTGTAATATTTTTATTTGCAAACTACTTACCTACCGAAAATCGAAAATTCCCAAAAAATGATTACCTGAAACTATATGTTTGAAGAAATTAGATAATGAGTTTTTGGGAATTTTCAATTATTTGTAATAATTATTTACTGTCCTATAATTAAAATTGGATTTTTCCGCTATATTCAAATTCTCAGAAAAATATTACCTGAAACTATACATATGTTTGAAGAAATTATATACTTAGTTTTTGGGGATTTGCAATATTGTCTGTACTAATTACCAACAGTGTGGACTTAGTTAAATTATAAAAATGTGTTGAAATGGTTATGAAATTTTATACTGAATGCAATAGCAATAATAATACATAGGGTAGTTTTATCCCGATTGAAGGTTCCCGGGGGAAACAAAATCAACTGCTAAATCACATCCAACTAAATTTAGTACACAGAGAGACACTATTTACTCTGAGTTAACACATGGTGTAATCTTATCCCGATTAAATGTTCCTGTGTGAATTCAATATCAGTTAATTAATAATAGCAAAAAATCATAGATCCTTGATATTGCTTGCATTAAAGTTGGGAATTTCAGAATGCAAATTAGGGACCCTCAGTGAGGACAAATGTACCCTGTGACCGCGGGATGCAATTCATATGTTTTTTTTACTTCCGAAATTTTCAAGTCTACATTGTAGGTAATTATTACAGACAACTGCAAATCCCTAAAAACTAAGTATATACTCGTATGTATAGTTTCAGGTAATATTTTTCTGAGAATTTGAATATAGCGGAAAAATCCAATTTTAATCCAGTTATAGGACAGTAAATAATTACTACATTCATTCTTTGGAAATTTAATTAACTATATAATTACGAAAATATCAAATATTATTAATTAAATTCTGCCCCACTCCCGATTTGAAAATATGGCTATGTAAATTTTTCAAAAATGGTTTAAAATCGCACTACAAGTTTTTCAAATTTTCAAAAATTATTTAAAATAATGAATAAATATAAAATAAAATAATGAATAAATTGTATGCATGTATGCATTTGTCACCAACTACACTTTTAAAAGCTCATAATCTAGTTTGCATTTTCAAATTTTCAACAAGTTCTAGTAGTCAAAGTAAGCAATTTAGTAAACATTTCAAGGATCTGTGATTTTTTGCTGTTATTAAAATTAAATAATATTGAATCCCACAGGAACATTTAATCGGGATAAGATTACACCATGTATTAGATCAGGGTAAATAGTGTCTCTGTGTGTACTAAATTTCATCGACTTTGATTTAGTTAGTTGGATGTGATTTAGTAGTTGATTTTGTTTCTACCGGGAACCTTCAATCGGGAGAAAACTATCCTATGTATTATTATTGCTATTGCATTCACTATGAATTTCCATAACCATTTCAACACATTTTTATAATATAACTAAGTCTGACCCACCGCTTCACCCGCATTAAATTACCCCCCCCCCCCCCCTTTGTGTCTTCCCTTCTTCCCCCGGAAACCTTCAATTGGGATTAAAGTATCCCGACTAAAACTATTTCAAAATTATTACTATAGGTGTTCATAGTAAATAACGTTTATATATTAAATTTTATCAAATTCGATTCAGTCATCCTACAGGAACCTTTAATCAGGATAAGATTAGCCTATGCGTTAACTCAGGATTAATCATGTCTGTGTACCAAATTTTATCCAATTCGGTTTAATTATTTGGACATGAGTTTGGAATTTCTTTTGCATCCCCTGGGAACATTCAATCGGGATAAAACTATTCTACGTGTTATTAAAATTCTAGCTACATGTGCTCATAGTAAATAGTGTCTCTATATTATATTTAATCGGATTCGGTTCAGTCATCCCACAGGAACCTTTAGTCGGGATAAGATTATCCTATTTGTTAACTCAGGATAAATAATGCCAGTGTACCAAATTTCATCGATTTGAGTTTTGTTTTTTGGGGTGTGTTTGAATAATTGTTTTTGTATCCCTCAAGAACTTGAAACCGGGATAAAATTGAGCCCATGTGTTAATTTAGAGTATAAGGAGTGTGTATATAAAATTTTATCAAAATCGGTCCAACCGTTTCTGTGTGATTGAGAACAAACATCCAAACATCTAAACATTCAAGCTTCCATATTTATAATATTATTAAGATACTAATTTTTAGTTAAGTTACATATAAACCCATATAGACCTTAAACTTTTTTTTAACACAATTTAAAAATACTGAAAAATTTAAAAGGATAAAATATTTTTACCAAAATAAGTCATAAAATTTATTACGGTCTCGAAAAAGGTCAATTTTTTTTTTTATTACACTTTTAAAATGTGAAGCCACACGAGAGACACAAACCATATAATATATATATGTATATATATATATATATATATATATATATATATATATATATATATATATATATATATATATATATATATATATATATATATATATATATATATATATATATAAGTGAATATCGTGTTTTCGTATTCTAGGAACCTCAGAACTGTTATACCTAGTCTCGGTCTTAAGTCGCGCCACATGAGAACGGGTGTAATAGCGTATTTCCAGTTTTGGAAATTCGCTAATAAGAATTGGGAAATAATTATTTGAGCAGTCTTTTATACATTTGGTCAGTTACCTTGGTCAGTTAATTGAAACGGTCAGTATTATATTTTTTTAGCAGTATTAAATCAACTTGAGCAGTAAAACGTGGTCAGTAATAAAAATGAATTTGGTCAGTTATTTTTTCCTACAATTGTCAGTAAAATAAATAAATGGTCAGTAAAATAATTAAATGGTTAGTAAAATATCTAAACGGGCAGTTAAATAAATAGTTTCCCAGTTCCCAGAATGCAATAAAAGTCAAACGTTATTTTGTTTGAAAATAGTGTGAAATTTGAGCCAAAAATAATGAATATTTTGCGATAGCGCAGCGCGAAAATTAATGTTTTGTTATTTTGTTTTATGAAAAATGCAATTAGGAGGCTAGCAAAATAAGATTAGTCTAGGTATACTTATCCTAAAGGAATTATATTTGCAATGAAATATATTTCAGTTATACTATAATATATTCAATGAAATTTTATAATTGAATTTCAACAATTCAAATTCAAATTCTTTTACCGTTGTAGAATTTTTTAAATCTGAGTTAACAAAATATGGTTGAAAAGAAATTCATATACAGAGTGTTTCCAACAACTAAGGACACATAAATTTTAACATAGGAAAAACTTATTATAATCAAAGAGAGCGACAAAACAATGTTCAAAAATAATTTAAAACCAATAACAGTAAATTGATTGAAATAATTGTAAATGAATCTTAATCTAATATTGAAATATTTATTAATAAATAATACTACTTAGGGAGCGTCCATAAGCTACCATTTTGGTTAATTTTTGAACCCCTTCCCCTTTCATGTACACTACAGGTGACTTTTACCCTTAATAGTGGAGCGTAGGTTTTTTCTTACCAATTCCAAAAAACATTCAATTAAAATAATAACTTTTTTATTATAAAATATGAAAATTAAGGCACTTGTTGGCAGCTCATTCAAATTTCCTTAAGAACCACGTCCCCTGACAGTAAGAATTTAAATGTAAAGATTGTGTGACCACATGGTTACATAATTCGCTTGAGGAAGTATTGTTTAATTCAAAATATTCAAAATATTAACCACCTCATAAGTAATTCAAGATTATTCATGAATTTTCACATTCAAATTCATGTTTGTTTAACTTTTCCAAATAAAACTACGTAACTCGATTTTAACTCTGCCCTTTCCACATGTAATCCAGCGTAGCTTTCAATAAAGTCATTTTTTATTTTGATTTAAATTAAGGTTTCTTTCCAGTTATAACTGTATTTCGATTTTAAATTATTTAAATAAATCAAAATAAACTTTCTTTATTTCACCCAAAATCTAGAAGAAAACGAACATGTTAAATTATTATTTTTTAGGTAAATTAGGGTAGAGCGGGGTTAGTTCAGCATAGGTGTAAGTTGAGCAATCGAAATATCTCAGAAACTATACATCGTACGATAATACATTAAATGGCGGATAGAAGCGGGCAGGAGAGGGGAACTCATTACGCGACTGCCAGTTGCAACCTGTCGATCGAGTAACGTATGCGCACTCTTTAATTTAGAGATGAGCTAAACGGTTATTTTCTAATAACTGTTATTGCAATAACAGTTACTGAAAAATAACTGTTATTTATTACAGTTATTATAATAACTGGTATGGTATCTGGATATTTTAACATATTGTAAGATATTCGATATGCGTATCTGTTAGTGAAATATGCACAGATCTATAATACTGACGGATACTAAAGAACATTTTTTGCTTTATTGTACTGCAATATCTGTTCAAATACTTGTCTATACAAGGATTTAGGCTTTATATATAACAATTTTATGGATACAAAATTACAAATACAAATAGATAACTGTACAATAGACAATAGTTACTGGGTATTCCAGTTATTGACGATAACTGTTATCTTTCTATACTAGTTATAAAATAACAGTTATCGATATATCGATCATCTCTACTTTAATTATTTTGCGTATAAAAAGTAAAAAACTTTTCTTTGTGAATATTTCTTCTATACGAGGCAATTATTATATTATCTAATAAGTATGTTAAATAAGTGTTAAACTTTTATAAATTTAGTATATTTTTGATATCTAGAAAGGGCTTGGTTCAAATTCAAACAGTTTTTTTTCATAACCTCACTTTTGTTTTAAATTATCGGAGTGGGGTAAGTTGAGCAATAGAACTTTCGTTTGCATTACTTGTAACAGTGACAATGATGTTGAAGTTCTTAATATCGACTTAATGTTTTTCTTTTAATTTAAATTCTTTTTGATTAATTGCTTAAATGTTAAAGTCTGTTATTAAGTAGAAAGTAAGAAAAATATATTCCAAATATTAACTTTAAGATTGTTGTTTAAATATTAAGTTGAAGTTGATTTTTTGTTAATTTTATTTACTTTATTTAATATTCAAAGAAAATTACTTTTTGTTTCACATTTATATCACTAAAGAATTATAAATTAATGATAAATTAATGAATAATTATTTTATTATATGTCTGATAAACATCTAAGGCATGGTTTGGCTACATTTTTTAACTGCTCAATTTACCCCGTACTCTTGCTCAACTTACCTCACCTATGGAGTACGTTGAGCATATCAGACTTTTTTTCACTTAAACAGCTATATCTCTTAAATGTGAATTGTTAGAAAAATATTACTATGGGGACTTTAGAAAAGGAAGAAATTACCTACATATCGGTATGCATAACAATAAATTTAGACTTACGGTTGAGGACCTATGATCGATTAAGTGAAAAGTTGCACAACTAGCCCCGCTCTACCCTACTTGGATACAACTCTTTATGTTTGTAAAAGTTTACATTTTTTTTCTTAATATCTATTGTTAGCTTCAATTTTGATAATAAAAATTATTTAAATATTTTTTACTACTTTAGTATTTATAAAACCACTTATTTCAAGATTTTTAATTGACCAATTTCGATTTAATAACTGCTCACAAGTTACTGACCAATTATTAATTTTACTGACCAATTGAATTTTTAATAAGCCAAGTATATATTAAACTGCTCATTTCAAAATATTCTACTGTCCGTTTCTATTTTTGTTACTGCTCACATTTTACCGCCAAATCTGTTATTAAACTTACGGTTTATATGTTCTTACTGACCAAAACTGTAATTTTCTGTAATAGCCATAAAAATTGTGTATTTAATACATATATATATACAGTACATATGTATATGTATTTTGTAAATATTTTGTAAACTCAACGATATACCAATATTATGTATTGTGCTATACCTCATTTCAAATACAATTGATCATGAGTTATCGTTAAAAAATTAAAAATTCTGATATTCGAAATAAATCAGTCTTCTATTCATTTCTAAAAACAGACCGCAAATTTGAAATTTACGTAATGTACTATAAATAGTATGAATAGTACTATAAAACACTTTAAGTAATGAATTTGCTTCTAAGAATTATAAGTATATTATGAATATTATTTAACTGTATTGGGGAAAACTATTTTGTATAGTTGCTTCAACTTCTTTCTTTTGAAACGTACCTACGTATATAATATACCTTGTATATAATTAATATTAGCTACTTGTCAATTACTCCGTTACTTTAAATAGCCCCAGCAAGGTAATTCCATGTGTTAATGTGAATTTATCTGACATGAGACACGTCAGACGTAAGTAATAAGTATTTTACTAAATTTCACTGTTGTTGAATTTTCCTGTTTTATTAATTTTTTTCTATTTAAAAAAAAAAAAAAAAAAAAAAAAAGAAAAAAAAAAACAAACAAACAAACAAACGTGTTGGGAATTATATTATTTTATTGAAATACATATTTAAACAATTAGCCAAGTCACAGATAACAGAATAAATAAAATTATATTAAAATTAAATAAAAAAGACGGTAGATCTTCATGTATCATATATGATGATACATAATAAAGGAGGGGTATTGATAAGCTAAGAAAATTGACCCCATAATATGACAAAAAATTTAACTATATTTTTTATATTATCTATATTATTTTGGTAAAATACAGGACACTAACTTAATTCTACAATTTAAAAGTTTCACACATTTTCTTTGCAAAAAGGACCGACAAACTGTGTGTCCTCGACAAACACATGTTTTGCACTTTTTTCACAGAGTGTAAAAGCCTATCTTCCATTATGATTATAGATAAATAATTTTAATCACTTCAATCGACAATTTCAAATTGGTAATTTTTATTTAGAAAAATAAAATATTTATATTTTTTTTAAAATTAATATAAATGGTTAATCATTAACAATACTTTATTTACAATTACCCAATTAAAGAACCCGCTGACAATGAATGGAATGATTGTTATGAATAGTAGCATATAAATATAGTCACAGTTAAATAGAGAAAATTTTTTCAAGATAATTTGCTAGTTTTTGCAAAAAATTAAAAATACACAAATTAAAGAGTTTTGGTTGAACATGCTGGATAAAAAATTGAAAATTGTCTAAAATTTACTATAGTAGAAAATACCCCTGTCGCAGGATCCTGCACAACATAGTGAATTTCCGTTTACAAAAATTAGTTTATCTCGGAAACTAGTTGACACAGAATAATAATTTAAAGACCTTTTTTATTTGATTTCTTCTCGTTTTTTCAATGGCGTAAAAAAATTTCACAAGGGATCATATCTAATAGACATATATTTCTTGGTTCTAAACTTTTTGACGATTTTACATGTCTTTATAAAAATTGTATTTTATGTTTAAGTCCCTGCAAATTCGGCAAAAAAAAAAAAATAAGAGAGCTTCGATTTAAAACAAAGCTCACTATTAGTTCGAAGAAATTTTTTTAATTAAAATTAATATTATATTTAAAAGGATCACTTTTTTCCTTTAATTTCGTTTGGTTTTTCATCGCTGTACAACAATTTTTAACCGACTTATAGTAATTCAAAGAGTAGAACACACTAAATTTTGACTGTTCATAACTTCTTAACTAATCATCATACGGAAACTTGGAAACTTTTCGGTCGTCGTTAGAAAGCTAAAAATGTGTTGCTTAATATGATAGAAGAGGTTAATTAAGAGAAAACAATTTTTATCTATTAAAAAAAATTATATTACAGTATTAAAAAAAGTAGAGTAGATTTTCACTTTTGATGTGACGTGGTAGTCAAAGAAATGCCTCAATAATCTAAATAAGTGCATGGATTTCAAGCTTAATGTGTAATCAAATCCTATATACAACGTTGTTAAAATTTAAGTTTTCATTTCATAGATAAAACCATTTAAAAAAAAATTGAAGCGGTCTTAAACTTTCTGTCGGGGGATATATATATATATATATATATATATATATATATATATATATATATATATATATATATATATATATATATATATATACTATGTGAGTTTTTCGAAAGTTGCCGTTTTTATTACAGCCAAACCGTTGATTTAATCGAAAAATTGTTCAAATAAGAGTTGTAGACCTGATTGCTATAGTCAGGAGCTTTATAGCTCTTATGGTTTTCGAGCTATGGTACAAACTTTTAGATTTTTAAATGGGACTATATTTTAATTTTTCGATAAAACTGATCTAATACATTAATTAACAACATAAATGAGCAAAAAATTTTAACCCAAGTTTAATTTTTAATTTTTCTTTATCAGTTAGGCGGTAAAAATATGCATATATACTTGAGGCTACTTCAACCGATAGTGTTTTTCTTGGTTACATTTCCATTATATCCAAGAAAAGAACCTTTTCCAGTACCATTTCTATCATAAAAATTTGGTTGTAATAGGAATGGCAACTCTCAAAAAACTCACTTGGTATATATATTATATATATATATATATATATATATATATATATATATATATATATATATATATATATATATATATATATATATATATGGGCTGTAAAGTAAATAAGTTTCATCCTTTTGAGAGATGGTTTATCTCGGTGTAAAATTGCTGAAGACATAAAAATTTTTTCGGAATTCGCTATCTGAGAAAATCGCATCCCAGCCAGTTCATCGTTTAATATAAACTTCTCTGAATACGCCTCTGACCAAACTAAAATTATTCGCACCCTGTATAACTTTAAAAATAAAAATAATTTTGTTTTATTTTACGACAATATGTAAACATCTGCTGACTTTTGAATTGACATGTACTGTATAGTAAAAAAAAACCGAATACTGTTTTTCATAAATTTAGGTTAAAATATGTTTGAAATATTTTTGTAGGTTTCTATTTCACAGGACGTTATGAATATTCCAAGAACCGTAACTCTGGTATTAGTATAAAACATTGTTGCATTTCTTTAATTGCAAGTATTAATTTAATTACAAATTACATTAAAAATTACACTTTGAATTTTTAAACAAACCAAAATAAAAACTTTCCTTTAACTGTCATACATAAAACATTTTTGTTAATTGTTGGTACACAACACAGATTAAAAAGTGAATTTTTATTCATAACTGAGTGACTTTAGCGGGAAACTGTAACAGAGAATTCCAAACTTCGGCATTAATTATCATTATTGTAAAATTCTTTTACCAAATTTGTTCTATTATACCAGCAAGCTGAAACAAAACAGTACACATTTAAATAATAATTTATGTACCTGCGACACAGATCAAAATAAGAGTACTAATAATAATAAAATACTACATAAATACATTTAATAAGAGATACCATATAAATATACAGTAAGGTAAATGTCCCAAATTCCGACACTTTAAGGAAGCAAAAAAAACATTTTCCTAGAATAATTTAAAATTCGTTGGAAAGGCTCAAAGTCTTTTGTCAACAGCCAGACCAAAATTTTTACTTTAGATAAATTATCACTTAAAAAAAAAATAGAAAGATAAAATACAAAAAATAAGAATTTTTTTACTACTGCAATGGCACATAATTTTGACATCTACCATAGGAACTTAGCTCTAAATTCAATACCTTTGTGAACTTATTTTCGTGTTTTTAAATTCAGCAGTGTCCATAATTTTGACTATAAACGTTTTAGCTTAAATAAAAAAGAAAAAAAAATTGATAAAGATGTATTTAAGTATAATTTATTGAAAAATTGCTTTATTTATTGCACGTACATATTAGTTAATAATGTACTTTTCCAATTTCTGCTAATATAAAAATCAATACTATTTTGTATATTTCGCAAAATAACTAATTGATGATTAATTTTAGTACAATATTTGTTAAAAATAAATCGAAATATACAAAAGGTAGTATTACCTAATGTTCATAGATATCTCTGATATATGGTTCATTTCACTTAAATTTAACCATGCTCCATCACTTATGAATTTAAATAATTTCCGTTTTCTTGGCTTTATCACTTTCATTATTGCACTTACGTAAATTTTAAAATTGCAGTTTGTTTTTAGAAAAGAACAGAAGATTGTTTTGTTTTGAATATAAGAATTATTTAATTTTTTAACTTTGACTAATGATCAATTGTATTTGAAACAGAATATACAAAACGAACGTTTTAAAAGCAGAATTTTTTTAAATTCTTTAAAATAATATAAGCGTTTGATTTTAGGACACTGTCTGATTTTGGGTCATTTACCTTATCTATTGATTCATTCAAATTGATAAATATTCGTTTTCAGTTCCCAGTGTGTCAAAATCGTCAAAACATTTTTTTAAAATAAACAATCACAGACATACTTGGGGACATGTACTCTGCACAGTACATATGTACTCTTACTCACAGACAATTATCATATCATCAACGATCGATAATCAAAGAATTGGCCAAGTGCGTACTTAACACACATTAAGCCGAGTTCCCAAGTTATTTGCGTTTTGTATTTTTGGGGATAAAATACATCGCATGGCATATTTTTTTACGGTTTACTGTGAAAATAAATAAATATATTTGTACTTGTGTTACTTAAGGGTCAATTAAGTGGTAATTGGATTCCTTACAAACCACATGGACTTTGAAATACAATATTTCTGAAACGAGGTATAAAGATTAAAAGTTGTTAAAAGAATCTTAACTTGATTTTAAACGATTTTTTTAATGATATGCTGCAAACAGTATACATATAATTATTTTTGAAGGAACTTATGAAAAAAATTTTTCAGCATTTCTCTTAATAATTTTGATTTGAATTTTTGGAAATGTTATCTAATATCAGAATATACTTTGACGTAAAATTTCACTTACTGAGTGTACTAAAAGTGTTTATGCCCAGCTTCAAATACGGGAGATAGGTACCATAAGAAATTAAGAAAGAAATTGTTTTACTGACGGTTAATTGAGATATCTATCTGTAGCATGTATTATATTGCAAAATTTCGTGTTCATACATCCAAAGGCGTGGAATTTCTGAAAATGTTACAATCAAAAAATTATAGAGCTTCCAGACTTCTTCAGAACCCTAATTTTTGAAAATTATTTTTTAAAAAAACATAAACATAATATTTTATGACGTGTCAGGCGTATCAGTATCAACTGGATAATTTATGTGTTCTGGAAAACACCAGTAACCTAATTATTTTATAAGTATATGTATTTGTAGTTGTATGTGTATGATTGGTATTATTATCAATAATAAAACAGTACATTCTTCGTTTTGAAAAGAAGCGTATTTTTAACAATACAGGTACTGGTCTAAGCTCGGACTGTTTTAAGCTGTTGCATGAATTAAATGTGTGAAAAGAAGTTAGCGATTTAAAATTTCTTTAAATCAAAGTATTAAAATTAAAAGTATGTGTATGTGCGTGAATAATAAACCAATTGTATATTTTAGAAATGTTTTAAATTTAATTGTTGTGTCATAATTCATAAATACTTCAACTTAACGTACTTGCTCTGAGATAGTCAGGTACAAAAGTTTATCTCAGCAAAAAAGCTTTCTTTTATCAAAAATTAAATAATGTGTTGATATTTTTAGTTATTATATTTGTATACCACTTGTTTTCTTTGTATTTCCGCGCGCTTATGTTGTAGCAATTTAAAAGAATTGTTGAAAAGCGTTGTAAAAACGTAGTAAAATGATGTTTTTAAATTATATTTCAAAATCGGCGTGGTCAATAATTTTTATTTCTTATTAAATATGGTTTGTAACTTTGTATTAAATAACATATTAAATTTTTATCAAATTCCTTTGACACGTTCTCATTTTATTCTACAAAAATAGAATTTTCCCATAAATATCTAGAGAAGTTTCGTTAAAATCCTTTGATAAAATCGTTTTATCGATCAACTACCTAAGATTTTATTAAATTTTTACAAGATTCCAGAATAAAGTTTTGCTTTTTTTTTTAACTTAAACTAATTTTTATAGTGTAAAAAATACTTTCATGTCACCAGTCAAAAACTCAGTTAACTATTAAACACCATCTTTATTTTGACGGGTGCTTAGTTTTAATTTTGTTCTGAACTTCGCCAATGTTACAGGCAGCCCTGAATGTGTTAAATGTGTTAAAAAATTGGATTAAAGTTGATGTAAGTCAGTGATGTTTCAATTACCAAAATCGATTGCTGGTATTTGTTAAATTTCCAAATAATTTAATGAGATTTGACGAAATCGATCTATTTGATATATGATGTAAATTGTTTCATTAAAAATTATGTTCAAATTTTTATGGACACTACTGTATAACTATTTTCAAAAGATTCCGTAAACAAGCAGGTAAAAATATTTTGTTGACAAAAAATTTACATTCAAAAAAATAAAGAAAAAAATAGATAGGTAATCAGAGCCTAATTAAGGTTTGTTTCTAGGGGCCATTTTTTAACACGTTTTTGACAATCGAAAATTTCTGAAATGAAACCTGATCGGTAAAATCTAACTAGCAATACTTAATTAGTCGACTGAGACCTTTCTCTCCTGCAAATTATGAAACTTATTTATTTTACACCCTATATATATATATATATATATATATATATATATATATATATATATATATATATATATATATATATATATATATACGTCTATAAATTTTAGCAAATATTATTTTCGGTTTCTAGGGACTTCAAAACAAATTTCTGTCATAGTCTCTGACTGAAGTCGCGTGATGACAGTTGCTGTAATAGCTGAATTTTCGATTCGAAAATTCGCTAGAACAAAAAAATGTAAATAACATTACTTTTAATCATATAATACTCGTACTTTTAATGAATATACAAGTTTAATGATAAAACGTGATAAGTCTTTGAAAAGGGGAATTCCTTTACATATTTTGTACGTCTTTTACTATGCTATCAATAACTTTAATATAAATAACACTAGCAATAACTTGAAACACATCAGTTGCAAATATCCATAGGTAAACAATAATAACAAAAAGTTCGCTAACAGAACCAAATATGAATTCACGAATGCTTATATTATTTACACTGTGTGTATTTGTCTTCTCACTTTTAAATTGTGTCGAAAGTCGACCGGATTTCTGGAAAGATCTTGGAAAAGAAATTGTAAGTAGTTATATTTAAGGGGAATTTATTTATTGTTTGGAATGTATAATTTTTCTAATGTAATGTTATAAATCAAACTCATAAAATATGCTTACCTAGATTTAGAGTTTAACCTTTCTGCTGAATCAAGGTTGTTCAGCGATTAATATTTCTTTTGTATGGAGAAAACTATTCGCGAGTACTTACAATCATCTACCATTTAGACAATCCATAAATTATATATTTTTAAATATTCAATGATTTGTTTAAAACCATTAACACAAATTTTTAAAAATGCACATTTCTATAGATAATATTGTTTATTACTTTGCGTTTGCAGGAACGAGCCGGGCAACGAGTGTTTGCCGCAGCCGAAAAAGGATTACCAGTCGTTCAAGGGTACGCTGGTGTTTTGAGCGGTGTTCCACAAGTTCAACAACAAAACAATTAACATCTCAATTTGTAATTAAAAAGACTATACTTCGAATATGTATTTTCACTAATAAATTTTTATATTTATGTATTTTTTACACTACAACATTTTACGTGCCAAATATAAATAAAATAAAAGTAAAAATAAAAAAAATACTTTTTTTTTTAAGTTTCATGCCCACAATTTTCGTAACATAATAATTAAGGTAGTTGGTCGATAATACGATTTTTTCAGAGGATTTTAATGAAACTTCACTAGATATTTATTTAATGCAATACTAATAATACGAGCTCTTACCGAAAAAAAAAAAACTGACCATCCCAATTTTGAGAAAAACGATTTCAAAGTTTTGTAATTTAACATGGGCTCTTATGGAAAAATTCTATTTTTCTTTTTTTTGAATAAAATGGAAACGTGTCAAAAGAACTTGATAAAAATTTAATGTTATTTAATACAAAGTTACAAACCATATTTAATACGAAAAAAACCTACCAAAAACATAAATGTGAAAAATGGGCAAGTTCTATTATATTGTGTTAGCCTGAAAAAGAACTGAAATCAAAATAAACTGTCAAGTTCCAAACATATTTTTCGTGCAAAATCGGAATAAAATAAATTGTTTCAAGAAATATACATCAAGCTTTTTTTAAGATAATATAATACTTTCATTAGAACATGGCGAGTTTTTATTCATTTATCATGTATTAACTTGGTGTTAAAAACTCCCCAAGTTCTAATGAAAAATTTCTATTATTTACCTTGAAAAAGCTTGATTTATATTTTTTAAAACAACTTATTTTATTCCGATTTTGCACAAGAAATGTTTTTGGAACTTGACAGTTTATTTTAATTTCAATTCTTTGTCAGGCTAACACGATAAGAACTTGCCCATTTTTCACATTCATGTTTTTGGTGAGATTTTGGAAATGTAGTTTAATTAATACAAACTGGTTCAATTTAGATAGTAGGATAGCAGGAAGTAGTACTTACTTCTTTTTTTTTCGATTTTCAGTCTGATTTAGTTTCATTGTTCTGTTTTTGAGCGATCTTTTACTATAGGATTCATTTGGTATTTGATAACATTGGTCGCAAAATCCACTCTCTGTCTGGAATTTTTCGAATTTTATTCTTTTTAAGGACAATTTTGTTTAGATCTACTCGATACAAAGATCTAAGCCTATTGCACTCTGCTATTGCACTTTGTTGTGCTTTAATCCGACTCGCGTCAAAATTTATTAAGTGAACACCTTGGAGATGTCTTACTCTGGATAATGCAACATATGCCTGACCACATGCGAATATTGATGAACCAATATTTAAAAGGGCACTATATCCAGACTTAAACCTTGACTTTTATGAATCGTTATAGCGTACGCAAAACAAATTTAATTTAGCATTAAATTATAAGACACTAAAAAACTATTATAGAACCAGGAGTAGACAATACAATAAAACATATAAAATTTACTTTAGTAATAAGATTGTTAAACATTTCTCAACATTTTCTGATTATTTATTAGTCATGAAAAGGACATTTTCTGAATGTTTCTTATAGTTGCTTTCATAATGTCGAATTATTTGTTTTTAAAATATTTTTTAAATCATTTTCATGGCTATCTTAAACTAATTATCGTAAACTAATTATTTTACTCCAAATTTTTGTAAATTTAAATTATTTTTGATGTTTATGAATTTATTAATCATAATAGGTGAAAATATTTATACGATTCATAGTAGGTAACTTGTTGCTATACTGTAAAACCGTCTAGACCCGGACAGGGGGTCTAGACCCGGACACTTTGCACCATTCTTCAAAGTAAATAATTTCTACATTAACCTGCAACAATAAACATTTGTTCTTGACGTCATTAGAGAGAGAAAAACATCCTCTAAAGAGATAGATAATAAAAACTACGGATTTCAACTTTTACTATCTCATTTTACAGGATTACTATCCTCCAGTTTTTCAAAGAAATAAAATGTGAGTTTAACTTAGACGTGTCATTTCTGTCATAATTGTCATATTGTTTTAGTTTTGATATGTATATGTTCAGAATTTTATCGCGTATCATTTAATGATGTTTGAAGTAATTGTTATATTCGATGTATATATAAAAAATACATGCTATATACATATATCCGTTTAGACCCGTACACATCAGTTTATTACACTATGGCCGCGTTTCGCACCAGCTGTAACTACCACTATCCATATGTTAATATTCCCCCCAGAATTACGCGGTTTATAACTCCTTCTGGTGTCATATCGTATGTTTACTTCATAGAAAGGCATACGATGGATTGCCCCCTTTCCCTTCCCACAAAATATTTTGAAGTCTTTGACAGGTTTAAAGACATCAGACGATATAAAACACTGTCCTAACCCCGACTTGAGAGGTTAGTTTGCAGGTTATTACATTATTTAAGTAAGTGTCCAGGTCAAGACCGATTTAGGGTGTAGACCCGGACACTTACTAATTATTTTTTATTTTCTTTATTGTTACTTATAATGAAACAAATAGGTCAGGGATATAACAAATAATATACACTCTTTCTAACGGTAATACTTTTATTGGTGATATGGTGATATCTACGAAGGAAACATGTATAAACATAAAATTAACCAAAAAATGTAAAAAGGTGTCCGGGTCTAGACGGTTTTACGGTAAATGATTATTTCTATTTCATAGTTACCGGAAACTAGTACATTTGAATATTTAGGAGTTTGAGTATAACATTTACATTTTATAAAATTGCCCTGTATTTTTCAAAAGAAAGGGCACAAATAACTAAAATAACGAAAAATATTATGATTTTAGATTTTTCCCTTTACCGTTAGACTAAGATCTATATTCTGACCGAATTTCAATTTCCTGGGTCCACTGGAAATAGCCCAGAGGTTTTGATGATCCGTCAGTGAGTGAATGCCAAAATTATCGATTTTTGGAGACCTATAACTCAGGAACTACGAAAGTTAGATCGATGAAATTTGAAATTGAGAGTAACTTCAAGTGTGTTATTGTGCATGCAAAATTTTAATTTAATACAACAAATAGAACTAGAGTTATAAGGGGGTCAAAAATGCTTTGAAATGGTTCGTGTAAATATAGCTTGGTGCACGTGCGGCTGGTGAGAACTTGCCGACGCGCTACCGCGCTTACTGATTATTGACCACGCCGTTTTTGAAATATAATTTTACAACGTTTTGACAACGCTTTTTCAACAATTCTTTTAAATTGCTACAACATAAGCCCGCGAAAATTAAAAAAAAGCAAGTGGTATACCAATATAACAACTGAAGAATATCAATACTCTATTTAATTTTTGATAAAAGAAAATTTTTTTGCTGAGATATACTTTTGTACCTGACTATCTCAGAGCAACTACGTTAATAAAAATTAAAACGTATTATAAATATAGGTACGTTTATTTGAAATATTTCAGTTTATATTATTGCTATTCGAGTTATTGATGTTAGTAATCTACCGGTAAAAGTCCCGAGACCGGACCTATTAATTTTAATAAAACTTAAATATATTGTAGAACAGTAAAAAATAAGCGACACGAATTTGTTCTCTTATAGACGGAAAAATATTCTGAAGGGGTAAAATCGCCCTTCAAAAATTACAGTAAAATTGAATTTTTCAAATATTTGAAAAAAGATAAGATATAGTAAGTAGACTATACATTACACAGTGGATCAAATGTTCCCTGGCAGATTTGAGGTGTTGTAATGCGGCAGCACTGCACAAATTTCAATAAATTTTCTGTAAAGCCATTTTAAAATAGCAATTGGTAAAAATAATTATTTTTTTAATAGATAAATTGCACCATTATTGTAATTTAGGCAGTATTATGAGCAGAAACGTCTCATCGGTTGCCTACCTTAACTAATTCATGTATAAATTGAATACTTTAACAGGTCTCAAAAATTGAAATACAGAATGTAGCTGAGGAGATATCTTACACAGCGTCGGATCTAGGGGGGCAGCCGTAGGCCCGACGAGAGGGTAGGGTAGCCGAGGTTGTAGCCCTGGGACCCACAGCGGTCAGTAGGGGCCCGGGAAAAAGTAAAATCTTTTTTTTTGTCACTTATTTTTTCGGGGAGAAATTTTTAAGAGATGTGCTTTATTCCCAGGGCCCGCCATTTCCCTCCACAGCCCTGGGCAGCCGAGGCACGTGCCCCGGGCGGCAGATCCTAGGGGCGTCAAAATTAGGTATGTGACATTTTTTTTTGCTCGTCACTTGTTTAAGTGAGGGAAACAAAAAATATTTATTTTTTACAGGGAGGGGCGCCGTTTTTTGACCCTGCTCCGGACGCCACTTAGGCTAGGTCCGGACCTGATCTTAGATATGCATGGAAGAGCGTAGGTTAAACTAGCGACACGGATTAAGCAATTAAATAGTTTGTTTATTTTTGGAATGATATAATTAATGTAATAGCTTGTTCTCGGACGAGGCTACATATTTGAAAAAAATTTTTGTAACTATCTTTATGTTTGCCGAACTTAGGTTTCGATAACAGAGCATTTTTATGAAAGAAAAGAAGATTTTCTGGTGCAATCAGTCGGAAACTACCGAACTTATTGGATTATCAGATTTTTGTGTTTTTACCAATCCGTATATTATTCTAAGAGCTTTTGATTTCATTTGCAAATAACCTCAATCTCTGTCAGAAAAATGCTTTTCAAACAATTAAACAATGCTTCTATTTATTAGGGTTGTTTGATCCGATGTATCTATTCTACACACATAATATACTAATACCACACTGGATCCACTTCTCGGCTATTTCTTACAAACATTTGTAGCTCAAACCCATAAACTGTCCAAGGCGGTTTGTAAATCCCATGTAAGTACTGTTCAAAAGAAATAATAAAATGTAGATTTCCACTGACATGATCAGCCGAACATTTGTTCATGAATACTTGCGGTTTACAAAGGAAATAAGCTTATTATATAGCAGAAAATTTAATACAAATCTCACAATATGATTTCTTTTGTTATTTCAGGTACAGTGAATTTATAGTATACTTAATGACAGTGTGGCCATTGATAAGTCTAATTTTTGATTAGCTGACCCAATTAAAAGGCTAAGTACTTTGAATTTATATACCTACTGAATAACATTGTTTACTGCGTCACTACGGTTATTCATTTAACATATTATGTCCTATTTATTTCCAGGTATTCACGATTAGGAATCCTACATAGCTGTATTAGCTGAGGTTTCCACAAATGTTAAGTGTATATTAGCTGCTTAATTAAGGCCATTCAGCGAGATTAAGTAAATATTCAATCATTGTTCGTTCATACAACTTTTAAAGTTGAAAACGTCGGTATTTATTTCTCAGTGCCTTGTATTGATTCAAAGTTCGGAAAGATTCTTATTTAGCGGATACATATAACAATGTAATCCATTTACTGAATCGATTTTTTTTAAAATTCAATTAACTTGCACTTTGTGGTTAATATGGTCTCGATGGTTAATCATTGCAAAAAGAAGTTTAGATGACTCAATCAATATTTAAATATCTTTTCTATAATTTATTCTACATTTTTAGAAGCTACAACTGTAAGGCTTATAGTAATAACAGATTGCAATCGAAAATGGTGAAAATATATAATTATTTCTAGGTCAGCGATTCCCAACAAGATATCCGTGAACTGCGAGGGATTTACTTCGTAGGTAGAATTAAAATTAAGGAAATGATATAAATATTTTTGTTCTCTTTCCAAAAAAAGAACAAGGCTAACCTACTAAACAATGTCTCTTTGAAAAATGTTTTATCATGGAGAAAATTGTCAACTTTTTGTTAATACGTTCAAGGACTACAAAGAACTTGATCAAACGGCTCTCAAGTATCCCCTTCCTTTTATAACTATATCATGAAGAATAAATATAAAAATAGGCTTGACATCCAAACTGGTTTCACGTTGAAAGTGTCCAATCTTGATCCCAGTATTTCGGAAATAGTGAATTCTAAAGACAGATTCAACTTGTCTTGGACTTGAAATTCTAAGAGCCCTCTTATGAAAAGAATAAGCTGAAAGTGAGATCAAATTTTGGGCAAATTCTGAATCAGACCCAACGTTTAAGGGAGTGGTGTGGGGCAACAAAACAATAAAATTTTTCTTAACTGGTAGGAAATAATGTTTCGGTCAATTATCTATAACATATTCAAAATTCAGCTTCCTAGGTTGGTTCTGAGGGAGATGAGAGGGAAAAAAAGTATTTTGGTTGGATATAACACGCCCACAATCCCCCAGAATTAATGTAGATGGTTGAAATTTGGTATGTTGACAGAGTTCGTACCTAGAGTGTGCTTTTCGGGAGTTTTTATATATTTTACCCCCACCCCCACCATTTTTAAACTACAATTTCATGCGTTTTCGACGTTTTCGATGTTTGTACCACCCGCACAGGTCACCCAAATAAACCTAGAGGGCTGAAATTTTGTATTCGGATTTAGTTAGTATCAAGGGTGTGCCTTTTGGCGGTCTCAACTTTAGACCCTTACCTACCATTTTTATACTAAAAAAGAGAGATTTTCTTGTGTTATAGTAGTTTTGTTCGGGTCAAAATCCCCCTAAATAAACTTAGAGGACTGACATTTTGTGTATAGGTTTAAGTTAATAGCCAGGCATTGTTTTTTGGAGGTTTCTTTTTGACATTTTTGCTTTTTTTTTAACACGCCTATAAACTGTATGTGTATGTGTATTCAGTTAATATCGTAGGTATTTTATGGATTCCACATTACGTTTCCCACCACTTCTAGTATTTTTACACTGACAAGGGGAGGGCACGGGGTCGGGAATTGACTTCGGGATGAGACTTCGTATATTAATAGTATACTTTTAAGGTATTAATATGTTAAAATAGTAAAATGCAATAGCCAGTCGTTTTCGAGAAAAATGCCTTTAAAAGTTTAAAATTTTTTTTAATATCTTTTATACCAATTTAATATGATACAAAACCAGAGGCCGATGGCTTGGTGGTCAGCGCGTTGGCTCTGTGTCCTGGAGGTTACGAATTCGAGACTGGGTCCATACAGAGTGATTTTTTTTAATTTTTTTTATATTTCATTTAAAATATTATAAAAATTAATAGAAATCTTAATCTTAATATAATAATAATAATAATAATAATAATATTATAAATGTGAAAGTTTGGATGTTTGGATGTTTGGATGTTTGGATGTTTGTTGCTCAATCACGCCAAAACGGCTGAACGAATTTTGATAAAATTTTACGTACAAACTTCTTATACACTGACTTAACACATGGGCTAAATTTTATCCCGATTTCATGTTCCGGAGGGATACAAAACCAATTAATCAATCCCGCTCAAATAACTGAACCGAATCCGACGGAATTTGATTTACAGGCAATATTTATCCTGAATTAACACATAGAATAATCTTATCCCGATTCAAGGCTCCTGTGGGATACAAAACCAGTTACTTAACCACAGCAAAATGACTGAACTGAATTCGATGAAATTGGTATATAGAAACTATTTACTATGGATTTTATCCCGTTTTCATGTTCCTGAGGGATACAAATTCAGTTAATCAATCCCGCTCAAATAACTGAACCGAATCCGATGGAATTTGATGTACAAGCAATATTTGCCCTGAATTAACACATAGAATCATCTTATCCCGATTCAGGATTCCTGTGGGATACAAAATCAGTTACTTAACCACAGCAAAATGACTGAACTGAATTCAGTGAAATTGGTATATAGAAACTATTTACTATGAATACATACTGGAATTATTTTAATAAAACATAGGATAGTTTTATCCCAATTGAATGTTCCTGGGGGTTACAATCCCAATTACTCAGTCACGTATTGCTAAAACCGAATTTGATAAAATTTTGTACACAGACACTATTTATGCTGAGTTAACACAGAGAATAACGTTATCCCGATTGAAGGTTCCCGTGGGACACTAAATTAGTTATTCCATTACACTAAAATGTGATGAAACTTTGTATACAAACGCTATTTACCTTGAATCCGCACCTAGGATGATTTTGCTTCGATAGGAGGTTTCTATGGGATACAAAACCAATCATTCAATCACGACAAAATCACTGAAACGATTTCGATGGAATCTGGTACAGAGACATTAACTCTCAATTAATACAGAATCATTTATTACCGATTAGAGATAAAAATCGAACCGAGAGTTATAAAGGTCCTCTCGAGTCTTACTGGCGAGAACGGGAACGCGCAGATGTGGAAATTTTTTGATGGGAATTGAAACGGCCGGGAGTGGATAAATATGCTGGGAATGTTACATTTTTATTTTCGTTATTTAAAATTAAAATTTTTTTGGTAAAACGGGACCGGAAATAAAGAAAACGGGTTCGGGACTAATTTGAAGGAAACGTGCAGAAGTGACAATTTTTCTATGGAAATGGGAGTGAAAGGGAGTGATGGATATAAAACGGGTTTACCGAGAACGGGACTAATTTGAAGGAAACGGGCAGAAGTGACAATTTTTCGACGGAAATGGGAGTGAACGGGAGCGATGAGTATAATCGTGAGTGGGCGGGAACGGATTAAGAAAAGCACTCCCGTGAGTATCTCTATTACTGACTGAAGGTTCATGTGGAATAAATTTTTAGTTACACTCAATTTATTAAATATAAGGTTTTATTATAATTGAATTTATGGAGGTGTAAGTATAAATTAGGTCAGTTATTTAAATCAGATGCATAGCAATAAATATTTTATTATCTACTCATCTTAAAATTTTGGAGAATAATGTAAATGATTTTTTTTTTATACCTGGTACTTGAACTTATGTTTAAAATTATTTCTTTGGAAATAATCGGTATAGAAAATACTATCTATTGTATATGACATGTGATTAACAGTTTTAAAATAAGATGGATTTTCAAAATACGAATGTCATACATAAGCCAATAAAAATAAAACATAAGAGAGATTTGCATAAAGGTGATAAAAGTAAGCAATGGATTTTTGAAGTTATAACAATTTAGGTATACGCCCATTTAATTATTTATTTATGTATTACCTTACACCGAGAGTATTGCAATAAAATGTTAGGTATAAAATTTTTTTCATAGCCTTATTATAGGAATCCACTAATTAAATCAAAATCAAATCGCTGAAACGGCTGGACCGATTTTGATAAAATTTTATATACACACTCTTTATACACTGAATTAACACATGGACTAAATTTTATCCCGGTTGTAAGTTCCTGAGGGATACAAAATTTTTCAAACACGCCCCTCAGAATTAAACTTAATTCGATGAAATCTGGTACACAGGCACTATTTATCCTGAGTTAACACATAAGATAATCTTATCATGATTAAAAGTTCCTGTGGGATGACTGAACCGAATTTTATAAAATTTAATATACAGATACTATTTACTATGAACACATATAGTAATAATTTTTATTAAATATATGATAGTTTTAGTCGGTATAGTTTTATCCCGATTGAAGGTTCCCGGGAGAAGAAGGGGGATACAAAACGGGGGAGGGGACCGAATTCAATGCGGGCGAAGCCGCGGGTCAAAGCTAGTTAATAATAAAATTAATTCTAGTGAATTCCAGGTAGATGGTCAAACATTTCAATGATCGAATAGATACTTGAATGGTTTTAATGACTTCTTATTCTACAAATTTTATAATCTTTAGGATTTTTGAACAAACTGGTCAGTCCATTTTTGAATTTTATAATGACCGGAGCTATTTGTATTCTTATTATCAATGCAGTTTAGTTTTTTTTTAAATTTTCTGCCGTAAAAATGTCTGCGAACAAAGCAATTGCTAGTGCCTCAGGAGTTGGAGATAAAATCGCTGAAGAATCACTGTATAGTGAAATATCCAAGTTGAATTAAAAGATGCAGAAATCATTAAAATGTTTGACCATCTACCTGGAATTCACTAGAATTAATTTTATTATTAATTTTTATAATATTTTAAATTAAATAAAAAAAAAAATTTTAAAAATTACTGTGTGTATCCAGCTTCGAAGCCGTAACCTTCAGAACATGAAGCCGACACGCTGACCACCAAGCCACTGGGCTCTGGTTGTATGTCATATTAAATTCGTATAAACGGCATGAAAAAAAATTGTAAAACTTTAAAGGCATTTTTCTCGAAAACGACTGGCTATTGCATTTTACTATTTTAATATATTAATACCTTAAAGGTATACTAATAATATGCGAAGTCTCATCTCGAAGTCAATTCCCGACCCCGTGCCCTACCCTTGTGAAAGTTAATGGTATTGTTATGCGTATTTGAAATGATTTATTTTTATAGTAATGCAAGTAGGCGTGGCAAATTTAAAAAAAAAAAGTGAACTAACTGTTATAATTAAATGTAATAAATATTGTAATTTAAAAAAAAAACCGTAAGCCGCGGGGCCCTGTCACGGAAGTCGAATTTTTCCCTTCATCATCGGTATTGAATGTCTACAAGCGAAATGTGATTGAAAGTGCACAAGGGATTTGCCATTTTGGTGCTTTCACAACTGATGGTGAGTGTCCAGCTGATCGATAAGAAATGGATAAAAAATTTAAAATAAAATATAAAATTCAAATACTTACTAGTTTTTGATTAAACCAAGGCTTGAATGCTAAAAATTGATAAAAATAAAATAATTTGACAAATACCTATTCTTATAAATGTTTGATTTGAGTGTACATATTCATTCTAAAAGATCATATTTGTCAATAGTATTTTCTCGCTAAAAAAAATGTTATAATTTTTTTTTTTTACATATCAATTGTGCTTATAGAATACTACAAATATAAAATTTATACATGTATCTTAGCTATTGCTTTCATTAATTTCAACATTTCACAGTGACGCCGGCATTTGATAAAAAAATAATATTAGAATTTTTATTCCTTTTTAAATTTTTAATCGATTAAAAAAAAAATCAGCCACTAGAACACTCGTCGTCGCTTTTTGTTAAAAATTAGGGTTAAGTCCCTACTCTATTTTACTGTGAATACACAAGAACATTGCCTCAAAACATTTTGCATATGACGCACTCATTTTGGAAATGTTGTGTTCTTATCGCAATACAAAATAATACTGGCGTCTCAAGCACAAAGCGTAGTAGTCTATCCTACCCTTCAACGAATGGTACAGTAGTGGAGCTTCCTAATAGTTTTCTCTTGAAACAAATTTAGCCGACGCTCTTGTGTGACACACTGTAAATATTGGCGTAAAAATCGTGGGGGTAAAAATACTTAACCTGTACACAAAATTTCAGCCCTCTAGGTTTATTTGGGGATATTTTGACCAGAACAAAACTGTTAAAAAACCAGAAAAATCATGTTCTTTTCGGTATAAAAATGATGGGGGTAAGGGTTAATAGTTGAGACCTCCAAAAATTGTGGGGGTGGGGGTAAAATTTTAAAACTTTCAAAAAGCAGACCTTAGGTACGAACCCTATCAACATACTAAATTTCAACCCTCTAAGTTAATTCTGGGGGGCTGTGAGCGTTTTAGATCCAGCCAAAATACTTTTTTCCCCTCTTCTCCCTCCAAATCGCCCGAGGAAGCTGAATGTTGGATATGTTGTAGATAATTGACCGAAACAGTATTTACAACCGGTTTGGAAAATTTTTATTATTTTGTTGCGCCCCCCCCCCCACCACCTCCTTAAGAATTGAGTATGATCCAAAATTTCCCCAGAATTTGACCCCACTATGATAGTATTGTTGTACATCGGAATGAGCCCCATTTACCAAATTTCAACTCCTCCCGTTCACAGGAGGATATATATATATATATATATATATATATATATATATATATATATATATATATATATATATATATATATATATACATATATATATATATATATATATATATATATATATATATATATATATATATATATATATATATATATATATATATATGACATTTTTTTTCAGAATCGTGTTCTACGAGTCCGAAAATGGATGCCCCCGACGCCCCTACTCTTACCTCGTACCGTTCTTATCGTATAGGCTGTAGAAGTCTAATTTTTTCAGAGAAAAAATCGACTAAAAATATTATTAAAGTCAGTTTTTATTGTAAAGTATGAATTTTGGATTTTTTGGAAAGAAAAAATATGTTCATAAGGGCCTTCCAGTTCACACAATTTAAGGTCCTTTTTAATATTAAAAATAAAACACAAAGACTATTGGCGGATAAGCATAGGTAGGAATGCCCTCGTACAATTTGTGTTGGCTTTTTCTTGTTAATTGATATCGACATAAAATTAAAATTTACTGAGATTCAACCCTTAAAAACTTAAACCCTTCTTTTGAAACCCCGATCAGCTGGACGTTTATCATCAATTTTGAAAACACCGAAATAACAATCCGCCCAGTACCCTTTCAACCACATTTAGGTATCTTGAAAATACCGAAGATGTAGCAAAAATTTCGACTCCCGTAATGGGGCCCCGCTGCTCATGGCGTTTTTTTATTTTCCTACAATATATTACAAGTTTAGTTGTACGAATAGGACCGACTTTAGACTTCCAATTATAATTACGATTTATTAAATAAAATATTTAGCAATTGTAACCTATTTTTGTACAAAAAAGTAATAAAAAAAAATTTTTTTTTAGAAAGCGTTAATCTAAGCACATAAACAGACTACAATTCCTAAATATTTTATTTGATATAGGTATATTAATTTATACTTTAAAATCTAACGACGGTTCTGTTACGGTAACTGAATCTGCGATCAGTGTTTCCTACTTAAGTGGTTTCTCTTACAGAATAGATATTTATTCAATATGTCAAACACACCAGTGCTTTTCATCAATATGTTATAAAGTACCGATATGTAGTTGCAAACTTGTAAAAGCTCATGTGACATAATTAGTTATATCCCATTTCAAATACAATTGATCATGTGTCACCGTTAAAAAGTTAAATAATTCTTATATTCGAAAAAAATCAATCTTCTATTCTTTTCTAAAAAGAAACTGTAAATTTAAAATTTACGTAAGTGCAATAATGAAAGAGGTATAGCCAAGAAAACAGACATTATTTAAATTCATAAGTGGTGAATCTTGGTTAAATTTAAGTGAAATGGACCATATTATAAGAGTATCGTAATCGTTGAATTTAATGAATAAAATTCAATTAACACTTATCCAATATTTTGCCTATAATTATATAGTTGTTGAAACTAAATTCAATTGCATGTGGATATTGTAAAATAATAATTAAGAGTCAATTGACTTTCATGGTATGCAAGAGATAATATTTTTGGCTAGCATAAATTCAGTTGCAACAAAAATAAAAAATTTGGTGTAAGGAAACTAATTTTTAATGAGTTATTAAATTTGTGATTTTATGCTGAAAATCTTAAAAGGATTAAGTAGAAAGAAATTTAAATTATTTCAACAATAACAAACATTTATTACATTAGATACTGGAAACAATGTACATTTTTACAGAGTACGCAGTATAAAATTTAAAAGTTACATTTATTTAAAATGAAACTGAAAGATTAATATTTAATCAAAAATGATAATAATTGTAAAAGCCACAATGCTCAATTAATATCCCTAAATTACTTTCTAACAGTTGAAATCAGAAATTATGAATACAATATTAGACTATTGATGATTTGCCAAAATGAAGAAAATACGATATACAAAATTAGAACGATACAGAAATCTTACCGTAGCATTTGAAAATTAATTTGTATCAAAAATGTAAATAAACTGGATATACCAGGTAAAGTGTATACAATTTATAAAGATTAGAAAAATAAACTATAGTGTGTTCAAGTTAAACTTAAGCCTGACCAAAACATTGCACATGACAGTAGCTGTCAGTGATACCTGGCTTAGTTCAATCGACAACGCAATTTAGGTTTATTATTCGTGAAGTGAATTTTTTAAAATCTTTTAATTAATATGACTTTAGATAGAATTTATGTAGAATTACATAGTTTATTAACAAATTACAGAAGTATTATTTTGGGAGTTTTATTTTATTTACTTTTCACATTTAAATGAACAAAAAACATATATATGCACATTTACAAGTAAAAAGACATATTAAGTGTATAATTATCATTTATTTTAGTAAAAATTACGTCATGATGCACGATCGAAAAAAAAATTATAAAATTTATAAAAAACTTTATTGCAAACTTTTAATATTATTGTTTTATTTAAATACAATTCAAGCAATCCATATCACTGCCATCGTCACTGTCGTCGGAACTTTCTTCTAAATTAATAATAAACCTGTCACAAGAATCGTCTACAATGTAGTCCAGGTCCCACATTTTTTTTTCTTGATAGCACACATGCTTAATAGCATTTTGCCAATTTTCAGGCGTAATTTCTCGGGTTATTTTTAATAATAGTTGTTCAACATCTTGCAGCTTATATGTTTTATTGTTTCGTGCAATATATGATTTTACCTAAAAAAAAAAAAAATTTTAATATATTTATATAAATGTTTATAGTAATTGTAATTACTTCTAAAAAAGTTTTACCTGTCCCCAAATTAGTTCAATCGGATTAAGTTCGCAATGCCGAGGTGGTAATCTTAAAACTGTTATGCCATGTTTCTCTGCTAATAGATCAGTAGTATACTGAATATATTTACTTTTATGGCGCGTTAAAATTTCGTACAACTGTGGTTTTATCATGTCTTCTGAATATTCGATATTTTTGTCTTTCAACCACTGTTTAATTTCTTCTTTCCGAGATGTGCTAACAGGTATTTTTTCTGCACGCCGACTATGATACGGAGCATTGTCCATTACAATAATTGAATTTTTTTCTAATTTTGGTAAAATACTACCAAACCTACAAAAATAAAATAATTTTAAAAAAAATTGGATTTATTATATTGTTTAAAAATGAAAGTTTTTACAAACCATTTTTCAAATGTGTCAGCGTTCATTTCTTCGTGGTAATCACCACTTTTTTTTGAAACAAAATAATACAGGCCGTCTTCCAAAAATCCACTATCCGATCCGATGTGTGTTATTATAAGCCGCCGTCCTTTACCTGGTGTTTTAAGTCCAGTTGATAGCCAACACAAAAACGCCTCTTTACTTGATTTTATTGTTCTATCAACCCAGATTTTATTAGTTACGTGGCCTTCGTTAACCCATGTCTCGTCTAAGTAATAAATTTTTCTATTTTCCTCTCTAAATTTTTTAATTTTAGTTAAATAATTTCTCCTCCATAATCTGATTTCATCTTTCTCTATTAGCATGCTATTTTGATGTCTTTTCGTAAATTCAAAGTCTAATTTTTCCTTTAAAAATTTATAAAACGTAGTTCGCTTAAAATTCGGCAAATCTGGATCGTTATTTACAGCCTCTAATATTTTTCCTATTGTTGGTATTTCATTTCTAAAAAAAAATCATGCACTTTTCTACGGATAGCGAACTTGTCGAATTCGTCAACAGTGTCTGCAATAGAAGTACGAACTTTCGTACATTTTGGTTCTTTCAATTCCTTTGCTTCCCTATATTCGCGGACTGTGTTATAAACAGACGATTCACTAATCCCAGTATATTTAGCTGTCAGCTTATATATATCTTTTATTTTAATGTCTGGATTTTCTTCCAATAATGTTTTGTAAACATTTAAAATTATTTCTTTGGATTGCAAAGAAATCGCATTTTTCTTTATTCGTTTTTTAGGTGGTGATAACCATATATTTTCTTTTAAAATATTTGGCTGTTCCATTTTTTACAATGAATTTCACCAAACAAAGAATTTTAAAAATTAGTTCAAAGAAAATTATTTTAACAATAACAAAACACACACTATTTTAAAAAGAATAACAAAACAAAATAACAACTAACAAAACAAAGTAACAAACAACAAATAACAAAACAAGAAAACAAAATAACAACAAAAAACGAAAATAATAAAAACGGCAACGATAATCAAAAATCAAACAACTCTCGAATAAGATATACTCATAGAAGCATTAAGGATCGATTAAATATAACGTAAGACGCACTCCTTTGTACAAGCAATAGTAACTTGCTTGTTGTGTATTACGTGGACCAATCAGATTCAATATCACCATTAAAAACATTTAAATTGTTTGTTTACACCAGGCTTAACTTTAACTTGAACAGACAATACCTGTATACACATTATAAAGGTGATGACACACCATGGGTGTGCCAGATGATGAGTCCGATAAAATAGAAAAATTAAAATAATAAAATACAAAACAAATATGTGCAACCATTAGTTACAATACATAAAACTAAAAACGTGCCTTCGGCACGGACGCATAGATAAAAAATCACTAAGGCTACATAAATGGTATAATGAATAGGGTTGACCGGGGTAATTGTGAATTGGGGCAATTGTGAACGGCGCCTATAATTTCTAAAATAACATTAATATTGTTAAAAATCAACTCTTAATATGTTTTCTGTCCTTTCTTAATATGTTATTAAAATTTCTTATTTTGAAAAAACCCTTGCAAAATTTTATGTATCTTACTTCGACCAATCCTCAAAAAAAATTTTTTTAAATACATTTTCTTTTTTTAAAAGGTAAGAAATGGTTAAAAGTACTTCTAAAGAAGTAGTCAAAACCCTGAGAGGGTTCTTTATTAACTGCTAAAGAAATTGGACAATTTATCACCAATTCACAATTACCCCATGATTTTAAAATTGTGGAGTAATTGTGAACGTCATTCACAAATGCCCCCATTCGGTCAAAAATTTCAGTAGTGTCCTTTTCATAGTTGAAAATGTTGATGAAGGTGCTGGTGACCTTATTGTACAAGTTTCCGTTGTACAAACAATACAAAAAAAAAATTATTGTTTTTTATTCATGTAAACTAAATATATTTCCTTGAAAAAGTCTTATTTTCCTTGTTTTTGTGCGAATACATGTAATTTTTTGATTTTTTATATGATAAAATGACAAAATATCATCAAAATATCATTTTTAGCTTGTAATAAATTTGTTCCTACAATTTTTGTTATTTTTCTTTAACCTTGATTTTTTGTAGAAATTTGAGGTATGCGTAACTTGCATTAAACAAAGAGAAATTGTGACCGCTAAAGTATGATGAAAAATTTGAAAGTGGAGTAAATGTGAAGAATTTGAGTTGGGCTTTATTCTGACGTACCACGCTTCTCTTGTAATCCATTCTAAATAATTTTTCCGATGGCATTCACTTTTACCTCGAAATTCATAAGATTTGCAAAACCGCACCGGGGAAATGTGAATGGCTTATAAAATTTTTGTTTTTCATACGCATTTGCTCAAAATTTGTGTGGTGCATCGTGAATAATGTAGAATTAAAAATAAATCAACCATAATGTGATATATAAAATAGAAAATACTTAAAACAACTCTTTTATCTCAACTTATGAAAATCCATTCACAATTACCCCGGTCAACCCTAATTTCTCAACTATTCATTGTAGGTGTCAAAGAAAATTATTCTAACCACATATTTGGAATATTTCAAAAGAAATTATAAAAAAATAATTAAAATCCAAAACAAATTATCGGTATCAACACCGAGCATTCCCAATTGAAATTAAAATTTACATCTTTAAACAAAATTTTAAGAGAAATACAAGAACTACATTTCCTGAAGGGATCTGTAGCCAGTGATGGTCGTTTTACTTTTTAAAATGAAATTTGAAAAGAAAAATAATGTCTAAGCATCCTTAAGGGATACGAAGACGAGAATGGTTCTAAACCATTGGATTGAACGACCCGATTGAATCTCGTCGACGACCAGATTAAATCTGTCCTAATGTAACAATAATATCTTTAAAGTTATCCAACAATTATCGCATGCGCGCAAGAATGTTCTAGAAATAGAATAAAATAGAAAAATACGTTACACAACCTGAATATTAATACATGTATGTGAATGCATTGAAATATTCATTTACTGACCATTTAGACAAACAAGAACATTTTTTAATATTATAGTTATATAATGAGTATGTCTAAAATATAGATATGTGTAGTGGTCATTTCAACTAGGTAAACAAAATTTATAGAAAATAGTTAATTAAAAATTAATTGAAATACCGCTACACAGTTAAACATATTATAAACCCTCTATATCAATGTTTCTTAATCACCATAAAATTACCTATCGGTGAAATTAATCGCTACAATTTTTATTTTAAATCAACCAGTAAAAAATATATAATATTTTAGTTATCTACTTCTACAATTTCAAAGGTGATTATGAAGTCATATTTAATAATAAATTACTTATTGTTAGGTTCCCCAAGGGATGTTGTCTGTCTGTCGTGGGATCCATAACTTCTCTATGGGATCTTGTCTGTCTGTCACAGCCTGCAACATATTAATGAATAAATTAACGGGCACAGCAATGAACCAACTTCATTGTACGGTACCCTTCTTTTTTAAGTTCGTTGATAATATACTTACAGCAGTTGCCTTTGCCTTTATGACCACGGTCTCCATACATTCAATTCATTCCATCCTAAGTTACAATTTACAATGGAAATTAGAGACGGAAAACAATGAAAATTTCTTGATACGCTTATTTTCAATAAAGACAACACTTTAACTACTATATGGTATAGGAAACAATATACGTCATCCTGTATTTTCAATTTTCATTCTGGACACACCTACAAACAAAAGTTAAATGTAGCCTCCAACCTGAAAAATAGATTCCGTCTACTTAGCCATCATAATCATAGACTTATAGCCCGCAAAAATGTAGGGGAGAAGTGGCATGAAAGGGACGTTTTTGTTTTAAGCGTTCTAGTAAATAAACGAGATAATAAATTAAATAGTTACGAACGGAATTAGAAACTTCAGTTATCTTACTCTTGAAATAAAATCCAATAATAAACATTTCCTTGTTATTAGTTGTAATTTTTCTCAGTTTTTAAAAAAGTGCATTTTGTCCCTTTCATCAATAGACTGTATTGAAAGGGACATGATAATTTATGAAAGGGACAATACTAAATATCATTCATGTTGTTCAAATTTCCCCCTTATGTACATAGGACATACGGTTCATACTATTGCGCAGGTCATCTTACTGAACTTACGTAGTAATAAATTTGATTCAATAATGGGAATAATCAAATGATTTGGAGGTTTTAGTAATGCGTGGTTTTAGTAATTAAAATCATTGTTTTTCATTCGATTATTTTTTTCGAAAATTTTAAACTAGAAGGTTTTTTTTTTTTTTTTTTTTTTTTTTTTTTTTTTTTTTTTTTTATTAAAGCGTTTAGCTGCTAGGCTATATACGCTTTCGTTATATCATGATACATACAATAATTATATCTTTGAATATAATCAGTATAGTTACATTAATAATAATTTAAAATATTTACAATTAGTTTCATAATACATGATTAAATGTAAAAATATTCTACAAAATATTTTGTTTGACTATTAATTTAATATATTGGTACTTAATTAACTGATTACTTATATAACATATTTTGATTTGTTTTATCGTTAGTTATCATCACTTATAATAGAATTAAATGGTACAGGATGATTCAGATTTTTATATCAAAACCAATGGAGTATGTTTTTAGTTTTTAAATGTTCGAACAGATTTTTCAGGATTATTTCACTATCTTGTAAGATGTATTTCATATCGCAACTGGCACTAATTCGGGTATTTGGACATTCTGTAAGGATATGTTTTACAGTGAGCTGGACGTTGCACTTATTGCATATGGGAGGATTTTTCCTTTCTATTAGATGTCGATGCGTGACTAATGAGTGTCCAGTTCTCAGTCTTGTTAGTATAATCTCTTCGCGTCTAGATTGCCGAAAAGATGATTTCCAAGAACTGACGTCTTCTTTTATAGTTCTTAAGTGGTTGTTGGAATTGTTAAGCCATTTTTTATTCCAGTTTTGGATTAATGATGTTTTCCACATTGTTGAGGCATCGTTCAGCGGTATAGTTTCCAGAGATCTTTCTAAAAGGTGTGTTTCTGTTGCTAATGTGTCGGCTTTCTCGTTACCATGTATGCCAGCGTGCCCTGGGACCCACATAAATTTAATTATTTTACTATTTTCCAGTAGTTCATGTGTCTTCTTTTGTATATTTAGAATAATGGCATTTGGTGTCTTGGAATTTAGACTGTTTATCGCACTCATGGAGTCTGTACAAATGATATAATTTTTTTCATTTGATGATTTTATAAATTCCAGAGCTTCACAAATTGCCATTAGTTCAGCTGTAAATGAACTGCAACATGGATGAAGTTTAACTTTTATGTTCGTGGTGTCCGAGAAGATACCGCAGCCTACCCCATTTTTACTTTTTGAGCCGTCTGTGTAAAGAATTTTGTAATTGGGATACGAATTTATTGTTTCTTGAAAGTATTGTTGATATATTTGTGAAGGTGTGTCGTCTCTTGACAGGTGTGTTAAATTTCTTATGATTTCGATCTCGATTTTTGATTTCCATGGAGGTTGCGACGGGTCTACCATTTTTATTACTGATGGAATTTTACACACATTTTCTTTTAGATATATTCTAATTCTAGCGGAAAGGGGTCGAGGATATCCCATCTTTATGGTAAAAATTTGTGTCCGTTGTTTGTTTGTGATCAAGTTATAGTTAGGGTGTTCTGGCATACTTCTGATTTTGAGCGCGTATTTTACCGCAAGATATAGTCTCCTTTGATTAAGCGTGAATTCTCCTGCATCGCAATATATACTTTCTATGGGGCAAGTTTTTATTGCTCCAATAACCAATCTTAATCCCATGTTATGTACTGGATCTAATATTTGTAGGTGTTTAATTTTGGCTGAGGAATAAATTATACTGCCATAGTCAATTTTGCTTAGTATTTTGCTTTTGTATATTGACATTAAACTTTTCCTGTCAGCGCCTTTGTTTCTATTGTTAATGACTTTTATAAGGTTCATATTGCGAAGACAGTCTGCCTTTAATTCTTTGAGATGTGGTACCCAGGTGAGCTGTCTGTCGAATGTTATCCCTAAGAATTTTGCCGTATTTGAAAATTGTAGGTCTTGATCAAAAAATTTTAAATTAATTTTTGTTAGTTTTTTCTTTTTTCGAGAGAATAGCATGCATTTAGTTTTGTCAATTGAAAAGGAGAAACCAGTTTTGTATGACCAATCTTCTAACTTTTTAAGGGTTTTTTGCAATGTAATTTGTCCTGCTCGTTCGTTTTTAATGGGTAGAGTTATTGCGATATCGTCCGCAAAAAGATATGGTTGTATGGGTTTTTTAATGACGTTCGTAATACTATTGATTGCGATGGTAAACAGGGTTGGGCTCAATATGGAACCCTGAGGTAGACCGTTTTCTTGCTTGCGAGTTGATGAAATACTATTTCCAATTCTGGTGCATATTTCTCTATTAGATAGAAAATTTGAAATGAAGTTTAGTAGATTTCCCCTGATTTTTTTTTCTGATAAAATTCTTAGTATTCTATATTTCCACGTCATATCGAAAGCTTTTTTTATGTCGAAGTATATAGCTATAACATTTTCTTCCATTTGAAATCCTCGACAAATTTCATCCTCCATTTTTACTAGATGGTCTATTGTGGATCTGTTGGTTGTAAAACCAAATTGGCAAGTGTGTAACATATTTTTCTGTGTAATAATCCAACGTAATCTATTATTTATTATTTTTTCCAAAGTTTTACATAGACTACTTGTTAGAGCGATGGGGCGATAACTATCGACATTTGTTCTGGGTTTACTAGGCTTTAATATGGGTACTATCATAGATTTCTTCCAAGAAGATGGAAAAATATTATTTTTCCAGATTTTATTGTAGATGTTCAAGAGCTGTAATTTTGCGTTTAAATGTAGATTTTTGAGCATAACTGGGTGTATTTTATCTAAACCGGGTGAAGAGTTTTTGCTATCACTTAGTGCAGTTTCCAGTTCTTCTAGAGTTAGTTCTTGGTTGTAAGGTGCGTTAGTAGGGTCATTGTAGTTAATAGGGATTTGTTCTTCTTGGTCTTTATGGTGTAGGAATTGACGGTTGTAGTTATGAGTTGCAGATATAGATGCAAAGTGGTTGTTGAGGACTTCTGCAATTTGGACTGGATCAGTCAGTAGCCTATCTTGCTGTTGTATTTGTTTGAGTCCGTTGTATGATCTTTTGTTGTTTAGTTTCCTAACTTGATTCCAGATTACGTCTGTTGGTGTGTTACTGTTAATAGTTTCGACGAATTCGGACCATTTTTGCTTGCTTTTTGTTCTTATTAAATTTCTTGCAAGAGCTCGTTTCTTTTTAAATTCAATAAGGTTAGCTAATGACGGATGTTTGTGGTGTTTCCGTAGTGCTCGCTTTCGTTCAGTGATGGCCGACCGTATTTCGTGACACCACCAAGGTACGTTTCGTTTTCTTCTTGTTGGATTGCTTTGCGGAATAGTAGTTGTTGCTGCGTTGATTATGTCTTCAGTAAATTTAGTTACAATTGTGTCTATGTCATTGCTGTCAGTTATACTTAGCTTTGAGGTCAGGTTTTGAAAAGAAGCCCAGTCTGCTCTTTCTACTTTCCATTTACTAACGTGTTCCGATTTCGTTTGAATTAAACTATTAAAGGTTATGATAATTGGAAAATGGTCACTCGCGCATAAGTCTTGATGGATGTCCCAGTTTATGTCCGGTACTAAGGAGGAGGTGCATAGTGTGAGATCTATTGCTGAGTAAGTACCTCTAGAAATACTGAAGTGGGTAGCTTGGCCGTCATTCAGAAGGACAAGATCATCGTTTCTTGACAGTAGATGTTCGATTTGAATACCTCTAATGTTGTTGTTGACGGATCCCCATATTTCGTGATGTGCATTGAAATCGCCAGTAAGTATGTACGGTTTTGGTATTTGTGCGAGTAATTTTTCGAGGTCTGTCGCGTTGTAGGCCCCATGAGTTCCAGGTGGTAAGTAGATGTTGCAGATATTTATGACTTTATTTGGAGGAAGTGTTAATTTGACTGCGACAGCTTGTATGTTGGTGGTTAATTGTATTTCTTTGGAAATATACGAATCGTCAACTGCTATTAGGACTCCTCCAGATGCTTTAGCTCCGCCAGTGTAGTCTTTGCGATATATTAGATATTTGTTTAGTGTAGCTTTCTGTGTTGGGAGAAGATTAGTTTCTTGAAGTGAGATTACTATGGGATTATACGAATTAATTAGTTGTTTCAGTTCTTCGATGTGTTTAGAAAATCCATTCGAATTCCACTGGATGATATGAGCCATTTTATTAGGTGTTAGTGTCTGAATCATTCGTCTGCTCGTCTGATAGCAGATATGATGATTCGAGTTGGTATGTTATTATGTTAATTATTTTCGTCAATCTTATTTTTAGTGTTCGATCTACAATTTTGTTGTGTATAATTTTCAAAATTTCTAATAGTTGTTTTGGATCTTTGGTGTACGATGTGCTGAGTGTTAAAATGTCGTTTGTTTCTTGGGCTTCTTTAAGAAACTTCTGTAGTTGGTCTGTTGATAATGGGAATTTGGAGTCTGACGAATCGATGATTTTTCTGAGATATTCCAAGGCTGGATCGAAGTTGCATTTCTCTTTTCCAATTGTTTTGCTTTTCTTTGTTCTTTTTTCTGTTTTCTGGGGTTTTTCATGACTTGTTTTTTCGTCTGAGTCATTGATATTTTCGCTTGTGGAGGACATATGGGCTCGTTTATTTTGTTTGGTTATTTCTTCAATTTGTGGGTTTACGGTTGTTTCCATAGCCATTTTTTCATTGGTTGCTGGTGGAATACTTTGGTTTTCTTGAGCCTGCTCTTGCGGTTCGAGGTTACTTGCTAGCACATTACTATATACTAAGTTGCCATTTTTGGGTTGACTTTCCTGAGTCTGTTCTTGCGGTTCGTGGCTTCCAGCTAGCACGTTACTATATGTTAAGTTGCCAATCTTGGGTTGACGCTTCGTGCACACGGCGATCAGATGTTCATTGCTACCGCAGTATGAACACGTCTTTGGTTGATCTTCATACGTGATCATAGCACGATTTCCTTGTACGTATAGGAACGATGGTATATGCTTTTTTAAGTTGATTCGTGCTACACGGTTTCCGTTCTTTATTTTGGTACCACCTACTGCGTAGTCGCTTGACCAATATTCGTCTTGAATAGTTAATACATCACCGTATGTTGATAGTGTTTCGAGAATATGGGTATTATGTAATTCGAAAGGGAGGCGTAGGATTCGTACCCGTCGTATACCAAGTCCAGCATGCTCGGTTTTGATTCTAGTTATCTCTCCGTTTTCTTTTTTGATCTTGCTTTCACCGTTTAATTTTTCTAGGATGTTTTCACATGTAACATGGTCACCGAATTTAAGAAAGAAACCATTTGGTTCATTCTGTACACCGATTAACTTGGTATCTGAGTTCTGAACGATAACTTTGAGTGTATCAAATATCCAATTGAAACATTCTTTGATGGATGGTTTGTCTGTGACATCTTGTGAAAAGGAACACCACAGCGTATTTACACGTAGGCTCATTTTAAATTGCTATACGGTATATATGTATAATATCATATATACCGTATGCATGTAATAATAATAATAAGAATTATTTTATTTACAACAATTAATTCAACCACACTCTGTTTCAAACTCCCGAAGAAGGTTTAAAAAAATTATGTAATTATTGCAACGAAAAAAACATGATAATAGAAAAAAATTGTGACATGCGGATATTCAAATAAAACTAATTCGAAATCACTAGTCTTAAAGGTAGTCCCTTTCATAACTGTTTGCTCTGTCCCTTTCATAAATATCACACCCAAATTAAAAATTTAACCTCTAAATCTACAATTTTATTTAAAAGATATCTTAATTGTTATTTTCCTCTAGTTGAAAGAATAGCTAACCGCATATAACTACAAATTTCAAATAAAGTCGCCAAGTGCGTGTTTGACACGCATTAAGAGGCTACTCAGAGAGCCACATAGTACAATTGCAATCTTTTTCGTACACAAAATTTGTCAAAGGTTGATTCATACAATACCACTGAAGCGTACCTAAAACAGAAAAATAAAATATAATAAACAATTGTAAAACTAATTAAAATAACAATTTATGTAAAGTTTAATAAGTGTGAATAACAGTTAAAATGTAAACAATACCCCTGTCGCAGCATCCTGCATAACATAGCGAATTTCCATTTATAAAAATTAGTTTTTCTCGGTAACCAGTTTATGTAGAATAATTTATGGTTTAAAAACCTTTTCTATGTGATTTTTTTCCTCTTTCCAATGGTGTAAAAAAATGTGAAAAAAATTTTTGAATTTGGAAAAATTTTAGCAAAAAGCTAATTAATTGTTTTCACGAAAAATGCCCAAAAAACCATGTTTCCGGCATCGGACATGTCTGGCTAACGAACTTGTCCAACGGTTTGAGACTTTCAGTATTTTTACCAAATTTCGTAAAGCTGAAGTTACGAAGTGTTTTCTGAAGTATTTTCTCTCGAGTTCCATAATTCATTTATTCAATTAAGTTGTAATTCTTTTAGCGAATTTTCGAATCGAAAAATACGAAAAATCAGCTATTACAGCCACTGTCGTGTATATATATATATATATATATATATATATATATATATATATATATATATATATATATATATATATATATATATATATACTGTGTGAGTTTTTCGAGAGTTGCCATTTTTATTAGAGCCAAACCGTTGATTTAATCGAAAAGTTGTTAAAATTAGAGTTGTAGATATCGACGGGGGCAACCGATTGCTATAGTCAGGAGCTTTATAGCTCTTATGGTTTTCGAGCTATGATACAAACTTATAGATTTTTAAATGAGACTATATATTAATTTTTTGATAAAACTGATCTAATGCATTAATTAACAACATAAATGAGCAAAAAAAATTTTTTTACTCAAGTTTAATTTTTTAATTTTTCTTTAATTTATAAGTTAGGCGGTAAAAATATGCATATGTACTTGAGGCTACTTCAACCGATAGTGTTTTTATTGGTTACATTTCCATTACATCCAAGAAAAAAACCTTTTCCAGTACCATTTCTATCATAAATTTGGTGAAAATGTTGGAAGTCCCAAACCGTTGGACAAGTTCGTTAGTCAGATACGTCCGATGCCCGGAACGTGGTTTTTGTTCGTGAAAAAAATTAGTTTTTTGCCAAAATTTCCACTTATTCAAAAATTTTTGCGAAATTTTTTTACACCATTTAAAAGAGGAGATAAAATTACATAAAAAAGGTCTTCAAACTATTATTTTATGTCAACTAGTTTCCGAAAAAAAAAACAATTTTTTTAAATGGAAATTCGCTATGTTATGCAGGATGCTGCGACAGGAGTATTTCGATTTTATTTATATGCAAAAAAATGAAAAGATATTAATTACCAATAATATTAATAAATATATTAAGTAAATTTTAAATGATTTTTCCTCCTTCCTTCTAATGGTGTATATAAACGTCACAAAAAATTTTTAACTTGGGAAAATTTTGGCAAAAGACTAATTTTTTTCATGAAAAATGACCAAAAATACCATATCCCAGGCATCCGACATAGCTGGCTGACAAACTTGGCCAATGGTGTGGGACTTCGGGACTTCCAAAATTTTCATCAAATTTCGTAAAAGTAGGACATTTCGTTTAAGAGTGATCGTGCGGACACACACACACACACACTCTCGTTAATTCAAACCTGAGTCGACTCTCGTTAATTCAAACCTGCGATAATTCGAACCTCTCTATAATTCAAAGTTATCACGAGTTCCCTACAAAATCTCTTTATATTTCGAACTAAATCAATACATTTTTATGCACTTGGTAATTCGAACGAAAGAATCATTGCTACGTAACAAAACGACGCGTTAATTCGAAGTCATCGGCGTCAAACACTCGACAATTCAATGTTGCAGAGAGAAAGAGACAGAAAGATTATAAGTACATTTGTACATTTTGATTGATTTTGAACCATTTGAACCATTTGATATTTCAAACACTCGAAAATTCCTAATATTTTAAGAGTCCCTCGAGTTTCGAATTAAGGAGAGTCAGCTGTATATAATCCCGGGAGATTTCTTTTGGAACTGTAAAAAAATAGGAGTTTCTTCGGAACCCTAAAAAAATGGCATAATTCGGTAGTAAAAAGGCAAAAGGAACTATCTGATATAATATAAATTTTACAGAAGAGACGAAATAGTGTGAAGAGACAAAATATCATAATTGGGAACTGTGACTAAAAAAATGAAAAAAATAGACATTTTTCGTTTGGAAGTTTTACTAAACGGCAAATACTTCCATCAGCACTTCATAAGCATATGGAGAGTTTTTTTCTTTTTAGAATTTTTCTAAATTATCACAGATGACTCCTTTTGCTCATTCTGTTAACTTTAGTATCCTTGAGCCAAGAGTCATACCGTTTTGCAATGTCAAAGATACTACTTTCTGATACTTTTTTTCTGACAAAAAAGCAGTTTCAATAGAAACTGCAGATGGATCCTTTTGCCTTTTTACTACCGAATTATAACTTACAAACCTGATACAAAATCAACGAAATGTGTATACATATGTATATGACTATAGAAGCTATTTAGCTATCCTCTTGTACGACACATATTATGTATCCTTCAGTATCTATAAGGACCCATTACATACCTATACGTTCAGTTATAATATAAACATATTAAATAAAAATCATTTATAAAAATTAATTTTTCTCGGAAACCAGTGGACGTAGAATAATGGTTCAAAAACCTTCCTTATGCGACTTTTTCTCGTGTTTTTGATGATGTAAAAAAGCCGCGAAAACTTTTGAACTTGGGGAAAGTTTAGCAGAAAACTGATAAAAATTTATAAAAATTAGTTTTTCTCAAAAACTAGTTCACATAGAACAATGGTTCAAGAACCTTTTTTTATGTGATTTTTTCTCTTTTTTCCAACGGTGTAAAAAAATGTGCAGAAACATTTAAATTGTAGCAAATTTTGGCAAAAAACTCATTCATTTTCATGAAAAATGCTCAAAAAAAACCACGTTCCTGACATCGGACGTGTATGGCTGAAGAACTCATCCAAGGTTTTTGCACTTCCAATGTTTTCACCAAATTTCATAAAAGTAGAAGTTTTAATTTTAATTTAAACCTTTTTACAATGCCGAGAAAATCCGTTATAAAATGTGTTTTGGCTATTACTGAAGGTATGTATTTGTATTAATTACACAGGCCAACGACTAAAAAACTTTTTTAATCCTTTAAGCATATTTTTATGGATTTTAGTGTGCTGGATCAGAAAATAACAATAAAATTGCTGTATCACCCACCATTTCCCTACATTTTACATCATAAACCTTTATATTCAAAAAAATGATTCAGAAAATTAATGCAATCAATATAATACTAAATATGCGAAAGCCAGCGATCCAATATCTTATAATGAATATAATATCTTATAATTCCAATATCTTTGCTCAAAGTTCCCGCATTTATCAGAAGCAAAGTTACAAGAGAGCATCTTCATTGGCCTTGATATAAGAAAAATGATGTTTGACTCTGAGTTTGAATTACATATAACAGTGACAGAGAAAGAGGCTTGAATTGCTTTTAAGGAAGTTGTTAACAAGTTTTTGGGTAACAAAAAAGATCCAGACTATAATATTATATAACCATTGTATCTAATATGCTTAATCGCTTCAACAATTTGGGATGTTTAACGAGCTTAAAGGTTCATTTTTTTAAACAGCCAAGCTAGACTATTTTCTGGACAATTTAGGAGCTGTCAGTGAGGAACAAGGAGAACGTTTCCACCAGGATATCAAAATAATGGAAAAACGCTATCAGGGACGTTGGAACACCAGGATGATGGGAGATTACTGTTGGTCCTTTCACCGAGAAAGTCAGCAAGCGGCACACAGAAGAAAAAGCCACATCCGAAGCTTCAAAGAAAAGAGAGAAAGAAAATATAAGCCCATGGACTCTTAAAACCTTCATAAAACTTAGTATTAGGAATTAAAATATATTTTATGTGTTAAAATAAAGTTCTGTTTGTGTTGTACAAGTTAATTTTTTTCCACTCCTATAGAATATTAGCATATTTCATTAAATCTGACATAGCCAAAATGTGACAAAACTGTGGGTGATACAAAATAATGAAATTCAAATTTGCATTTAGCACCCAAAAAAATATAAAGATCACCTATTAACATTAAAAAAGTTTTTTATGACCTTAATTTTGCAGGCCTGTGTTATTTATATGCAAACGAAACTTAAATTTTATCAAGCTTTTGTAAATAAAGTGCCTTTAAAGTTATAGACCAAGATCCAATGGTATGAAAATCCCCGTCATCTGACACCCTCATCATTTAAGTGAAATTAGAAAGTAAATATACCAAAAAATATAAAAAAGTCGGTTGCTCGTAATTAATCCTGGACAAATTGCCGTAATTAAGCGTATTATCGAAAATACATTTTTTGACGTTTTAAATTGTCAAATAATTTCAAAAAATTGATAATCAAAAATTGTTTTCATAGTTACAAAAAAAGGAAACAGTTTTTTTCCTAGCTACAAAATAATACACAAAAAAAATAAATAATGTAAAAGTCAAAAAGTATTTTATTTTTCTAAAAATAAACATTCTTTTTTAAAATTTTCTTTACTGATGTGGTTTGAGTTTTAATATCATCATGTAAACATTCAAGAGATATTTGTTTTTTATTTTTGTATTTTGTTTTCATTTGAGTGAATTAATAATAAATTATCAAACATATACTGCCATCTATTGCCCAAGGTACAGTTTTAATTACAGTTTTGAGAGTGGCCTATCTATACCAACCTAATACACTGTATTATCTATGCAGATGAGACAAATCAAGCAAACATTAAAAAATTCGCCAAGTGCGTGATAAACACGCATTATGTCAGCGTTTCGCAGTCAATAGCCTGAGTTCATCACAATTTTTAAAGTTCTGCGGCTAAAAGATACTAGAAGTACAGTATAAGAAATTTAAGTATATTTGTTTGTTACGGTTCATCATTCTCATAATTTCCTTTGAAACGATTACGAAATCCAAATTTTGCGGATTCAGAAATTTAAAATTTGGTGTAATGTTAGATCTTAATGACGCGTACATGTATCACCAGTCAACAATTAGAAAAAATTTTTTAGGACGAGGAGTTGTTAGTTAAAAAACAACAGCCCTAATTTAATGCGTGTCAAATACGGACTTGGCGAAGTTAACAAATATTTAAACCAAGACGTTTTGGATACAACGCGTCTTAACCGATTTGTGTTAGTTAATAGAAAGTTAATAGAAGAATCTTACGCGTATTCGTGTATTATCCACGACATTCGTATAATACGCGTATTGTCCGGTTAATATGCGTATTTTCTATTTCATGCGTATTAGCCGTAACATATATAAAAAGGGCTCCACAAGGCAAAAAATTTTTAATGTAATTATTTAAACTTCTACGTAACTATTTGTGAAAGCAGAGATCCGTAAATTATTTATTGGTTAACAATTGCATAAGTTTATGAAAAATTAGGGTAAAATTTTTTTCTAACGGGATCTTATTCTTTGAAGTGTTTTGAATACAGCATAATTAGCTATTGCTCATATTTTTAAGAGCTTTATTTCTATTTTTCACGTTTTTTAACTTGTGAACTAGACTATACACACGTCAATATAACCTCCAAAAAGAGTGTAATTCTGTTTTGAATTTGGAGAGTGAATATTACAATATTTTTATATTCTTAATAATACTTATAATAATAATAATACTTATATAATATTTTTATACTCTTAATAATACTGTTGTTTGTATTATAAAACTGGGACAAATAAATGACAAAAATTTTATTTTGGTTAAAATCATTGTTGTTAATAAATGAACTATAAATTAATTCGCCAAGTGCGTGTTTGACACGCATTAAATTAGGGCTGTTGTTTATTTAACTAACAACTCCCGTTCTAAAAAAAATTTTCTAATTGTTGACTGGTGATACATGTGCGCGTCATCAGGATGTAACATTATACCAAATTTTAAATTTCTGAATCCTCAAAATTTGGATTTCGTAATCGTTTCAAAGGAAATTATGAAAATGATGAACCGTAATAAACAAATATACTTAAATTTCTTATATTGTACTTATAGTATATTTTATCCGCAGAACTTTAAGAATTGTCATGAACTCTGGCTATTGACTGAGAAACGCTGACATAATGCGTGTTTACCACGCACTTGGTAATTTTTTTATAACGGACTATGTATATGGAAAGTGGCAGGCACATCGAAGATGGTTTCAACGCACAGACCTATGAGGCAATGAATACCAACGTTGTTTTCATAAAGCAATTGTCAACGTTATATGCGTTATATGAAATTACAATTAATTTCAAATAGGTAATTGAACGTAAATAATAATAAAATGTAATATTTGGCTACTTAATAATTTACTTCAATTTTAAATTTGATTTCTTTTCATTTTAGGTACAATTTAGAGAGCTAGCAGCTAAAATTCTTAATAACAAAATTTAAAAAATCAGTAGTAAAATAGCACAAAAATTAGGTTACCAAAAGTTGCTTCGTAATTTGTTTAAGCTGTGTTTATGATCAAAAAGATGGTAAATTTAAAAAAATTGCATCCTTTATTTATTCAGAGTGTGTAAAATTATTCCAATGTTTACAGATATTTTGTATATTTGTCCAAATTACTAACTGGCGTGAATAGGACGAGAATTAGGGGTCACTAGGAACGAAAACAGGGACAGGGTCACTAGGTCCGAAAACAATCGGAACGCATGCAGCATGAATGGGAACGAGTATCATATCAATAGGAACGCTAGAGTCAGAATGGGAACTACTTTCAAATGACTTACCAAGGCTAACCAAAATTTTATAAAATTATAAATCATTATAATTCAAAATTAACCCGTATATGTTAGCTATATTTTTGTTCTATTGAAAAAAATGTGTTAAATATGGAATGTAAATAAATTTATATCTATTTTAATACACTTGATGTTTTTAAGAGTATTCTAGAAGGCTTGTTAAAAATAAAATATGTAGAAATAAATTTATTAGAAACTTCGACTAAAAGTCAGATATATACACACATACATAAGATCATTAGTATTATTATTATTATACATAACATGGGTACGTGACCAAGTGTGTTAATACTGTAAGCGTGACACATACGTACAAATGGTTTTTTATTTGTCAAACGACGGTATCGAAGAGGTTAAGTTTATGATATATGCATATTTTTTCGTTTTTCCTTTTCATTCTCTTACCAGTAAAATTAATTTATCAGCTATTCCTAACATTTTATAGACAAACTGGACAGCCATGTCCAAAATTTTATTCACTCCTCATTCGTTTCCCGACACCCCAAAGGCGAGGTGAATAAAAACACCTATTTTTTTTTGGATGTGGCTATTTATACATACAGTATGTATACGCAATTGGCTATTTATACATACAGTATGTATACGAAATTGGCTATTTATACATACAGTATGTGTATGGAATATTTTGTTTAAACATGCAGTATGTATACGCAGTTGACTACTTATTCAGAATTACCGTCATTTCTGATGTATAATGCGCACATTGAGCACCAAAAATATCGTCAAAATTTCGTGGTGCACATATTAAAATGGACTTTTCCACTGGTGACAGTAAAATAACTTATAATAACAAATTTATCGATTCTAATAATAACGAAATTCTCGCGTACCACCGATTGAATTTTGTATAATCTTTTTAGCTTAAGAACGGATTTTTGGCGACGCGAACCGGAAGTTGCACATCTGAGGACTAAAAAATTTTTTTTTGTTATGGTAATAAAAAATTAGAGGCATTTTCTTATATATATATTATATATATATATTACACACATACACATATACGTAGTATTAATTTTTACGGATATAAACTCAATTTTAAATATAATAGGGAATATGCATGTTTTTAATTTATTTCCAAAATAGTTTAAGTCGATGTCAAAAAATCACAAAAATATATTATGAGTACAATTTGCGCCTTTATTTCAGAAAAATAAAAAAATGATTTTTCATTTTACATTATCATCATTTAAACATCACAATTTGGCGCGCTGACGTCACTTGAAGATATTAAAATAAGAAAGTTATTACCACCCAGGCCAGCAGCATTGTTATATAATTCGTTCTGTAGATGGCACTGCTTCTGATAATATCAAAAATCTAATCGTTTATTCTCCATTGCTTTCCATATCTGCCAATATTTTAATTTTTTTGACGAATAAAATTTAGCAAATATATTAAATAGTTAATGACTTAAATAATTAATTTTCAATTTAAAATTAAAATCAATGAATATTTTTTTCCTAGCAACTCCTTTTTAAAAAAATAATGACCAATATTTAATATTTTCCTAGTTACCTAAATCAATTTATTTTAACAATAATAAGTATTGATTATGAGACAAGTTACAAAATATTTAAAAAAAAAAAAATTAATTTTTATTCTATTTGATATATGTTTTCGTATCAGTGACAAAGTTTATAGAGTGTATCCTATTATTTATGGTACTCTATGTTATACCTTTAGTGCATATTTCATTCAGTATATAGGGTGGGATTGCCTAATGTCGGCCGGTGCCCTAAGGTCGGCCACTTGTTGCTTTTTTTTTAAAATAAGGCCTTAAGAAGTAAAAAATGCTTGGAAATCACATGGAAACAAAAGGTTCACCTATTCTAGATGTACGATTTCTAAAATGAATATTTTTTGTCAAGTAGTTAGTGTTTTATTACACTTAATCGATTGATAAATGGCAATTTGTGTTGAAAATGAATCGGCCGTTCTATAATTTGTAAGTTTAGTCAGTGCGGGAAATAAGCAATTATTCTTAAAGTTTTTAACAGTAACGATTAAATTTATGAAACTGATGACATTATACACCTCCAAAGAAGTTAGAAATTGTTTAAAACGTTTATCGTTTGAAATTTAAAAAATAAACGGGTGGCCGACATTAGGGATAAAATTTGTGAAGAAATCCTAAGGTCGGCCAGGCCGTCAACAAACTATTTTTCATGTACATGTTATTATTATTAACACACTAGTTGTAGGTAGTGGTCATAATAAGTGCTTCTGAAGTTACGCTATTCTAAAATCGAAATGTTTTTTATTATTTGTATTTAAACGATACTTTTCGTAATCGTAAATTTTGATCGTAAATATTTCATAAACGGTGCGTCGTAGTGACAAAATAACGAAATTTTTGAAGGCTTAAGCGAAGCAAGTTATGGGTATTCCAAACGTATTGCGACTATTAAAACCTACTTTTCGTTATCGAAAATTATCGATATCGAATTACTTATCAAAAATTGGTTATAACTGGTTAATTTAGGCCCAATTAGTCCGATTGAGTTGGTAAGCAGTAACATATTTTTAAAAAAATTACATTTCGTTACTTTTCGAAAACATAAACTTTTGATCGTAAATATCTCGTAAACGGTGCGTCGTAGCGAAAAAATAACGAAATTTTTGAAGGCTTAAACGAAGCAAGTTATGGGTATTCCAAACGTATTGCAAATATTAAAACCTACTTTTCGTTATCGAAAATTATCGATATCGAATTACTTATCATAAAGTGATTATAACTGATTAAATCAGGCTCTGTTAGTCCCAATATTGACATAACAAAAAATTTATTTGTCAACTTGACCTTAATTTCCTCTTTTAACAATCGAAATTGCTTTAATTTAGATAATAGCAGTTTTATGCATATTTATGTCTTAAGCAAAAGTAATCGTAATAATGTAATTAAATTACATCTTTTGTAATTTAGAAACTACAAATTACGATAATTATTGAACGTTAATATTATTTTTGCCAAAAATTATCAGTTTATTTAATATTAATATGTAATGTTGTTATTGATTAAAAAATATTTAAAAATGTTCTTTTATAATTCTATTTTAGTTTAAATTTAAATTAATAAAATATTTTAATGCTAAAGAGTTTTCTTTAAACGTTTTCCTTACTCTTGTAATCAACTACAATCAGGTAATTCATTTCTATTATGAAAAATCCGGGTGGCCGACCTTAGGAACATTTTTGGCCGACTTTAGGGCACAGGTGGCCGACTTAAGGGAAATACATTTTTAAAGATAAAAATTAAAATATTGTAATTGTTTATTAATTTAGAAATTTAATCTCTATTTAGTTAGAAAGGCGATACTTAAAAGTACTTAAAGAGATGACAAAAATACGCGTAAATTCAAAACTCAGAATTCTGCATATCATTAATTGTTTAAGTGGCCGACTTTTAGCACTCTCACCCTATAAAAAATAAACTCGACAGAAGTTTATGTTTAAAAAAAAAATTATTTTTACAAAAATTACAAGTTGAAAAATAATAATTAAACAATTTCAAATTTTATACAAGTTAAAAGTATTATAATAGTATCTACTTTACCACCGCGCGGTGATCGAGTTAATACGTAGTTGACTCCGGTGAGCTTGGCTTGAACGACTGTTGTTTGTCCTAATTTTGTCTTGACTTATATACAGCTGAATTTCCTGTTACTTTTTGAAATGACATTGGTTGTGTATCCTGTAGGTATATTTAATGGATATTAGTTCATACGTTGACTAGCTTTCTCTTGAAATTTGTATGACATTGGTTACATATCCTATGGGTGTTTTTAATGAAGTATTTTGAAGATTAGCTGATGTTCCATTAAGGTGGTTAGTCAAGAATTCATAACTCCTCCCTCCTTAAGATGGGAGTTCAATTTTAAAAGGGAATTGGACGACTGCATTTTCCACTGGTAGTGCTGCAGGCGCCATCATATACTGGACCATTTCTGGAATGTTTTCTTGTTTTTAGCGAATTTCCAAAAGTGAAACTGGAAATACGCTATTACAGTAGGTGTCATGACGGGACCTAAGCCCGGGATCATAACAGAAATGTGTTTTGAGGTCCCTAGAATACGAAAATGATATTCACTAAAATTTATATATATATATATATATATATATATATATATATATATATATATATATATATATATATATATATATATATATATATATATATGTGTCGCCACGATAACTCGATGTTGAAAAGGAAAAAAAAAATTATGAAGAAAATGTTCTTATAATTTTCTTTCTATGTTAAGTAGTTTTCGAGAAAATCGTAATTTTCACTATTGCCTTATTTTGCTCTCTTTGTCATTGTAATAAGTAATTTATATTTATATCTCAGTTCTTTACGAAGTATAAAAATATTTCCCTTTTTTATTAAAAAATTTTCTGAGAACAAGTGAAGTCTATTCACATACATGTGTTATAATAATGTTTCTCATTTATTGCATTATAATTAGCATGGTTCTATCTCATGTTGAAAAATGTAAATTAAACAGATTTTCTAAGCTAATGTAATGAAGAATTTTTTTTTTTTTTTTATTGAATTTTCAAGTAAACAAGAAATTGAAGATTATGTTATGATATAATATTATTAATATGAAACAAAACAAAATGTGTACAATGTACATATGTATGCACGGAAAAATATTTTGAATCGATTTTGAAAATTTTTCCACTAATAATTAATAATGTTAAAAAATTAAACCATTTCAAATGGATTTAAGGTGTATTTATGTGAGGTCAAGGTTTTCGGGACCTAAAAAGGCCAGAAATTAATTAACCAATCGATTTTAAAAATTTTTTCACAGTTAGTAAGTTAAAGTATTTGAATTAATTAATTAAATGATGTCCGCAAGAAGCTTACGGACTGCCATAAGTTATATGAGATCCTTAGAACCCTTTTCTTACTGTTAGAGTACTAGACTTGTATGAGTTTCGCCAGGATTTACTGATCCCAATAATTGTAAAAAATAAACTAAACGACCAATTTTAAAAATTTCTTCACTGTTACAGAGCTAAACTATTTTAGATAGATTTAGAATACATTATGTAAGGTCCGCCAGTGTCCATAGGACCCAAAAGTGTCAAAAATAAACTAACTGACCGATTTTGAAAATTTTTTCACTGTTACAGAGTTAAACTATTTTAGATAAATATCGATTACGTTATGTAAGGTCCGCCTGGGTCCATAGGACCCAAAAGTGTCAAAAATAAACTGTCTGATCGATTTTGAAAATTTTTTCATTGTTACAGAGCTAAACTGTTTTAGATAAATATAGATTCCGTTATGTAAGGTCTGCCAGGGTCCATAGGATCCAGAAGTGTCAAGATCAAACTAACTGACCGATTTTGAAAATTTTTTCACTGTTACAGAGCTAAACTATTTTAGATAAATATAAATTACGTTATGTTAGGTCCACCAGGGTCCATAGAACCCAAAAGTGTCAAAAATAAACTAACTGACCGATTTTGAAAATTTTTTCACTGTTACAGAGCTAAACTATTTTAGATAAATATAGATTACGTTATGTAAGGTCTGCCAGAGTCCATGGGATCCAAAAGTGCCAAAAATAAACTAACCGACCGATTTTGAAAATTTTTTCACTGTTACAGAGCTAAACTATTTTAGATAAATATAAATTACGTTATGTAAGGTCCACCAGGGTCCATAGAACCCAAAAGTGTCAAAAATAAACTAACTGACCGATTTTGAAAATTTTTTCACTGTTACAGAGCTAAACTACTTTAGATAAATATAGATTACGTTATGTAAGGTCTGCCAGGGTCCATGGGATCCAAAAGTGTCAAAAATAAACTAACCGACCGATTTTGAAAATTTTTTCACTGTTGAGGAACTAAGCTATTTTAGATAGACATGCATTACGTTATTTAGCGTCCGCTAGGGTCCATGGGACCCAAAAGTAGTAAAAATAAACTAACCGACCGATTTTGAAAATTTTTTCACTGTTACAGAACTAAACTATTTTAGATAAATATAGATTACTTTATGTAAAGTCTGCCAGGGTCCATCGGATCCAAAAGTGTCAAAAATAAACTAACCGACCGATTTTGAAAATTTTTTCACTGTTGGGGAGCTAAGCTATTTTAGATACATATAGATTACGTTATGTAAGGTCTGACAGTGTCAGTGGGACCTAAAAGTGTCAAAAATAAAATAACTGACCGATTTTGAAACTTTTTTACTATTACCGAGGTAAACTATTTTAGATAGGTACAGGTTGTGTTATCTGAGATCCACAACTGTCCTGCGGATGCAAATGCGGCGCAGAATGTTACACAACGGGTTTTGAATATATATATATATATATATATATATATATATATATATATATATATATATATTACATAAAGTCCGCCTAGAATATACGGTCGAGCTGATTTTTTAATGAGGTCCACCGGGATCTTGCAGATCCGAAAACGCCAGTAATAAGCTATCGAACCGATGCTAAAAAATTTCTCACTGCTAGAGAACTAAATTATTTTAGATGGATACAACTATGCTGCACAAAATCCGTTCGGGTTCTTGGGTCGCCAAAAATACCAAAACTAATTACCCAGCCGATTTTAAAAATTCTTTTACTCTTAGAAAGCTAAACTATTTTAAATAGGTACAGGTCTTAGATGAGATTCGCCAGTGCCCAAGATTTGGAAATTCGCTATGTTATGCAGATGCTGCGACAGTGGTATCTTACATTTTCGATATGTGGTACATCCTATGCATGTTGCTATTAGAATTCCAATGATGATGGCTGTGATACTGATGTGCGTGTAATGTTGTATTTTCATAAGTTGTAAAGTGTCTGTGTTTCCCAAATGTTTTAACTGCAACAAATCTAAATTAATGTTTTTAGAAACGTCAGTAATATTAAATGTATTATAAAGGATTTGTTCCAGGATTATGTTGTTGGTTGAACTGCTTAACGTCCCATATGTTACTTGATTGATTGTAACGTTGCACAGATTTGTTATGATATGGAGCTTGGCAATAAAATTGGTGATGTTTTTTTCGCAATTATTTGTGATGTTGATTGCGTGGTTGGTTATTACAATGATGTGGTTTTCTTCGATTTCTTCAATAAATTCTTCTTCCTTGGTACGATGCAAGGTACATTGGGCTGGCATATTTTCCAATATCTTGATGTCGCAGGTTCCCTTTGGTGTTAACTTCACAGGTGGGCAAATATATTCCTGTTCTATTTTGTCGCAAGTCTTTTCGAGAAATTGGAAGTGGGTTTTATTTTGTAGGATCAGGTTGGTTTTGGGTTTGATTACTTGATGATTTTATGGGAGTGGACGTATTTTAACAGTGTTAAAAGTATCAGATTTAAATTGAGGGATCATGACTGCAAATATGATGTTAGTTCCGTTGTAATAAGCTTTTAATTTTAATAATTCATATAGGTGTTCATCGCTTAAAATTTCGATATTTTCTTTCAAATTGGTATATACTAATTTTAGTTCGTTTCGAGTAAGAATGTGTTTGGAAATTATATTTAATTTAGCTAATTCTATTGATAATACTATGTCGTTAATATGTTGATTCAAATATTGCAATTGTGACTGAACTGAGAAGTAATATTGAGATTGAAATAGTTGTTGTTCAATGTGTGGGTAAGTTTTCATTGCGTTAGCAAGGATTTTTAATTTAGTTTGTTGAGCATTAATGAACTCCGTGACATTATTAAAACGTTTTAACATTTGCGTATTTAATTTATGTTGTTGATTTATTCTGTCTCTTATTAATAGTTCATTTTTTTTTAATGTTTCTTAATTCTATTTGTATATTAATTCTGATTGCATCATTGTTATCCATGTTTCCCGATATTGTTTTAATTATTGAACCTAACCCGTTAATTAAACCTCTTTTATTGCGTTTTATTTTAACTTCCAAGTTATCTAAATTTTGTTCGATCCTACTGTATAAATCCTTTAAATTCTTGATATTGTAATATAGTATTTCGTTAAACTCAATATTGTAAATATTATACTTTAAATGTTTTAATGTACTTCTAATACTAGTTAAATTAACAATATGAATTAAATTATTGTAATGTGAAATTATCCTAGTACTACCTAAGTTAAATGCAATTAGTCCTTTCGTGTGGGAAATGTCATGGTATTCTATTGGCTGTGCGTTCATCATCGTTAAAAACCTGTAACAATATTATCTTCGTTTAGGTTTTATTTTTGCCTTGTGGTATTTGTATTTCTTGGTCTGGAAGGTTAGTTTGTTGTCTTTAGTTAAGTGTTTAGGGTTATAAGGGGGGGGGGGTAATAATTCAGTATTTCGTTGATTGTTCTTAACGTAACTTTGTTTCCTATTTCTAATTGGGGTGGTTCTTGTCTTTGGTCATTATTATCGTTTAATTTTTGTTTTTGTTTTTCACTTTGTGTTTGTATAATTTCGTTAATAATTTTTATTTCATCTTGTCGCACTTTAGTGTATTCTGTTAATGCGTCTCTATTGGGTTGTAGGACTGTATTGTCGCGAACTCCTCTAATTACTTCAAAGGGTGTAAATTGTATACTAGAATGAATTGAATTATTATAAGTAATCATGGTTAAATCTAATAACTCATCTAATGGTAGTTTTTTCTTTTCCTTTAATATTCATAATATTTCTAATATAGTATTATGTAGTCGTTCTACTGGAGAATTACCAGTTGAATTACGTGCAGAGGTAATATGATGTTCAATACCGTACATTTTAAGAAATTCCCTAACATCTACGTTTGAAAATTCTAAGCCGTAGTCATGAACTATTTTTTGGGGGATTCCGTTCCTAGCTATATAATTTTTAATTACTTTCAGCACTTCTTTTGAATTTCTAAAGGGTATTGTGGTACATTCCGCATATCTACTAAATTTATCTAAAATAGTTAGTACATTATTTTTCTCTGTGTGAAGTATGTCTATATGAAGTAATTCGAAGGGTTTAGTCGCTTGTTCGGTTTGTTCTTGTTTCAATCGTAATGGATGTCTATCGTATTTAAACTTAAGGCAAGTATCGCATGTATTTATGTAGGTAGTTATTTTTGATTTCATCTTATCAAAATAATAATTTCGTTTTAAATGTTTTAACGTTTCTTCAGTTCCGCGGTGAATTGATATTTTGTGGTATTCCTTAATTAATTTGGTCTGTTCGTCTATGTCCTGTATGTCAGTTAGTAATTTCATGCACCTAATTATTTTATATTTAGAAAAATATTTATCATATACTTGATTTAGAACCCTTATTGTGTCATCGTTAGTTAATATAGCATTAAGTTTGTTTGGTGAGAAATATTATTTTACTAAATTGATACACTGTTGTTCTGTTGGTATTTCAATTACTTCAATTGTTGTTCGTTTTCTTGTTTTGTAATAATTTTCGGTGTATACCTTTTCTCGTAGTCCTTTACTGATGACGATTTGGTTGGAAAATTCGTTGAGTGATTGTTCCGAGATGTGTATTCCTTCACTCAAATTTTCTTCGTTTGAATGAGCCGTCTCGACTTCGTTAGATGTTAACGTATTTAGCTCAGTTGTTTGTATACTGCTAAGTGCATCGGCGTTAGCGTTTATTTTCCCTGGTTTGTGGTCAATGTCAAAGTTATGGCTCTCTATGTAATTTATAATATTAAGGTCTGTTTGATTAAATTCAACGGGTTTAAGTTCCTCGTTGAACTGATACTCGAATGGATCTGATTGTCCTACTGTCTCGTCATAATATTCTTGTTCGTCATAAATCATAATTATTTTCTGTGTCAAATAATTCTTTAAATACTACTCTTGGTGGTCCTATTTGTCTAAACATATTGTTATTGTTTGTATTAATGCGTCTAGTGTTCCCTGAACTAGTATCCATTGGTTCAGGTATGAACCGATTACTTTGTGGTAGTTGTTATGGACGGACTGAACTTTGTGACGTACTTGGGTTACGTGTAATCGATTGTTGATTGAAATTATTGAAGTTTCGCTGATTTTGCGGTACATATTGTAGTCTAGGGCAATTTTCGAATATATTCTGTGCTGGTTGGATATTTTGATTAAAATGTTGCTTAAATGTATATGGAATTTGGAGTTGTGGTTGTATTTGTATATATCTTACAATTTGTTTTGGTGGTTGTGTATTTGTCTGTTTTGCTGATCTGTCCCTATTACCATATTGGGTCTGTTTATAGTAAACGTTTAATTCACGTTGCACACATTGCCATGTCTCTCCCAAAGTTTTGGGTTGGAAGGCACGTACTATATTACCTATATTCCTATTCAAGTCGGTTAAAAAGCAATCTAATGCGGCTTGGTTATAGTCTATTTTAAATTTTCTAACCGTTTCGTCGGTATACGTTAGTGAAACGTTGTTTATTAGTTGAGCGAGTACTTCATTGACTCGTCCAAAAAACAATTCAACGGACTGACTACCTTGTGTTAATGAGTAAAGATCCCGTGTGAGACTGTACTCATCCCTTTTGTCTGCATAATGTCCTATAAGTATTTCTTTAATACTATCCCAGTTCCCAACGCGACCGTATTGATTTAATACGTCGTTTGCTGGGCCTACGATCTTTTTACGAATTTCATTGCTATATAAGTTTTTTAAATTGTCATCTATTAAGCTAAACAATAAATCCACTACTATATCTACACTGTCTATAAAATTGAATAAATTACTTCTGTTGCCATCGTATGGTACGATCGTTTTAATAATGTCTGGTATTTGGAAGTTTTTCAACAATGTTTCAATTGCATTTGCAGACTGGTCTATTGATATTAATCTTGGTTGAGCCATATTTGTATTTTCTAAATTATTTTCTAAATTAATATTACTATTTTCATTATTAACAATATCAAAATTATTTGCGAAGTCACAACTACTTGATGAATCTGAATCGAGCGATAAACCGTTGTCTCTCTTCAGGTATTTAATACTTTTAACAGAAGGATAAGGTTTGGGCATTGAAAATCAAGCGATAATAAAGGAAAGTTAAGACTTACAACAATAGAATCGATGATCTCCACATATTCCAATGAACCAGCGTACGTGCAGTTCCAGACGTTAACAGAACGAAGCCAGTCTTCTCCACAGTAAACCGCCGTGAATGGATAGTTCGTTATTGGTTCCCGATAATCCGTCGAGAATGTCGTTATCTGAGATATGTTGCTCCAAATCACTGTTGCTGTTCCAGTCGAGTTGTATTTAATTTATTTGTTTTGTAGGTTCGCCTCCAAAGTCTTGAAAGACACTCGTAGTTTAACCGTCGCGTTAACTTTACGATGAGCGCATAGATAGTGGAGGATTACGAAATTTTCCTGCACTTATCCTACCGGCTGCGCCAAAAATAAACTCGATAGAAGTTTATATTTGAAAAAAATTTATTTTTACAAAAATTACAAGTTGAAAAATAATAATTAAACAATTTCAAATTTTATACAAGTTAAAAGTATTATAATAATATTTACTTTACCACCGCGCGGTGATCGAGTTAATACGTAGTTGACTCCGGTGAGCTTGGCTTGAACGACTGTTGTTTGTCCTAATTTTGTCTTGACTTATATACAGCTGAATTTCCTCTTACTTTTTGAAATGACATTGGTTGTGTATCCTGTAGGTATATTTAATGGATATTAGTTCATACGTTGACTAGCTTTCTCTAGAAATTTGTATGACATTGGTTACATATCCTATGGGTGTTTTTAATGAAGTAGTTTGAAGATTAGCTGGTGTTCTATTAAGGTGGTTAGTCCTGAATTCATAACTTATATATCTGGCATATTTGGTGAAACTTATACATTAAACGTCACAACCAATAGGAGCGCTCATTGCTCAAATGTACCGTTTTGGCGGAATTTTTATTTAAGGTAGATAATTTACATTAATGTCGTTATGAAAACTAAAATTAATCAAACAAAAAGAACTGTTATAAGAATTTGTGACATGTATAGAATATTCCAAAAAATGTTTCACAATTTTTTAAAAAACATGCATATTCCCTATTTTTGAATGGTATATTTTGGTTTTTATTCATAGAAATTAGTGAAAAATGAACGGGACATCATCAATGAAACCTCATTCTTAGGCAAAGGGTAATTATTTACAAATATGTCTCGGCGTGTGGTGACTTCAAAATTATTTAATTACCCTTTGCCTGAAAATGAGGTTTCAATGATGTCCGGTCCATTTCCCACTTACTTCTATCAATACAAGCCGTAATATACCTACCGTAATTGTCTATCCAATGTAGTAAGTTTTTTAAATTTGACACGTAATATCACGAAAACTAAGCAAAATATCGAAAAACTTCATTGTTTCTTTTTTGTGCTACTCACCAAGTTCCATAAGAATCGATCTTTAATTTTTGTTGCTATGGTAACGGAAAACATTTTTTAGTAATCCCTAGGCTTGACATTCGAAGGGTTGAAAAATACACTTCCGATCCTCGTCGCCAAAAATCCGTTTAGGGGATAACTTCTTAAGTCAAAAATATTATGTAAAAAAATAATTCAGCTCAATCGGAGGTATTCGGTTATTATAATGGTGTAATTATTAAAAAAATATTAATTGTGATAATAGCGCATTCAATCAGTAATGTATAAGTAGCCAACTGCGTATACAGTTTAGCTTTAGGTAGTACATAACTACATACTGTAGGTTTAAATAACCAATTCAGTATACACATAATTATGTATAAATAACTAATTTCATATACACACTATATGTGTATAAATAGCCAATTTCGTATACATACTGTATGTATAAATAGCCAATTGCATATACATACTGTATGTATAAATAGCCAATTAGTTATACATACTGTATGTATAAATAGCCACATCCTTTTTTTTTCAATTTTCTAGCTAACTAAAAAAGAAAATGGATTTTTGAAATAGTAAGTATGAATAAAAAAGTGATGATTAAAAACTGCATTTAATATAAACAACCGGAAATAATACCAATCCATTTTTTATCGTCTAGTAGATAAAAAAAGGTATGAACATCTACGACAAAGGTTGAAAATCGTTCCGTTTCACTCCAAACTACGGTATTTTCTTTTTTTTAAATCAAATGTAAATATGTAATCTTAAAAATAAAAATTGGGAAAAAACTTTCGTAACAATCTTATTTACATTATAACATCGGAGAACAAAAAAAGTACAGAGTATGCTCAATTATGCATAAGCAGAGCAAATTGTAGCAAATATGTAAATTAGTACATATTTCATTCAAGCGAATAAAGTGGTTGTATCAACACTTTTGTTTTTTTCAGAGAAATGGGAAATATAATGTTATTAATTTATAAATTTTCATATATGCATTTAATATTTCTATATTTTATAAATTTGAGATTTTACTACATTTCTATTTTACTTACATTCGTATATAGACTTTAGAAATATTATACCTTTTTTTGCTACATAAGAGTAGCCGCATATTAACAATTTTTTTATCACGTCTAAAAGCAACTTTTAAATCGCCAAGTATAAAACGTTTATTTTACATTGAAAACAGTGCACTGATGATTTTTAAATTGAGGCAACCAAGTCCACGGTCTTCAGTACAAAACAATACGTTTTAAGTTGGTCGTCCTTTGGTTGCGGCAACGTGCGATATCTAATTCGGACGAATACGCATGAAAACGGACGAACGATCCAAACAGCTGTGAAGGTATAATACATATATGGCTGTGAAGCTATACATCCTTGTCCATTGAAAGTGTCTCGTTCGTCCGTTTCCGTGCGTATAATTGCGACGTGCGAACGGATCCAATTTTGTTTGAATTTTGCCGCGCGAAAAAGTCCGTTCCATGAGATTTTTATTTTTATTCAAATGAAACTGAAAGTAAATTACAATTATAACTGTGTACCTTTGCATATTACGTGCCATAAATTGTTTTTTATCTATTTTTATAGAATCTATAGCTTGAGAAAAAGAAAATTAAAAAGAAAAATAAAAATTATTTTTAATAAATTATTATATTTAAATTTACTTTAAAGAGCGAAAAATAAGACAAAAATCGTAATCAAAAGTTCAAACATCCGCCATTACACTTGGACTTTCAGAGGCCGTTGCGTCGATTCATTGTTCGGTTTCTCGCCTACTTTATTTTGTTGTTGACAGCGTCGGGCCAAGCTCCACGTAAACGTAGCTTATGAAACGACGTTCATTAGCACTTACGTTGTATTTGTTGGTTTTCAAATTGGGGGAATCTGTATTAAGTTTTTTTGCTGGTAAGTCCTAAAAGTAAAATAAATCATGAATATTACTCTAAAGAGAATCACAAAAGTGATCGAAATTAGTCTAGAAAGAAGAAATAGTCTAGAAAGAAGAAAAAATACGCTGCCAATGGGGTGTGGCACACAGTTTCCTCGTACTCGTAAAATACTTTAAAACAGTATTCTACAAAATATATGTATATACCGTGAAATTATATTTTCGCCTTAAAGTTTATAAAAAATTGTTGTAACTCAAAATAATTAAAGGGTAAATTGTAAAATAATAGCAAAAAAATTTTAGAAACTAACCCCCCAATATACTTTAAAAATTTGAGCAAAGTGGGACTAGCAGTAAATAAGATATTGATATTTAATGGGATTTCATGGTAGCGCCGTGGATACTATTACTCCGAATGTAATGAAATTTGTAGGGGACCATCTAGGAACCAGACCGCATAATTTCTGAGAATTTCATAATAAAGAATTGAATAGTTCGGAAGTTATGTCACCTGGTGCATAAAACGTAAAATGTGCATACAAAAATTTGTTTTGGAGGGAAAAAATTTTTTATTTTTTAAAAGTGATCGCAATGCTTCCGCTACTTTACTAGTCTCGGAAGCAAAATTTTTGTAGGAAATACGTAAATTTAAAAATGGAATCTTTACCTTAAATTCAAATAGATGAATGTAAACAGACGAATAACTAACAAGTTCTTTCCCATAGGAATTGTACGTTACGCTGGTGATTCGACAATATTCTTGATCCAAACTTCCTAACGTCACTGTTGTGTCCACAATTTATTATACTATTTTTTAACGTGTAACTCAAGAAACCGCACAGTAAAACATTATATATACGTCGAATTAAAAATTTCATCTTCTTTTTGGTGACAGAATTTTTTTTAATACACAAATAAAAATAAATATTGTATTTTTTTATTTATTAATATAAATTTAGTTCTTTTTCAATAACACTCGAATCTAATCTGGCAGACGTTTTATAATTATTGTTATTATTATATGTAAAGAAAAAAATTGTCGGACATGCGCATTAACATTTGAAACTTAAATGACAGATGAAGCTGTCTTTGTCATTTATCACTTATGGCGTGTAAAGACGAATGTTTGAAGGAGCTGTCATTTTACAAAAGACAGATATTAAAATGACAAAATTAATGGAAATTAAATTGAATTTGTAAAATGTTATTAAAGATTACGTTTATTAATTAATATTTTTATAGTAATATAGTATTAATATGTAGTAATATACAATTTTAATTAATTTTTTTTTTTTGTTAATCATTCAGAACTTACATAAATAACTTAGTAATGATTAAGGGCGTCAAAATTATTTTTTCTTATTTTTTGTACGGTACTGGTAAAAGAAAATATTTTTGGCAATTAACAAAAAAACTAATTAATTTTTATTAAATTTTATACGTTTAATTATTAAATAATTAGTAGGGCCCGTTCAAATTTGTTTATTTTTGTATAAAAACCCCCAAAAAAAAAATTACAGGAGGCGTCCTACAAGTCATCCGTACCAACCTCACGCACTTGGCGTCTTTAGCAGTTTCCGGTTTAAACGAAAGCATAAGGCTAATCAGAGGTTATTGACCTCTGAGTAGCCTAAAAATACACAATATATAGAAAACGTTCTGAAAATTTAAAAAAAAATTATTTTGGAGCATAAAAAAATTTACAAGCACAGCATTTCCATGTTTGAAATGACAGTAGCTTGAAGTCAGAAACAAACATATTTGCATTGGTGCTGCCACACAACACAAATACGTCTGATTTGGCGGGATTTGTATTTAGCGCGTAATTTGAATTGGCCCTTTCAATACGTGTCCCTTTCATACCACTTCTCCCCTACAATAGATCCTTTGTCAAAACAATTTTCCGTCTCACTTAATATTTAGCATAATCAGAAATTTGACTCTCAAACTTTTTAATACTGTCTCCAAGCAAATAAGAACTACAGACTTATCCTGTAAAAAACTTTTCAATACCATATTTCGGACGAACATCCAAAAATATAAAAATTATTTTAAATGAATACAATTTATCTCCTGTTTTTAATATCCAAATAATCTTAACAAATATTATTCAAACTTTAAACCTTTGGTTCCTGTTGGAAAGCATCAATATGTGGTGTATATGATTCCATGTATTGGCTGTAAAGCGGCATGCATTGATGCTACCAAACAAAAACTTTCATCTAAAATAGACCAGCATCGTAGAAACACCCAGCGCGCTGAATTTCTCTCTAGCCTAGTCAAGCCAGGCGTGGCAGCAAAATCATCATTTTGATTTTGAACATTAAATGAAAAAATATTCGAGAAAACGGTTCATTCTAGAACATGCGCGGATCACCTCTGTTAAGCCAAACACGAACTTATTCACTGATTCTATACAGCTTGATAATGCCTACGCTCATATCTTAAAACAATATACTATATACACGACAACAACTTCAAAAACCTATACAAGCAGTCTGTTTTGGATCCCTTTGTACATATGTTCTAACCTCATTTGTGGGTAACTTTTTTTTTATATCTTTTATCGTTTTTACACTCAACAATATAACTACCTACGTAATTTTTTTTTTATAAATATTTTTCATCCTTTTATTAAAAACACTTTTGTAAATAATGGAATACCATAAAGTAACTCTCAAGTCTATTAAATTTAAGTACCTACTACTTCACATACAAAAAAAATTTAATCACTACTTACAAATTTACAAATAATTAATTAAATTTAGAAATTTTTTGACATTTATTAGTTAACTTTTGTATTTTTGAATATTTTTATACAGAAAGCCACTGAAGGTGTGCAGTCGAGACGAAACTTGGCTAGCGCCAATTTAATTAAACTTTGTTTTTATTTTATTCACATAATATGATGACCTAAACTCCTAAAGTTATATAATTTTTTTTTTGGGGGGGGGGGGGGAAATTACGCCTGTAATATATAAAACTAAGAATTTTCTTAAGAAAACTATTTCCCCGATAAAACTACCTTAATCTCTTCTTTATCCAATAGATAATAAATAGATTCAATAGATAAACCGCAAGCCATCGTAATATAAATTTTTAGTAAGTTCTTATAAATTTTCTGTAATAACTAAACTTCTGTATCTGGATCCTGCTAAAAGTGCCAACGGAACACCGGTTCTTAAAAGTAAAATATGACTATGTATAGCTTGGGCCTTTTTACTTGGCAGTGCGCAGAAAACGAATTTAACACGTAAATCTAATAGTAGGTAATAAAAGAGGGAACGAAAAAAAAACAATACGTTTGTTAAAAAGGTGTCTCTTTTTAATATGATTTAAACCTAGATATTTTTCAGATGCTATTTTCAGTGTTGCCAACTTCTTTTTCCAGAGACCACTAGATTCGACTTTGAAACCGTTAAAAAACCACTAAAAACCACCAGCTCTTCACCGTCAAGCAAAAAAAAAAAGAAAACGACAACAAAAATTTTTTTAAAAATAAAAATTTTTATAATTTGATTATAACAAAATAGAAAAATAGAGCAATATTATATAAATTAATAATGAAATAACCAGCAGTTTTAGTGGTAAAACCACTAAGATGCTGAAAACCACAAACCACTAGAAAAAAATTTTGACCACTGTGGGACGTTCAAAACTACTAGTTTTAGTGGTAAAACCACTAAGTTGGCAACACTGGCTATTTTGTCTCTTACTTGTAATGTATTTTTCTAATGATTCAAATATATCAATCTGTATCATCACTTTCAAATGGCAATGCTTCTTAACCAAAGTGTAAGGTTCGTTGTTACTTTGTCCACTGATGACCGTAGCTGCTATTAATAGATTCGAGAAACGTCTAGGTCTATATGGTTTATTATTATTATTATTTTTAATATTGCTTTTATTCTGACAAACATACAACTGCTTTGTTCTCATAAATATAAAACATAATAAATATAATATACTTACTGTTAAATATAATTTTATATTACCTATGACAACACGGGACATTGAACACAATTATATATAAAAAGCTCTTATGTGCGACAAAATATAATCTACTTAGAAAGATTTTTACCCCAATAAACAAATATACAGCGTGAGTCATTGGAGAGTTTGGGTAGCCATAATTTTTTTTTTTTTTGTTATGATTATCCGAAAAAAAAATTTTATATGAAAATAGTAGATATCTATACGAGAACGTCAAAAAGCGTGTCTAGTAAATTCGTTTCGCTAAATTATCATTCGTTTCGACACTATGACATCTGCCCTGTTATGTAAATCTCACGCATCTGCGAAATGATATTTTTGTGAAAACTTGATTTAAAGAAAATCTGAGATGATCTTAATTATCTCAGCCATTATTAAATACCTGAGGTAATTGATTTTTATTACGTGCTGTTGATTCAGCGTTGCAGTATTGAATCAATAACGCATAAATATTATACTACTGGAAAATATGAAAAATAGGGAATGTGATACAATCAAAATAAGAATTTAAAAATACAGTAGATAAATTATTATTATTATTAACGAATTAATTATATTGTCAATATAATATCTATTATATACTCGGAATTGAGCAGAATCCTTTAAGGATGTTTGGGAGGTACAATCGGAGATAAAAGTACATGAAATTAGAAATTCGTGAATAATTGCGTTGTATAACAAACTATGAGGTAAATAAATGGTTATCTTGTTAAATAATAGCTATCACTACAATACATACATCAATACATCAGTACAATACATCAAACTATAGCTCTCAGCTGACTACAAGAGCTGAGTACATTCTGAGGATTTTTCGGAGGAATTTCAAAATGCTACGAGACGATTGAAAATTTAGTAGAATCTTCCTCATTAAATACTAAGGCCCCTGTGAAAATTTCAAACCGATTCACTAAGCCGTTAAAAAGTTATTTAATCTGTTCTGTTTTCGAATTTCCATAAGAGTACGTGTAAAACTAGTTTTTTTTTTTTTTTTTTTTAATAACTTTTTGACGGCTCAGTGAATCGGTTTGAAATTTTCACAGGGGCCTTAGTATTTAATGAGGAACATTCTACTAAATTTTCAATCGTCTCGTAGCATTTTGAAATTATCCGAAAAATCCTCAGAATGAACTCAGCTCTTGTACTCAGCTGAGAGCTATAGTTTGATGTATTGTACAATCAGTTGTAGTAGTGATAGCTACTATTTAACAAAGATAACTATTTATTTACCTCATAGTTTATTATACAACGCAATTATTCACGAATTTCTAATTTCATGTATTCTTATCTCCGATTGTACCTCCCAAACATCCTTAAACGTTGTTACCCGTAATTACTATATCTCAAGATACATGAGATCCTTGTGACACGGCAAACATATAGTTACCTTTTTTTAATGGCATTACCTAGATTTTTATTAACCCCTTCAGTACCAAATTATGAAAACGATATTTGAATAAAAGTATGTATTTAATTGATTTGAAATTTGGTACACAATAAATGTAAACATTGTTCTTTAAAATTATTTATAAATAATTTTAAATTTTGAGTTATAAATGATTCATAATTAACATTTTAGTAGAGCCGGCAAAGCGGCGTCTCTCCCACACCTATGGGAGAGATGCCGCATCAAAGAAAGAGAGTCGCCCTATAGTTCATATTAAAAATTTTGCATTTTACACACATCTTCATACATGATGCATGCCACATGTAACCATTTTTGGCACTTTATACATCTTAACCAGTCAACTTCCTTTTGTTTCTGAATACTTTTAAAAACATTCAATACACAGGCAATCATCATTATTTTCGTTATCTTCACTAATATGAGAGCTCTTCCTGATCCATTAATGGATCTTTTATATTTACGTGGCATAATTTATTACAGTCCAAAAAAATTACATAATTAAGGTATAAGTCTATGTTTTTAATATGTAATATGATACGGCATCTATCCCAACTTTAAGTGTGGCATCTCTCCTTTTTGTTGGGATAGATTCCGCAAGTTGGTATAGCAAGCACAGTGCGGAATTCTAACCTAAAATTTTATACCGTACTTTTAAAATATACCTAAATTAATAACAAAACTCATTTTCATTAAAACAATGACATATACATTCTTAAATCCAAATGAATTAAATGCTTGATAAAATATTATATTAAAAAACTTACTTTTCAATTATAAAAAGTTGGATAATTACTAAACTGATGGATTAATCATAAATGTTACCATATACAGCTTAAATAAGTAACTTATTTTAAGCATATAATCCATCAATAGCGCTATCTATCAATTAACGGACGAATTATGGCTATTGCTGCATCTCTCCCGCACTTACCCTAATTTTTAATTGATTAACTAATTCATGACAACTTGTTGCTCAGGTATAATACTCGGTCTTTACAATCTAACCTTCCTACGAAAACAGCTTATTTTTAGACATTTGAGAGACACCTATCCAGTGGCGGATTTTTGCATTTTTGCCGCCCTTTTTTCGCAAATTTCCCGCCCCTAAAAATTTGCCGCCCCTAAATCCTGCCGTCCTAAGCTCCAGCCTACTCAGTCTGCTGGTAAATCCGCCACTGTACCTATCACCATCTACCAGTAGAATATTAGACTAACATCTAAGTATATTGTTCTCAAAAACCTCTGGACTAAGAGAGAAAAGGTAATTTTTTTATTTTTATTTTCTATGCATCATGTAAGTTAATGTTGTACAACGCTGGTACAGAATAAGTCAAATATGGATTGTAGATTATATATTTAAAAACGCCGTGAGCAGCGGAGCCCCATCACGGAAGTCGAATTTTTCCTTTAATCTTCGGTATTGAATGTCTACAAGCGAAATGTAATTGAAAGTCCACAAGCGATTTGTCATTTTGGTGGCTTCAAAACTGATGATGAGGATCCGGTTGATCGGGGTTTTAAGAAAAGGTTTTAAGTTTTTAAGGGTTGAATCTTAGTAAATTTCAATTTTGTGCCGATAACAGTTAGCAGGGAAAAAGCCAACACAATTCGTACGAGGGCATTCCTACCCATGCTTATCCGCCAATTGCCTTTGTGCTTTATTTTTAAATGTTAAAAATAAAGGAACTTAAATAGTAAATTGGAAGGCCATTATGAAGATATTTTTTCTTTCCAAAAAAATCCAAAATTTCTATTTTATAAATAATAAAAATCCAAAATTCCTAATTTATAAATAAACAGTGACTTTAATAACATTTTTAAATTACTTAATATGTATGTATTTCATTTTTCACAAAAGTAAGTCCACTTTTTTTTAAATTTTTTAAAATTACTATTCGCCTACTTGTATTTAGAAAAAACGCCGTGAGCAGCGGGGCCCCATCACGGTAGTCGAATTTTCCCCTTCATCTTCGGTATTGAATGTTTACAAGCGAAATGTGATTGAAAGTCTACAACCGAATTGTCATTTTGTTGGTTTCAAAACTGGTGATGAGTGTTCGGCTGATCGAGGCTTTAAAAAAAGGTTTTAAGTATTTAAGGGCTGTATCTCAGTAAATTTCAATTTTGTGCCGAAAACAGGTAGCAGAAAAAAAACCAACACAATTCGTACGAGGGCATTCCTGCCCATGTTTATCCGCTAATTGCCTTTATGTTTTAGTTTTAAATATTAAAAAAGGACCTTAAATAGTAAACTGGAAGGCCTTTATAAAGATATTTTTTCTTTCAAAAAAAAAAAAATAAATAAATAAAAAATAAAAAAAATAAAAAATTATTTCGTCGGTATTGAGTGTCTACAAGCGAAATATAATTGAAAGTCCACAAGCGATTTGTAATTTTGGTGGTTTCAAAACTGATAATGAGTGTCCGGTTGATCGGGGCTTTATAAAAAGATTTTAAGTTTTTAAGGGCTGAATCTCAGTAAATTTCAATTTTGTGCCGGTAGAAGTTAACAGGGAAAAAGCCAACACAATTCGTACGAGGGCATTTCTATCCATGCTTATCCGCCAATTGCCTTTGTGTTTTACTTTTAAATATTAAAAAAGGAACTTAAATAGTAAACTGGAAGGCTTTTATGAAGATATTTTTTCTTTCCAAAAAAATCCAAAATTTCTATTTTATAAATAATAAAAATCCAAAATTCCTAAATAATAATTAAATAAATAAATAAACAGTGACATTAATAACATTTGCAAATTACTTAATATGTATGTATTTCATTTGTTAAAAAATTGTATTCACTTTTTTTTAAATTTTTTAAAATTACTATTCGCCTACTTGTATTTACAATAAAAGTAATGCATTTAAAACACATTTAACAATAGCATTCAATTCCGATGTAAAAATGGAAGAAGTGGGAGGAAAAGTAATGTGGACTCCCTAAAAGGTACTAGCTGGATACTAACTGAATACACGTACATAATTTCAGCCCTCTAGGTTTCCTTAGAGAGTCTCTAGACGTGTTAGAAAACAAGCAAAAAAATTAAGGAAAAATTGGCGTAAAAATCGTGGGGGTAAGGGTTAAAAGTTGAAACCTCCAAAAAGCAGTGTCTGGCAATTAGCTTAACCTGTACACAAAATTTCAGCCCTCTAGGTTTATTTGGGGAGATTTTGACCCGAACGAAACTGTTAAAAAACAAGAAAAATCATGTTCTTTTTGGTATAGAAATGGTGGTGGTAGGGGTTAAAAGTCGAGACCCCCAAAAGGCACCCCCTTGATACTATCTCAATCCGAATACAATATTTCAGCCCTCTAGGTTTATTTGGGTGACCTGTGCGAGTGGTACAAACTTCGAAAACGTCGAAAATGCATGAAATTGTAGCTTAAAAATGAGGGGGGTGGGGGTAAAATATTAAAACCTCCAAAAAGCACAACCTAGGTACGAACTTTATCAACACACCAAATTTCAACCCTCTAAGTTAATTCTGGGGGGCTGGGGGCCTGTTAGATCCAGCGAAAATCGTTTTTCCCCCTTCTACTCCCACCATATCATCCTAGGAAGCTGAATTTTGGATATGTTGTTGATAATTGACCGAAACATTATTTAAAACCGGTTTGAAAAAGTTTTATTGCTTTTCCGCCCCCCACCACCCCCTTAAACGTCGGGTCAGAAAAAAAATTTGCCCAAAATTTGACCCCACTTTGATAGTATGAGGTGCCTCGAAAATGAGCCCCATTTACCAAATTTCATCTCTTAACTTCCATAGGGGGGCCCTACACAAATTAAAAGGTGGCGGGAAAATATATATATATATATATATATATATATATATATATATATATATATATATATATATATATATATATATATATATCAGACATTTTTTTTTCTACATATTCGTGTTCTACGGGTCCGAAAACGGATAGCGCCCCTACTCTCGCCTCTCGCAGCTGTTATCGTATAGACTGTATAAGTCTAATTTTTCGGAGAAAATTCGACTAAAAATAATTTTAGAGAAATTAGTACATTATTAGAGAAATACATGTCAATAGGGGATGGCAAACAACTAGGTACCTTGTACTTGTAACGGGCTTTTATTCAATCTTTAAAGTGATTTTGTGTTTAAACTGCATCTTAATTATTTTAAGTTTCGAGTTTAAGCATATTATTAACGTCCTTATTTTGACTATTGAAATTTATAAAGAGATATGTATCGTCTAACTTTCAAATACTTTCAAAATTTGAATGATATGAGAAGAATAGTAATTAGAATATCGACATTTAATGGAATTCCGCAATGGCTACAATTACTTCGATTGCGATGAAATTCTTTGTACAGATACTATTTATGAACTAAATCGCACAATGTTTAAAAATTTCATTAAAAACGATCGAATAGTTCCGAAGTCATGCTACTTGATGGGATCTTCAGACTTAGACAGACGGACCGGCAAACGAACTGACAGACAGACACAAAGCCAAAATTGCACTAGAAGTTTTGATCTTAAATGAAATGCTTTCTACTATTAATATTAAACAAACACACAATCTTTGAACCACGGCTTATAAAGTGTATAAAAATTACGTAGGGAATTAAAATTTTTTTTGTAAAATGTTAAAGTATATTTTGTAAGCTTTGTATAATTTCTTAGGACCATATTTTGAGCAATTATATTCTATAAAAAAAGATTATTTATTTCATCACTTAGAGAAAAACAAGTTATACATTGAAATATGGATAGTAATTTAAATAAACTAATTACCAGACTTTTTGATATCCTTTCGTATCTACAACTTTCAAATGGAGAGTTTTTTTAAAAATTCATAACAAAAAAATTATGGCTATCCACTCAAACCCTCAAATGACACACTGTATAAGAGCTTTTATTGTTGCTGGTTTGTACAAATAGGTACAGGTATAATTATACCTGCTAAAATCGTCATTACTCATGTAGTGTTAAAATATTTTATTTAATGTTATATTAACCCTTTATAGGACATAACATTTTATTTTTTATTTTTAAGGAAAACTTAATTTAATTAAATTAACATCAGTCTATGGAACTAGGAAAAAATACTAAAAAAATTGTAATTACTGGTAATAAGGCTCTAACGAGTGGTTTATTATAATGCCACCTAACGTAAGAAAACAATTGTATGTGCATGCACGGTGGGAAATATATTGACCATTTAATTGTAAATAAACTTTGTAGATAATTTCTACCAACTAAAAATTAAATAAAATCAATTCATTGTTAAAATGTTATATTATATTTTTTATAGAAAAAATACAAATAGTCGGTGGCAAATATTATACTTGCCACTTTTATTGGTTTTCGTCATAATTCACGCGACAAGTTTTAACTTGAATGAAAGTATTGAATGCATATTGGTCACTGTTTACATACGTAATGAAATAAGTCCATAAAGATTATTTTAGATCGAAATTAAGAAAGAAAATTATCTTTATTTGTAGTGGCATTAATATTTGCCACCTTCTTATAAAGGGTTAAATGAAAAATTTACAATTACGCACTGGTCGCTAAAACATTTTAAACCCCAGAGTACCAGAGGTAACGCAACTATCTCTATCATGAAATCTGCAGTGTGCAGTCCTGTGTAAGTTAGGCTTCTTAGTAGTCACGCGCTCCGTAGCAGTGTGTCAGTGTAGGTCAATTATTTTAGTCATGTTTTGATTGTTGTTGGCATTGTTAGAACCCCCACACGGAGCCACATACATGCGTGTATGCATGCGACACCACGGCCAACACACCTCCGATCACTCACACAAAGATAGATCTTTAGGACAAATAGGTCTGTAGAATTAAATATATTTTCAGTTCAATAATATTGTTTGCTCCAAATACTAGACATGAAATAATTGAAATATATGTTTGAACTACCTGTATGTTTGGTTGAGTATGTTATATAATATGATTGAAATTGAAGCATTGACGAACTGGATGCGACAACCATTAAAATTTATCAACTAACAATATAAAAAAGTTAAATTAACTATATTAATTTACCAACAATACATATAAGTTTGTATTAACTTCCATGTCCATACAGATTGTCAAAGTTTTTTGTTGGCTTTTGGCCTTTTGATGACGTCTTATTTCAGCGGCCATTTTATTTTATTGTTTGTTTGATTTCGTTTATGTAAGACGTTTACAGATTAAAATTAAAATTAATAAAAATATTTTATATATAAAATGTTTCTGAATTTTTTAAGAAAGGTACGTGAAGTATTTCTAAATAAATTTATATATTTTATTACTGTTTTGACCTATCCTTACAGTTGCAATTTCAACAAAAAGATTTTCGTGAAATAAACGACACAGGGCATGAAGAAGCATTAAATACAATGTAGCTTTTCGTTTAGTTGCAATTTGCTTACAACAAAATCCATATTGTCAGAGATGGAAAATTTGCTAAAACGGAGTGATCAGAACTGATATCTATTTTCTTAGGTAGGTATATGAATATTTTTTTAAATTTTCTCTTTTTTAGGACAGTATTTAAACATTTAAACAAAATGAGGTTAAAGACATATTTTTTTAACTGCATTCAAGTGAATGAGTTTTAGGCACTTAAAAGCAATAATAAATTTTTACTTAGATTCACGCTGTTTAACTATAAACCTGTATTTAAACATAGTTGTTAAAATTAATTTTTTTGTTATTTAAAACGTAATATTGTTTTTTTTTTTTACATTTTTAATTTTTCTATTTTAATTAAAGCGTGTCTGTTATTATTTTTAGAAAACGAAATCGATACTAATATAGTTATGCAACTAGAAAAACAATTTGAAAAACAAGACCCAAAATTAAAACCAGAATAAAACACTAAAGATGGTTAGTTGATTTTCGTTAATGAAATGAGATTGACAGTTATCTAGAATAAAAAAAGTCTGTGAAGAGTTTCGTCTACTGTAAGTTAATATTTTGATTAATTATCCTTACAGTTAAATGGTCTTCCATTACACTTATTTTCAATTTAAACAATTACGTATGAAAACTTTTTATTTAATTTTTATATACACAATGCAGCTACTTTTTATCTCATTTTTTTTCTTCTAGGCAAGCGCTAATAGTGAAGTTTTTATGGTGAATTTACATTAACCGTAATCAACACGCTTTCATTTAAATATTACCTGAAGAGGAAGAAGTATTCCAGATCGAGTTACAAATAATTGCAAATATTTTGAAGAAAATTAACTACATTCACGTTTGAGCGGCTTTTCTACACATGTTAAACAAAAGGAATATTACCTATATTGTTTGTTCGTGATTTTTTTAAAATAAATACTGGTAGTTCCAATGAAAATTAATAAATTACCACTTTTCTGTTTTTATTCCTTATTTTATTTACATTTTATTTACAATTTAACCATGTCATCTTTTTTTATTGAGTGTTATTACAGGCTATGGGTAGTAGATAGATAAGTATATTAAATAGTTTTCTAAATTAAAGTATTAAAATAATCACTTTTATTGATTAACTTAATTAACCGATAATTGTAATTTAATAATATAGATTTATTTCTTCAATTCTATTATTTATTTAGATTGTCTCTCATGCTCATTTCGCTAAAGTAAATGAACGCCTTATTACAACATGATAATATTTTAAAGCGTATATATTCTATAGCTGATTTAACTAAAATTTGGTGTATGACAACGATTTAGTATGAACAAAATAACTAAATTAAAATGATAAAATTAACAATTTCCATATGTTAATACAACAGTGTAAAAAATTTCATATTGTTGCTGGAGCCAAATGATTTCGTTGCTCATATAGGACAATACAATTTGGTTGGGAGAACACATATTTGATGTGTAATTTCTCTATAGAGATAGCAATGTTGTCTCTGGTACTCTGGGTTTTAAAGGAATTATTTCGCACATATTTAAATTTATACAAACACAAAATAATTAGTGCTCCAGTAATTTGGCCATCTATGTAAGAAAGAAGAAAAATAAAGTTTTGTTTGTATGGGAGCTTATTTAGTATCAACAAAAAAAATTTTTAACAAAATAAATATATAACAAAGTAATAGTATAGAAGGGACAAAAACTTTAACACTTTCATTGCCAAGCTAAAAATATAGACTTTGTGGGATGGTCAAATATTTTATGTTGAATAAGTCGGTTCTTATATTTGTCAGGCGATATCGCGTGATCGGCAATGAACGTGTTAAATCACCCCTTTAACAAGAAGTATTTTGAAAACGTTTCGATACGTCTTGTTTTAACTTTTTAACATAACTTTTTTTTAACATAATTGATATCTAGGATTTCGAAGTGAATTTTCACTGTTACGTAATTATTTAGAGATTCGCAAATTGATTCTAATGCCTGTAGAAACTATAGGTATTTGCATTGCAGTAGAACCCTCAATCTTTGATTTGTATAATATTAGTTTTAATTTGACTTGTATGGTAGGCTACGGCGATTAGCATGATTAATTTTAACCTTTAAAAAAGTTAAATTTTAAAAAAGTTTCAGTTTAATTGAACGATAAGTGAACATATCAATACTGCGTGTGTTAAAATGCAAACAGAAGTTTGTCATACGTAGTAATGTCTCAAAAGCACTCGATAATATTTGAAATTAAAATTGTAACTGCTTCTCGAATCAGAGAGAGTACTAATACACATAGATGATTTGAATAGGTGTCCGGCTCGGACGCCTGTCGAGCATATAGGATCGTTGGTGTAGTGGTTAGCACGCCTGGCTAGTTACCAGGAGATCCTGGGTTCGATTCCCGGCCGATCCGGATAATTTTTTAGTCACTTTGTGATTTTTAATTTACATAATATGTTGTTTTTGGTCATGTTAACCAAGGCAGTCGAATGCTTAAAGTTTCAGTTTAACTGAACGATAAGTGCACATATCAATACTGCGTGTGTTGAAATGCAAACAAAAGTTTGTCATACGTAGTAATGTCTCACAAGCACTCGATAATATTTGAAATTAAAATTGTAACTGCCTCTCGAATTCGAGAGAGTACTAATACACATAGGTGATTTGAATGGGTGCCCGGCTGGGACGCCTGTCGAGCATATAGGATCGTTGGTGTAGTGGTTAGCACGCCTGGCTAGTTACCAGGAGATCCTGGGTTCGATTCCCGGCCGATCCGGATAATTTTTTCAGTCACTTTGTGATTTTTAATTTACATAATATGTGGTTTTTGCTCATGTTAACCAACGCAGTCGAGTGCTTAAAGTTTCAGTTTAACTGAACGATAAGTGAACATATCAATACTGCGTGTGTTGAAATGCAAATAAAAGTTTGTCATACGTAGTAATGTCTCAAAAGCACTCGATAATATTTGAAATTAAAATGGTAACTGCTTCTCGAATCAGAGAGAGTACTAATACACATAGGTGATTTGAATGGGTGTCCGGCTCGGACGACTGTCGAACATATAGGATCGTTGGTGTAGTGGTTAGCACGCCTGGCTAGTTACCAGGAGATCCTGGGTTCGATTCCCGGCCGATTAGGATAATTTTTTCAATTACTTTGTGATTTTTAATTAACAAAGTAATAGTATAGAAGCGACAAAATCTTTAACACTTTCATTATTTTAAATAATTTTTAGTTTTTGACCCTCGAAAAGTCGTGGTACATATATGTACCACTGCCCTATAATGATATCACAAAATTTTATTTGGACAGTGGTACATATAAGTATGTACCGCTAATTGTACCAACAGTAATTAGAATATATTAAAACAAAAATACAAATAATTACACTCATATTATACTTTTATTATATACATAAGTAAATTACAAAATACAAAATTTTATTTAGATTTGTGGAATGGAAAAATCATTCTTTACATGAAGCAACTTTACACGTATTGCAGCACAAATTGCTGTGTTTTTGCTTTTTATTTGTGTTATAATGGGCACGTTCTGGTAGAATCATAAGTCTGACTATCAGTTGCCAATTCCAAAATCTCCTCAATTTCATTATTTGAAAGATATTTCATTCTATGAATTGATAAAAATTGTATAGATTCGAGATTTACTTTCGAATATTATCTTTTGGCTAAGGTATTTGGTAACTTATTATATGCAAAAATACTACTGAGACCCTATATTTTCTGACGATATTATGTAGTTTGCGTAAAAATTTAAATTTAATCCTAAAAAGTCTTGAAAACACGTGCGTTACAGAATGTAGTCTTAAACCGTAAATGGTCAGTGTTACAAATACGATATGTACCATACACAACAGTAAAGCCATTACTGGTTCACTTTGAGATTTTAATGAATGCCACTAGATTACGCAATAGCTTCTGTATTATAATATATAAGTGGTATAAATCTGCGCCAGTATATCAGAATTTTAAAAAAGTGGTACATTATTGTATCAGTAACCTATAAAGGGTTAATTTGATGTGATGGATAAAAATGGTGGCGAACTATATGAGGATTTCTAGTGTATTTAACTGTATAATAACTTGGAAATTCTATTGCAGTACGTTATCGTCTGAGATGAAATTGAAGTAGCATTTATACGTGTTTACCGTCTACAAATGTTATCTCTATTCGTTTCCATCTAAGGGAGCGTATTCGAATAAATTTTCTATATACGCGACCAGGAAAAGCACAAGAAATAAAAACAAAATTAATTTACAACCATCAGCATAATTTATTTATTCAAGTAAATATTTTTTTTTATTAAAATGTACATCGTAATTATCAGTCTTAATATCTTCATCACAAAGATCTTTATTCAACGCTATTTGAAATCGATTTTTTTGGTAATAAACAATAACTTTTTTAATCACTGACGAGCTTTTGCGTAATTCCTTTTTGCATAACCATTGTGAAGCCCGCTTGATATTACTGATACGTAAAGAATGTTCGTTGGATTCAAAACGTAATATTTCTTGAGGTTGAGTCGTGGTATCTGTAACGATATGTAGTCCTTTGGCCCGACAATTCTCACTAAAACCAACAAAATATAAAGTTTTAGTACAAAATAAGCTATATTATTAATAATCCGAGAATCCCTAGTCTAAATGAGTCACGTGTCAATCTAAAAGTATTTCTAGATTAAGTAGAACGACTATTAGGAGTTTTGTTTGCCAGTCTAGATCTATGATAGATGACAAAGTTAAACATCTTGTTAGCTGATTTGCAATAAAAATTGTACATGTTTAATTGCTATATAATTACTTTTAATGATTAAAGCCTCCGTATAGTTGATGTCAGCCTGAAATTTTTTTTTTAAATCTCTAATATCTTATAAAGTTAATGTTGTCGCAAAATTAATAAATTTAAAAAAAAAAATTCAAAAACTAAACTTTTTATTCTTTCTATTTATATTTCATATTGATCCATTGGATCAGTTTTATCAACAGATTAATATAAAGTTCCATTTAAAAGAGTATCAGTGTATGATGTATTAAAGGCGAACTTCAAATAAATTAGTGTGTTTCTAAATTTTAAGGATTTTGTAATACTTCTTTATTACAAAATTCTTATAAACTGATTATGTCTATCATCGCATTAGGTGACCTACCACATTTGATTAATTTTAAATATTCAATGGCGGACCTTATACAATTTAATATACAGGGTCGTTATTTTTTTTTATTTTTATTTTTTTAGCTCATATAAAAAGTAAATTAAGGGGTTAAGCCACTCTAAAAGCCGAAAAATAGGCTTTTTGGGAATTTTTTTCAGAAAAACTACAAAATAAATTGAGATGGCGGCTGTGCAGCGTTTTTGCGATTACGTCTCCATATCTGCCAGGATCCTGTAATTTTTGAATTATAGCGAGCCAATAAATTTTTTTCGATTATACATAATAACAGCTATAGAAGTACGCAGGATTTTTTCGATATATTGATTTTTGGCCAAATGGCACACTTCTGAAGTGGAAAGTAACAAATTTGCCTAAAAAAATCGTCAGATAATTGTTAATAACAAATGAACTATGCAATATAAAAAAAAATCCTGTGTACTTCTATAGACAATGTATTTTTCAAGACATATTCAAAATTTCAAGTGAATCGGTTGAAAATTGTCTGAGTTGTTTCCGGCAAATTTGAAACATGCAATTTTGAGATAAAAGCGTTTAAATTTTTGAGTAGTAGAAAATGATGAATAATTTTCGTTACTGTTTTGTGTGTAACCGCCGATTCATTGAGCCGAAAATACTGTAATAAAGTTTATGATACAATAACCAAACGATTCATATTTTTCATTGCATCCCCCCCGCTTTGTGTCCCCTTTTGTCCTCCAGAAACCTTCAATCGAGATTAAACTATCCCGACTAAAACTAATTAAAAATTCATAGTAAATTATCTTAGTAAGTATTCATAGTAAATAATCTTTGTATATTAAATTTTATCTAGTAAGTATTCATAGTAAATAATCTTCGTATATTAAATTTTATCAAATTCGGTTCAGTCATCCCCCGGGAACCTTTAATCAGGATAAGATTAGCCTGTGCGTTAACTCAGGATTAATCATGTCTGCGTACCAAATTTAATCAAATTCGGTTTAATTATTTGAACATGATTTAATAATTTCTTTTGTATCCCCCGGGAACCTTCAATCGGAATAAAACTATTCGATGTGTTATTAAAATTCTTGCTACATGTGCTTAAAATTCTTGCTACAGTAAATAGTGTCTCTATATTATATTTTATCGAATTCGGTTCAGTCATCCCACAGGAACCTTTAATCGGGATAAGATTATCCTATATGTTAACTCGGCATAAATAATGCCAGTGTACCAAATTTCATCGAATTGAGTTTTGGTTTTTGGAGTGTATTTGAATAACTGCTTTTGTATCCCTCAGGAACTTGCAACCGGGATAAAATTTAGCCCATGTGTTAATTTAATGTATAAGGAGTGCGTATATAAAATTTTATCAAAATGGGTCCAACCGTTTCAGTGTGATTGAGCAACAAACATCCAAACATCTAAACATCCAAACTTTCACATTTATAATATTAAGATATTAATTATTAGTTAAGTTACATATAAATCCATATAGAAATTTTTTTTAAGAATTTAACACTATGAGGCCCGAGCACTTTTGTAGGAAACTTCCCCGGAAGCCGACAATATTTAAAAAAATAAAAAACTATATAAACAAATACATAAAATACAATGATTTAAACACTGAATAGATTCAACACAGTTCAGCATGTATGTGTAAAACTGTAAACATACGTACATACTAAATATACACTCACATTCAAATCAATTTTATTTAAAAATATAAATAATATTTTTTAAGGAATTTTTTGTTTATCTTAAAATTTTTTATACATAGAAACCAAAAGAGTAGTGTGAGTAGGAACACATCCGTGTGATGAATGATGGTAAACATCGCACACATAATGCGTAACCAACTAATCAATATTAATCATTGATCGCGGTCGGCCTCTGGGGAAGTTTTGTTTGGTTTCGGATGCCGAAGCCGTGGGACTGAAAGTGTTAATAATATCGTAAAATTTAAAAGGATAAAAGAATTTTTACCAAAATAAGTCATTAAATTAATTACGGTCTCTAAAACGGTAAATTTTTTTTTATTACACTTTTAAAATGTGAAGCCACCAGAGACTTTCAAACCCAGCTAGCTATTTTTGTTTTTTGAATTTACTTTTATTTAGTTCTTTTCTTTGTAATTCAATTATTTAAAAAAAAAAGTATATGGGTAGTTCTCTAAACGAAAGAAGAAAATGGACTTAATTCCGGCCCGATATTTTTTTCATGCGTAAGCTTTGGCAAGTAGTTTTATTTCAAGTTGATGACATTTTTCACACACATTTCAAAGTGGCCAGTCAAAATATTAAAAATTATAAATTTTATGGCCATTATAAAAAAAGAGACATCCAGGAAAGTGAAAAAATGAGTAAAAAACTAAAATTAACAAAAGAGAATTTCTTATATTCATTTTTATTATTAAGCACAATCTATTAAACTATTAAACAATTTATTAATTTTTATTATTAAATAATTTTTATTATTTTTATTATTAAATTTTTAATTATTAAACAATTTATTATTTATTTAATAGATATTATATATTATATTAGTAGTATATATAAATTAGTAGTTATATAGTGTATATATGTAAATATTAAAAAAAAAATTAAAAAAATTAAAAAAAAACTAAATAAATTTAAAAAAATTGGAAAGTTTATTATTTATTAAAAAATATTCGAAGTCATTTACTACAGTTTAATACATATTATATATTATATTAGTAGTATATACTATGTATCAGCAGTTCTATTAATTATATAGTATATAGGTATTATACAAAAAAAAAGAATGGGAATTTATTTTTTATTAAAAAATATACGGAGTCATTTATTACAGTATTCTAATGACATTTACCTAATTTATTTACATTATTTAAGTTAAATCCCCGTTTTCGGAGCTGCCAGGAGACTGAGAATTCTTCAATATTCTTTAAAAATCGGCTAAATAACGTTTTATAAAAAAAAAGACAGGTCCGCTATTCCAATACAGCATATTTACAACTCATACAACTGAAAAATTTCTTATATCCACAGTATTTTTCACGAAAATGCTGACCAGGGTACTGAGAAATTGACTGAACCGAGTACGATCTCACTTACAATGTCAACTGAATTAATTGGTACATCAATTTAAGTAAAACATGTACTTTATTTTATTTATTATATTTGAGTTAATTACTAATTACAAACGATGATTTAATCGGAATATAAATTTTTTATATTTTTTAAGTGTTTTGGTTTGATAGGAGAATGATGCAAAGTTCGGGAGGCAAAATTCAATAGAATATTTCTTAACGAAAATATAAAAAAAATTCAAAAATTATTTATACAATAAAAAAGTACCAATATTATAAATTACTACTGCAGTGTAAATTTTTCTTTATACATTCAGAAAAAATAATTATTTAGTCTGCTATGTTTTACTTTGGAGAGAAGACATACCAGGAGACTGAGAATTTTACATTTTAAGTGCCATTTTTTATAAAAACTATATTTCGAAACCAGGTTATTTTGAATGACCAGTTAGATGCAGTAATGGTTTACAGTTTCCATCTAGAAAAAATGTATTTTTCAAAATATTAATATACAAAATGCGTTGGGCCGTCCAAAATTCCATAGTTTGAAGAACTACCCATATACGACATCACGACGGCTGGCAGCCTAGATTACCATGAATTTAGCATAAAAAGATTTAACTTTCTTTTGTTATATACTAGCTTTCGCCTACGACTTCGTCCGCAGAATGACACTGAAGATTGACTAAATGCCTTGTTACACCCACTATGTCATAATCGACTCCATGTGGACGAATTCGTCTGCAAAAGTTAGTTTCCATGTAAATTTTCATCCTTTATTCTACCGCCTTAGGGGACGAATTTCCGAAAATCCGCTCTTGTTGCTCGCTTACGTTACTAAAGGGACCGCTGTGCAAAGTTTCACGTTTCTAGACCACACGGTTTTCTATTTAAATTTTGATCCCCTATTTTCTAATTGAGGTAAGCAATTACTTACGTGCCTTTAGGAATGTAAATTTTTTTTGACCTGTTATTTTTGTAACTATAGTAATCAGAAAATAAAATAGTAAAAATTGTTGTTTACTCGTCAAGTTATGCCTATTATGTAAACGCAAACTTAGGATTCAAGAGATTGAAAAATAATATTAACAATTTACCAAATTGTTCTTTAAAACTTAATATACTTATATACATGATAAAACTTGTGAGTCCAGTGAAAATATCCAGTGAAAATATAATTACTTTAATCAATGACTTTACATACCCATTTTCCGATGATACTGTTTCTTTCTTACATTCCAATGCAACAATCAGAACCAATGGTTCTAAACGCAATTGAATGGAATTTTCTGCCATATCCTGAAACTAAATCAATTCAGTTGTTGAAAAATTATAATTGGAAATACATTTTAGAAGTAATTGTTATGTAATGTGCAGAGTTAGCGCAACTCAAAGCGGAGCCCGGTGCAAACTTAACTTGCGGGGACTTGAAACAGATTTCATACAATATAGTAATTTATAGGATGAACTAGATGAAAACGATATTGTAAAGAATTGGGCTTAAAATATTTATTAATAATTGCGCGCGAAAGCGCTAATAAAAAAAAAAGAAATAAAAAATAAAAAAAATAAAAAACATAACGTGCTTTTGTATAGAATTAAAATACAGCACATGCACAGACTCGTTATTCCATTCGACGGAATTCATACTGAGCAAGTTAGAACAAGAATTTATGATTCGGTTGCTTAATACAGAATTGTACAAATCGGGTTGTTGAACAAAACGTGTTAAAACTTGATTGCTCATGGGCTACCTACGAAAGCCGTGATAAATTATTATATTTATACACTCAATTAGGGCAAGAATGAGAACGATATAATCGATGTGGTGTAGTAGGTAGGTTTTGATTTCTAAAATATTAGAAGAAAGTTACAAATCAGTCACCGCCCCCCTAAACAGCTTCAACGGCTCCAATTTTCTCTAGGCTCTTTCTGATCAACTGTTATACGACTCTGTAATGATTGAGACCCTCTAAAATATCTGAAACTTCTCGTAACCAATTGGTATGTTGGGTAGTTCTGGCGATTTCTAGTCTGTCATACCAAGGTATTTAAAAAAATAAATAAATAAATAAATAAATAAATAAAAACAGGAAAGTTATTTCATTACTACTTTATATTTTTAAACTTCATAGAAAAAATGTATTGTATAATATAAGTTGGCTCATAATGAATTAAAGAAAAAGTTCAGAAAGGGTTTAGCCGGCTAAGCATATGGGTTTTCGGCCCAGCGGCTTTTTCGGCTATTCTTTTTCATGAATGTTGCTTATAGTCAGAGATATAGGGGTAACAACCCCTAGCTTTAAAATTGTTTTCTTCAAAACTATTGAAGATAATTAGATGAAATTAACACAGGGCGCTGATACAAAGTAGCTTTACATTATACAATTTTTTTACATTCATATCTCGTTAGTTGTCTCATTTATTACATTAAAATAATAACTGAATTTTTGAGGGTGCGCTTTTTAGATCAACCCCTTGAGTGACACCTACCAAAAAAAATTTGTTATTTGGCTCTAACATAGTTGTCGTGTGTAGAAATTTCAGCAAGATCAGATTGGTGAAAGGTGTCCTAAAAAATAAAAATTGAAGTCAAATAACTGGATGCCTGATTATGCAATTTCTATGCATTCTTTGACGCTGAATCCGAATCCAGGATAAAAAAAAAATTTGTCATATACCCCTGAAATTTTTGTATTGAGTCAAAGATATCACTAAAATAGGTGTAAAATTACTAATATCAATATCATTACAGAAAGGATAAATAAAATGTAGAATATAAATTGTAAATAATTTTCAAATCTTTTATGTATATTTCAATAAAAAAGAAAGTGCACTGCACTTATATTTTTGAATTCTTTTTTTTTCGACGTTATTGAAATTATTGGCATTGACGTTATTGAGATTATTGGAATCGTTAACAAATCTATCTAGTTTTTCTTTTTACGTTATTTCTCAAAAAATAAACGAATATATAATATTATGCTCAACATGTAAAATTTGAAGTCAATAACCAATCTTTCAAATTTAATACACTTAGTTGGAAATTGGAGAAAGACACTGCTTCAGTTATCGAGAAGATAGAAATCCTGTTATTATATTATTCCTACATTCATAACAGAAGGCATATATATAGAGTGAGTTTTTTAGAGTAGACATTTTTATTACGACCAAACCGCTAGTTTAATAAAATAATTGTCTAACTTTATAGATCTTATGACTTTGATCTATAACAGTTATAACTTACAGTATTTTACAATATATTACAGAACACAGATTTTTTTAAAATGGAAATGTATGTTTAAGAGTTTTTTAAAAATGAATTTGTATTTCAAAACTTGCAGGAATACTCAAATTTCCATTGTTATATCTCATATTTTTGAGTAACTGCCGTTTAAAAATAACATTTTTCAAATTGGAACTCAAGGCACTACAAACAGTGCAGAAATTTAAATTATTTAAAAAAAGATTGCCTTTTTAATCGAAGGAATAACGAAAAATTAAACGATTATTACGTTTTCCATGGGAAATTAAAATGTCTAAATATAGATAGATTAAATTATTACTTAAAAATGATAGCAAAGTACAATCAAGAAATAGAATCCCACCAAAAAACATTTCATGTTAAAAATTTAGCCAAGACTCGCAACTATTTTATTCTTAAAAAGATATGAGATCTAATGTTGCCCCAAGCCCTAAATAAGTCAACATCATGGTCAAATCAAGTTATAAGGCTTCGCCGATTCCCGGAAGTATGGTACATAGCCAATGGTCAATAGCACAATAATCTGCTATGGGCTGTTAATGTTTGGTTTCATTTACCATAGTTTCGCGAAACGGCCAAGCCTTATAACTTGATTTGACCATGATGCCGACTCGACTTATTTAGGGTTTGGCGCAACATTAGATCTCATATCTTTTTAAGAATAAAATAGTTGCGAGTCTTGGCTAAATTTTTAACATTAAATGTTTTTTGGTGGGATTTCAGTTCTTTTTGTAAGTTGTTCGTGTTTTTTTTTTTTTTTTTTTTATTTTTACAGGGTGTATTTCCTGGACATAAGAAGCTGTTTTCAGTTCCTTTTGTAGGTTGTTCGTGTTCTTTTTCTTTTTATAGGACTACTTCCTGTACATCAGAAGTTCCTATCTTCATTGTTGACTCCCTATCTTTCCCTCATTTCCTTGTGGGATTATTGATGGTAACTGGCAACCAGTCTGAGCAGTATTAAACCCTTAGCTACCACACATCACGGATGTCCTTACTTGTACGCTAAAATCCGCCCTGTGTACCAACACCAAATTTCATTTTACGAATACTTCTTAAAATTTAACATTAGTAGTAGTAAAATACATGTTTGTAGATGGTATTATTAATTTATGAAAACGACTAAATATTTAAATTTCGTAATAAATTCAGGCTCCGGAAATTTAGTACAGGCATGGGGAGTAATTTGATTCCAATTATTTACGCCTATGCGCTTTTACAACGCTTTTATTAGCTTGATCTGTGATATCGTAAGGAAATCTAAGAACTCACTTGTCACTTACTTCTAATTATCGTATCGATTTGAAATTTTGTAAACTAATGCAATTCTGTAAGTTACAATATAATTATGTAGCATCACAGAGCAAATAAATTGCCGTCATTAAGCAAATAATCGAATAAACATTTTTTGACGTTTTAAACTGACAAATATTTTCAAAGTTTTAAAAATAACCAATTTTTCTCATAGTAACAAGAAAAGTAAATAATTTTTTCCTAGTTACAAATACAAAAAATACCAAGAGCTTTTTGATTTGATTTTAATTTTATTTTATTTACTGATAAATATACCTACAACATATTTTATTATTTATGAGAAGTTGAAGAGGGAAAATCACGGATTTGTTAATTTTCTCGTTAGTTGTATGCTAAACCCAGCTTACATACCAAATTTCAACTTTCTAAGACTTCGGGAAGTACTCAATAATTTTGATGATCATCAGTGAGTGAGTGAGTGACGAATTTAACGAAATTAACTGAACTGCTTCGAGAAAAGATACAGCAGTGCACTGTTTGTTTTGCTCGTCTTGGCGAGGGCACTGCCGTGCCCCCAGATATATATATATATATATATATATATATATATATATATATATATATATATATATATATATATATATATACATATCATTGTCTGCCGAAGTAGTTTCTTTTAAATTATTACATACTTTATTAATTTTAACATATTTTTCTCGAAACAGCATTTTTAAAATTAACTTAGAAACTACTTGAACGATTTATACTATGAAATATAATCTATATTGTTTAATACAAAAATAGACGGAAATTTCATAAAAATTGAAATTAAAAAAAAAAAAAAAAAAAAAAAAAAAAAAAAAAAAAAAAAACAATAAACGGATAAATGTAACAATTTTTTCCTTTTTTGAAATTTTTTTGATCACCGACATTCTACATAGGTATTATGTTAATAATATATGAACAATTTTGTAAAATTTTCAAATAGTAATTATGGGTGCTAGAGTGCTCACCATTTGAGAATATTTGAAGTACCACGGTCCTGTAAATTTACATTATAGCTCAAAAACCATAAGAGCAACAAAACTCCTGGCTATATAGCAATCGGTTTCCCTCACTGCTGTCTACAACTCTTATTTGTACCTACATGTGCACGCTGTATATAATATATAATATTTTGCTGTCGCGACACTTCTCGAATTTCTAGAGATGTTGTATGCAAAGCATAGTCATTTACGGAATACAGAACATGATGCAAACAAACTTTATACATACTAAGTTGGTTATTTGTAATACAATCATACTTTAACTCCTTAAATGAAGTATATGTATACGTGCATTAAAAAAAAACAAAATATATTGACTTAAATTGTCGCCTTTTCCATACCGCTGTAAGAAATATAATATTTTTTTTTTTTTTAATTAAAACCACTAGTTTTAAAGACAAATCTCCCTTAATAATCTTTAATACTAAAGTAACATACTCTTCCTTTGAAATAAGAAATGAACACCTTTTCACACCAGAAAATGTTAAACATGTCCAAAGGCGTAGTCGGGATTTTCTCCAAAAACTAAGTCAAGTAGTGAAACATATGAAGGGTTACACGGGAAAAACGATGATAGTCACAAAAAGTAAATATTTCAGGGGAGCGTTTTTAAACTTTAAAGTGTGAATCATGTATTATAGGCGCAGTTTTCAGCAAAACAATTTTAACTGTGATCGTTCTTCCCCTGCGTATCACGGACTATGTTCGATTTTCACGTGTAATGTTAGTACGGCGTCAATATTCTGCATACTCCCAACATAACTGCATGGATTTTGGCATTTGTTAATTTTTGTGACTATTGTTTCTCCCGTGTACCTTATTTTCCCGTGTAACATATTTTATTCACTTATATATTAAGCACCATGTCGACAAGCAGCCGTAACTTAATTGGTACATAGATATAGAATAGTAGATTACTAAGTGAGAACCGTAAGTGTTATTTTCTTAGCCGCGGATGCAAATTGATTCTTGAGCGTCCATAACCAGAAAAATAAACTTACAGGCTGAGTATGAGTAAATTATTTTTTCAACTAAAAAATGAATAAATTGGGAAAAATTAATAAAAAAAAAAAAATAATACAACGCATTAAAAATGCAGTTTAATATAATTGAAGTAATAGAGATCTATAAAAGACTATTTCCATTAAAAAACCTAATCACTAAATTGACAATAAGCGATTACTTATGTTCCTATTAAAGTAAGTAAACTTTTATGTTCTTTTATTTTTTGTAACTATAGGTACTAATCAGAAAATAAAGTGGTGAATGTTGCTTTTGTCTGCTATGTAAACGTGAACTTACGATTCAAGAGATTGAAAATAAGTTTTAATACACTCAAAAAAAGATTTCTTTATCAAAACTTACAAAATTTTTTTATTTTTTATTTTTCTAAAACCTAAAAGATATTGTTTTAGAATTCATCAAACTACCATGATCCCCATATATATATATATATATATATATATATATATATATATATATATATATATATATATATATATATATATATATATATATCAAAATGGCAAATACCACTTACCTATCACGAAATCTCCGGAACTATAATACCTACAAATTTGAAATTTAGTATGTAGGTCCCTGTTAGATCCTAGGCGATCGCTAAGAAAGGATTTTGTAAAATTTTTAGTCTAACCGTAGAAATTTACGAAAAACCGTAAAATATCAATTTTCTATTACTGTATACAGATATCTGCGGAAAACTTTATAAAAAAAATCATGCAAATTAATTTGTTACTAAGCATTTGGAGAAAAATAATTTTAGAATTTTTGTAAGTATTAATAAATATTTCTACAGATACTATTTTTACCATAATATAATAATAATATTTTTACCTACGACTACTATGAAATTACTTATCTGCTATGCAAAATACTGTTTGTATCCTATAAAGAAATAAACAGCTGTATTGTCCAGTTATCATCAGTTGGTACTTCTGCTGTTTTCAGCAAATTCCATACATATGAAAATTAGATATGCTATAAAAATATGAATATGACTTAAAAGTATGCAAATATGAAAAATACTTTAGTCGTCGAACGAGCGAAGCGAAGCACAAAAGGAACTGATTTTGTACAAAATTTCAGAATATCAAATTTAAATGGACATACCTAATATGGTCACATTGTCCATCAGTTACACCAAATAGGGCGCAAATTAAAAAGCTGAAGAAAGACAATTTTTACTCAAGTACTGTTGAGATCTCTGTGAAAGATGAAAGTGACGTTAAAATGATTTCCCCGGGCCTTGGTGCTTTAAAGGCTTGGTGCTTTAGAAACAATTCTAAAACTGCTGGTATAGGTACCTATACTAAGTTCTTACGGTGCGGAATTAGCCATGCTAATAAAATATGAAGATAGTTATTTTAGAGTCATTGGGCGAGCAGGGTCAAGTGCTATATAAATAATTGATTTTGCACAGAATTTTGGAATATATGATTGAATTGACCCATAAATTTTACCTATAATTTAATCTAATATCGTTTGACATCTAGGTTGTGTAGAGACCCGGTAGATGGTGCTGTATTTCGATTTCTAGACTATACATTCTATTCCACGTCATATTTGTTTATGTTCACAATGTCAATAATGTCAATGTCAATGAGAAGAAAAAATTAATTCAATTAATTACACCTAATCTAATGACTGAATTTGGAATTGCGCTAAAAGATGCTTATGAATAAAATAAGGGAAATATTTATTTTGGTTAAGGATGCTTCAGACTTTAGAATTACAAATTTTAAGCAAAATCGATGAATGACGTCAATAGAATAATAGTCAACTTACCTCTTGTATTGCAATAATATTACCGCCCAGTATGTACATAATCCAATCCGTGACTGATGGAAAAATTTTAATAACTTTTCCTGTGTTATCCATTGTTTCATTGCGTTTTCGACTCACTGTGCCCAGATTGTAGCTTTGGCCATTCCAAAACTCATACCAGACAGTTTCGTAATTGTCACTCTGATTTTTCGACGGTAGATACAATAGCATTTCTGTCATTCCCGGTAATAGCATTTGCGCTACTAATAAATTTGAACCAATCATATATTGAGAATTTAAATTATACGTGGCATTATCAAATGGAAAATGATAATATACAGGACGTACAAGCGGCCATAGTTTTGTTTCACGACCAATTTCATTATAATTCATTACGGTATAAAAATATGGTAATAAAGCGTAACGCCTTTGTAAAATTTCAATCACTTTTTTTTGATAATATTTTGATGGAAATTTGAAAGGTGTATTATTTCCCATGTAGAAAATTGGAAATGTCGCCGTGGTTAAATACCATCGCACACATAATTGTTGTGCCGCATCATTGTGTAATTCGCCGATTGAACCACAAACGGGCGTCGTGAATAACAATGGGTCAACAAGTGTACTGTAGAAAAGTGACTGTGATAAGGTTTTTTGTAAGTTTAACCAAGTCAAAGTCACATTTTGATTGAATGTTCCAATTCGTGACAATTCGTTTAAGTTGTTATAATAGGACGATGATGTGAATATTAGCTTTTCTTGAGACAGATTTTGCGATTTTACGTAGTTTTCAAATAATTTTCCCAAATTAAAGCCGTACTTATTATGAGTTTCAAAATGAATATTTGTCTCATTTCCTTTACAATTTGTTTGGCTATTCCATGGCAAAACAGATGTAAATGCATTTTCAAATTCCTAAAACAAACAGAGGTAAATAAAAAATATTTTTGAATTTAAAGTTAACTAAAGTATTAAAGATAAAATATATATTCTTAAATGAACATTTAAAAATACAATGCAATTCCAAGAAGTGCAACAAAATGTTCCCAAATATATTTTGACGTAAACTTTTATGAAAAAAATAATTTTCAAGGCTAATTTTACTATGAATCTGATTATTTGAATGAAATAAATAATTATCCCAGGCTATTTGCTAAATAAAATTACATCAAGCTCAAAAAAAAATTATAAAATAAGTTTATAAACTTTATTTAAATCACGGGAGCCGAATTTTTCGCTACATCTTCGTTATTTTCAAGATATCTAAATGTGGTTGAAAGGGTACAGGTGGATTGTCATTTTAGTGTTTTCAAAACTAATGATGTGTTCGGCTGATCGGGTCTTTAAAAAAAAGGTTTAAGTTTTTAGGAGCTGAATTGCAGCAAATTGCAATTTTATGTCGGTAGCAGTTAGCAGGAAAGAAGCCAATACAATTAGTAAGGGGGCATTCCTACCCATGATTATCCGCCAATACCCTTTATGTTTTATTTTAACCCTTTGCACTCAAACCATTTTTTAGTATGGGTGCTCAGCTACTCGACAGTAGTTTTAATAAAAAATTGTAAGACATCAAAGATAAGTATTTTAAACAAAGGATGTGGCTATTTATACATACAGTATGTATAACCAATTGGCTATTTATACATACAGTATGTATACGCAATTGGGTATTTATACATACAGTATGTATACGAAATTGGCTATTTATACATATATAGTATGTATATGAAATTGGCTGTTTAATACATATAGTCAGCTGAGTATTGGTTTGTACCAAGTCAATTTTTAAAAAAAAATTTTCTGATAGTGGTTTCGGCTTTCTCAATGTCCAAAACTAACAAAACAACTATCTAGAAAAAATATTTAAAAAGTTGACTTGGTACAAACCAATACTTAGCTGACGATATGTGTATACTGAATTGGCTATTTAAACCTGCAGTATGTAGTTATGTACCTAAACTAAACTGATCACGTAGTTGGCTACTTATACATACTTACTGAATGCGCTATTATTACAATTAATATTTTTATAATAACTACACAATTATAATAACCGAATACCTCCGATTGAGCTGAATTATTTTTTTACATAATCTTTTTGGCTTAAGAAGTTATCCTCTAAGCGGATTTTTGGCGACGCGGACCGGAAGGGTATTTTTCTACCCTTCGAATTTCAAGCCTAAGGGTTACTAAAAGATGTTTTCCGTTACCACAGTAACAAAAAATAAAGATCGATTCTTATGGAACTTGGTGAGTAGCACAAAAAAGAAAGAATGAAGTTTTTCAATATTTAGCTTAGTTTTCGTGATATTACGTGTCAAATTTGTCAAACTTACTATATTGGATAGACAATTATTGTAGGTATATTACGGCTTGTATTGATAGAAGTAAGTGGAAAATGGACCGGACGACGTCACTGAAACCTCATTTTCAGGAAAAGGGTAATTAAATAATTTTGAAGTGATTACACGCCGAGACACATTTATAAATAATTACCATTTGCCCAAGAAAGAGGTTTCATTGGTGATGTCCCGTTCATTTTTCACTAATTTCTATGAATAAAAACCAAAATATACCATTCAAAAATTATATTTAAAACTGAGTTTATATTCGTAAAAATTGATATCACGTATATGTGTATGTGTATGTGTGAAATATACAATCCATTATCTCATAGTAAGTTTTAGAAATACAACACATATTATCTCGAAAACTAAACAGGATATCGAAAAAATTTGTTCTTCCTTTTTTGTTCAACTTATCAAATTCTATAAGAATCTGCCTCTATTTTTTATTACCATAATAAAGAAAACCTTTTTTTAGTCCTCAGATATGCAACTTCCAGTTCGCGCCCCCAAAAATCCGTTCTTAAGCTAAAAAAATTATACAAAATTCAATCGATGGTACGCGAGAAATTTGTTATTATTAGAATCGATAAATTTGTTATTATAAGTTATTTTACTGTCACCAGTGAAAAAGTCCATTTTAATACGCGCACCACAAAATTTGGACGATATTTTAGGTGCTCAATGTGCGCAGTATACATCAGAAATTACGGTAATTGTGAATAAGTAGTCAACTGCGTATACATACTGCATGTTTAAACAAAATATTTCATATACATACTGTATGTATAAATAGCCAATTTCGTATACATACTGTATGTATAAATAGCCAATTGCGTATACATAATGTATGTATAAATAGCCACATCCTTAAACAAAAGGAGTTTACTTACATATTTTATTTTTATTTGCATATTACAAACATTTTATTTTAATATTAAATTTTATAATTTTTCACTCATTCGATTTTTCACGCTCTCACTCCGATATCACTCCGCTCCAGGTTCGATAAAATATTCTTACACAATAAAAAATGAGTGTATTCACATCATCGCTCTGATATCGGTCCGATATCAGTCACGGTTGGCTCTCGCTCCAATGTCACTCCAATATCAATACGACTCAGGTAATATTTTATCGGAGCGATATCAGACTTGTTATGGCTTGTACCTATAGTGTAAACACTTTTTTGACTCCACTCCACTCCGCTTGCATTCAGTTGTTATGAAAGGATATTTGTATGGAACTGAGACCGAACTGGGAGTGTGTCCAGCGCAGCATTATAATGTGAACAGAGAACGAATAGGTACCAACATGATATCAGTACTGTAATGTGAACACAACAAGATTATATCGAATCGGGAGCGTAGTGATATCGGAGTGAGAGTAGAGCATTAATGTAAATCGGGCCTTACTGTGAAATTATCCAGCACAATACAATAGCTTTTGTCATTTAAGGATGCTTGGGAGGTACAATGGGAGATAAAAGTACATAAAATTAGAAATTCCTGAATAATTGGGTTGTGCAACAAACTATGAGGTAAATAAATAGTTATATTTGCTAAATAATAGCTAGCACTACAACTGCTTGTAGAATACATAAAACTAAAGCTCTCAGCTGATTACTAGGGCTGAGTTCATTCTGAGGATTTTTGGGAGGAATCTCAAAACTGTACGAGACGATTAAAAATTTAGTAGAATGTTCCTCATTAAATACTAATACCCCTGTGAAAATTTCAAACCGATTCACTAAGCCATTAAAGAGTTATTAAAAAAAAAATCGTTATTTTACACGTAGGTACTCTTATGGAAATTCGACAGAACAGATTAAATAAGTTTTTAATGGCTTAGTGAATCGGCTTGAAATTTTTACAGGGGCCTCAGTATTAAATGAGGAACATTTTACTAAATTTTCAATCGTCTCGTACCATTTTGAGATTCCTTCCAAAAATCCTCAGAATGTACTCAGCTCTTGTAGTCAGCTAATGGTAAAAGCTATAGTTTTACGTATTGTACAAGCAGTTGTAGTACAGTTGCTTAAATAGTTTGTTACACAACGCAATTATTCACAAATTTCTAAATTTATGTACTTTTATCTCCTATTGTACCTCTCAGACATCCTTAAGCCCAAAGCTGGCGTGTTTGTCGATAAAATAGTGTACAAACTGGTGATGTGTGCAATATAGGTACGCATTTTTTAAATAAATTCATATCTTTATGGAAATGTTTTACATTTAATAAACAACTACCATTAGTGCGTTAAAAAATTGTATCACCGTATACAGGGCCGGATTTATCTCAGTGGAGATTAGTCTAGTCAACAAGTGCCATTTCATCAAAAACCTTTCTCACAGCTCCGCAAATTATGCTGTGAGCTCATTTGATTCGAAATATCATTTTTAAAAATGGTTCAGCTGGAGACAACATTATTTTATAAACAATTAAGTTAATAAACAATAATCGATTTTTTTTGCAAATATCTTAAAAATTATTTGAGATATCTGAAATCTGAAAAAAGATTCTTAAAGAGGAAAAAATTTTCTAAAACCAGCCCTATATCCCAGAGCTGTATCGTCAATATTTATAATTTTAATTTAACAGTGAAGGAAAATAAGGTTAAAAACCCGCGGCACCCATTTTTAAAATCTGACAGTGATATAAATAAAATTTTTTTTAATCGATTCTAGACACATCAACAAACAATAATTCGTCGGCAAAAAATTTTTCCCTCAATTTTCTGATTAACTTTGCTTTTGTTAATTAGTTAATTTTTGCAAGTTAAAAGTTAACATAAAAAAAAAATAATTTTTAAACTAAAAACCTGGAGTATTTTCACTTCTTTGAGTTATTTTCTAAAGGCTTTAGAAAAAATGCCCGTTTGGAAAATTAAAAAATTTTTATTTTTCAATTTATTATCAATAAATTATGGTAATAAAAAATTAAAAATATAAATAAAGTAATTAAAAAATTTTTTTTGTTCATTTTTAACGTTTTATTTCTTTATGGTTATAAGAAACATTACAATATTTATTTAATATTTTTAACTCTTATTGTTTAAATAATTATTATAGACAAATGCATTGTTTGTAAAGTTTTCGAAAAATTTTTTTTGAGAATCTGTTCCTTGACAAAAATTATAATATACAAAAAAAATTGTTTCTTAAAATTTTTTTTATTGCTAAAAAACGCATTTATTAATTAATAATTTTTGAAAAATTAATAATATTTTTAGGCACTAAATATTAATACTAAGGAACAATTTGTTTTCAAATCATGATTTATCACGTTCACGTAAAAAATTTATTTTCTTATAATATGAAAGAACGTGATAAAATCATGATTTAAAAAACAATAGCAATAAAAATTTTTTTTAAGAAACGTTTTTGTTTTTTTTTTTAAATTATAATTTTTTTCAAGGAACAGATTCTCAAAAAAAATTTTTCGAAAATAAACAATGCATTTGTTTATAACAATTATTTAAACAATAAGAGTTAAAAATATTAAAAAATTATTGTAATGTTTCATATAGCCAAAAAGAAAGAAAACGTTAATAATGAATAAATAGTATATTGTACAATAAGTGGGAAAAGAGGCTTATTTCTCACGAATATGAGTTTGTGCAACATGAGCAGGGCGAGTGCAACAATTCATATGAGTGAAAAATAAGCTTTACTTTTTACGCTATACTTTTTCTACGACCACATTTTTTTTCGTAAAATTTAACATAAATAAATAAAAGAAAATTTAAATAAGTAGTAAAATTTTTTTAAATTTATAATGTCAGTGGTAAGATGTTCACATTTTTGCCAAAGCATACTTTGAAACTATAGAAACAATAACAAATAATCTACATATGTATATTTTTAGAATTACATATGACATTATATATTAAATCAGACATAGCCAACTTTTTTATTATATTAAGCCATGCGAAATAATTTCCCACGGCTATTTCCACACAGTGTGAGCAATTGTTAATTTTTACATATAGTTAGCCGTGCAAAAAATATTACTTTTAATAGTAGGAGTAGAAAAAAAATTTTTTTTTAATTGCTTTATTTATGTTTTTAATTTTTTATTACAATAGTTTATTAATAATAAATTGAAAAATTAAAATTTTTTAATTTTTCAAATGGGGAGTTTTTCTAAGCTTTCAGAAGATAACTGCAAGAAGTGAAAAAATTTCCAGGTTTTTAGTTTAAAAATTATTGGGTGTTTTATGTTAACTTTCAACTGGCAAAAATTAATAAATTAACAAAATCAAAGTTAATCGAAAAATTGAGGGAAAAATTTTTTGCCGACCAATTATTATTTGTTGAGTTGTGTCTAGATAGTACCCGATTTTTTTTATTCCTTAGTATTTTAATCGATTAAATTCTTGTTTATACTACCGTCAGATTTTAAAATGCGCGCCGCGCGTTTCTAATCTTATTTTCGCGGTTAAATTAAAATTATAAATACTGATGGGACAGCTTCGGGAGATAGGACTTTTTTTAGGAAATTTTCTCCTCTTGAAGAACCTTTGTCCGGATTTCGGATATTTCGAATAATTTTTGAGATATTTGCAACAAAAAAATCGATTATTGTTTATTAACTTAATTGTTTATAAATGTTGTGTCCGCCACTTTTCCAGCTGAACTATTTTTATAAAAGATATTTCGAATCAAATGAGCCCACAATCATAAATTTCGGACCTGTGAGACAGGTTTTTGATGAAGTGGCACTTGTTGACTAGACGACCCCGAGGCATTTCTATTATGGTGGCCGTTAAATACTTTACAAGTAGAGGCCCCCGAATAATTTTTTGAAAAATTTCGGAAAAACAGAGTTGGTGAGCAAAAAAAAAAAGACGAAAAAGCGCTTATCCTTTCTATTCTCTTCTTAATTTTGAGATTTTATTCGATTTTGTGGAGGGCCTTTTTGTACGGCGGCCTCGGGGCACGTGCCCGAAGTGTCTTTATGTAAATCCGACTCTGGCCATATGATGTAGGTAATGAAAAAAAAAAAAATAAATCGTTGAAAAAAACTGAGGCAAGAATAGTGTAAATAATAAAAGTCTCTTGACAATACTACATGTTTTGGCAAAAGGTTGGTAGTGTTTTTATCTTTTTCTCATCATTTTTTCTATTTACATATTTTTTGAAATATGTACGAGGTTAGAAAATAGAATTTTTAACCAAGTCAAGTCAATTTACAATTTTTTTTTTTAATTTTAATATAATAATGCTTTAAAAGTTTAAGTTATAAAGATGGAACAATAAATATAATTTGCTTATCTTGAAGCAACGTATATAATAACTAGAATCTTTTTCTAGTAGAACCTGCACTCCTGCAGTCTTATATCCGACAGTTCTTTCTGCATTGAATGACATATTTATATATGTGTACAGAGTCTGACATAATTATTATGCTGCATGATGATTTTTACTTTTGCTAACTTTTGATATTCTTACAGTTACAAGTTCATTACAGTTCATTAAAAGTTCATTTGAAGTATTCTTACAGTTCTTCATCTTTAATTAGAATTTTTTGTGCAAAATAATGGTGAAATTTGTTTTAACTCGGGAATTCCCAGTGTCACCTCTAGGTGACAGTGATTTGTGATTTTTTTTACAGACAATATAACAAATTTTAAAAATAAATGTGTTACGACTATAATGTTAATACTTAGTAGTATTCATGGTTTTAATTTGGCAACACTGAAGTTATGTTAACTGTCAAATTAATTCTGTTGTTTCAAACGATTTGCTGTTTTATTGCACGTGAGTGTATCTTGTGGTATTTTCGCTGTTATAAAAATGTCTAAAAAGTAGGTACGGTTAATATTGTTATAACAAATTATTATTTAAGAATCAAGCTTATAATGAAAGTGATTTTTTGCCGGTAATTTCATACCGTTTTATCAGTTCATATTAAAAATAACGGCTCGTATGACCTATAATTGACACGCCATTTAAAAAAGAACTGAAGGGTATTTTTTTTCCAATTATTTATTTTTTATATGTTGAGTACCTAAAGATAAAAACTAGCACAAAATAAGAATATTTTGTCGATAGATCGCGGCTTGGGAATTGTCGAGTTAACAACATAGTAGGAGAAGAGTTCATTAACTAATATAAAAATTTAATAATTTTTGCCATCAGAACCAGTGTTAAGCAAGATATCAAAATTTATATTATTTGGATCAGCGTTTCGCAACCTTTTTCAGCAAAATGCTGAACGAATTTGTGCAGATTGATCACATATAGGATCACATATGACGATAATTATCAATTTCCTAAATTAAATTTATATTTAATTTGGTTGTTCTTAATTTTCCATAATTTATTCAATATTTGGATATAAACTTCTAAATTTCTAAATTATGATTAAATTTAACGATAGGTTAAGAAAATTGGTATCTACTCATAAATTATTCAGACAAGTTTTATAGTTAACGTACTCAAAACCCAATTGAACTCAAATAAAACGTAGCAAATCAAATATTAGCAATTTCATATATTTTTTATGCAAAATTAGATACTCGCTTTCCACAGAAAAGTGCACGTTCACTAAATTTAATATGTTAAAAAATTATTTACTTTCCTTTTTCCTTTCCTTTATGAACATAATTATTTAGAGGTCAAAATTTTATTCAAAGTTTTTTTTTTTAATTACAATTTTAACGTTCCGTAATACCAATTTTGTATCGTTAAGTCGTTCGTTAATTTTTGTTGGTGTCATATACATCGAGTTCGAAAAATTTTTGCGTAAATATTACAAGAAAATAATTCAGTTGCTCATGAACAGACGAATTTGTAACGATTTTTGTGTTGATTTTGTGTAATAATAATCTAATTGTAAGTACGAAATCATTGCATTCAAAGAGATAACCGAAATAAAAAGTCAATAGATAATTTCAATGGTAAACTAAAAAAAAAATATTTTTCTGAAATATTTTACTAATTTTGTTATGTGGGTAGTTTGTTGTGTAGGTATATTAAATCACCCACATAATACAAAAGTGTGTCCATAATTGGCTATAAATTAAATATTAATATAGTTGAGAAAGAATACACTGAATTTAAGTTTCTAACTCTGAATCAACTTAACTAATTAAAGACAGATTGTAAGGTGATGGAAAGTTAGTCCCTAACTTTTAAATTCAAAGGACACTGGAGCTTTAAAACCGATGGTACATTAAATTACGCATACGAACGGTACTCACCTCATTTAAATAAATAAAATCCATTGTTGTTAAATTAGCAGTATAATTTTCAAACAACGGCCATGTGTCACGTAGAATTAGTCCATCGATGGAATGAAATGCTGGTATATCGTTTATATACTTGTTAAACCAATTTTTAGCATTTTGATGGCCATAATTGGGATATGCAACAGTCCGATTTCGATAGCTTCTAGTTAAAACTTTGTTACACGTATCAGGATTACGATATAATATTTCAGAATTTATTGCATCTGCGTATATAGCAGATTTACTTTCAGCTAGCTAAAAATATAGAGTGAGCATAGTTTAAACCAATTGTATAAAGATCAGTATGTTTTGATAAACATGTTTGCCCTCAGCAGTTGAAATATTTTTTTAACAACATTATTTAACATTTTATTTCTCCAATTAAATATAAAAATTTTTACACTTTAATGTATGTCAAATCTGTGTGCCCCTGGTTTTGGTTTCGGTTACGGATATGTAAAATTATCGAATAATGTTTCGGATAGGTTACGGATAATTGCTTTTAGTGAACTTTCTTTTAGAAGAAAGAGGAGAAATGTTACCAAAAAATAGTGAACGCCAAACACGAATCAACGAAACCCTATCAAATTAAATACATGCAGCAAAAGCTCTTCTCAATTTAAATTCAATTATCTACCGGAAATTGTCTATCATTATCCGAAACAAATTCGAAACTTTTATTTCGGATACGGTTTCAGTTTCGAATATTTAATAATTTCGGATATCCGGTCGTTTCGGTTACGGATATTCATTACGTCCCTAATATATAATATATACCACTTCTTTCATAAAATTCGCACCATATGGGAAACTTTTACATACTATGATTTTTTTTATCAGGTGGTATGATTTTTCTTAATGACCACTTGGTGGTCAAATACTATGAAAATCACGACGGGAATTTCTAGTTATGAACTTTTTAAGTAAGTTTTTGTAAGTGTCACAACATGAGTTTCGCGTTGTGGATCATTTTAAGAAACCATAACGCATTATTGTCGATTTTTCCAATCATTTTCGTTCTGATACATTGGAGTCTGATACATTATAATACACATTGATAATCATACTGATATTTGTAGCACCTACCTGCGGTGAAAAAGTCATAATAAATTTTTTATTCTGATCCTTTTTTGACTGCTTAATGAAAGTTTCTATTTGTTTATTTTCACTTGACGTTGTATTCATGATGAAAGAAAATAAATTCCCATCAAGACAATCAGTTTCGTAAGGGAGACCGGCATCCGTCGCATTCTTGAAAAATTCTTTGGCCTCAGCTAATATTTTAGTAACATTTGTGGCTGTGCCTTCTAGTTCTCTGAAATACAATAGCTGTAATAAGTAATATAAGTAATAAATATTATATATAAATGTTCTTACAAAACTAGTAAGGTTTTTTAAATACAAATTAAATCTATTTGTGTATATGTAAGTACATATTGCCAATATTACTTACTTTGACTTGATTAAAAAAAGAATCAGCTTAACTGTTTTTCAAAGACTGTATGGAAACCCGACTTTTCTTTTTGAACATTTCTGTCCTGAAATAAATGTGTATATATCTTTGCCTACATATTTATGATCGTTTGCTTCCTAAAAGAATTTGAATACTGCGACGATGCACAGCTCTACTTTTGAAGGAATCCATTCAATACAAAGACGTAATAAACAATACATAGTATGAAAGGACCAGTAATTTATATTACGTATGAAAGATATTACGTACACAGAGCCGGCGAGAGGGTAGGGCAGGTGGGACATCTGCCCGAAGGCTCGGGTTAAAAGGAGGGAGGGGTGGCAGCCTTCCTTAGAGGCCCGGAGAAAGTGAGACGAGGTTTTTTTTGCTTGTCAATTTTATTCTTGGGGTAACGTTTTTTAAAAAGTTTTTTGTTGTGCCTGGGATCCGTCACATCTCTCGCCGGCCCTGTAAATACACGTTGAAAAGAGACAAGTATTAAAAATAGCATATAAATTTCCAATATATATTTCTCTTTCTAAAATACCCTAGACTTTAAAATTAAAAAAATTGAAGCATATTCAGCCATGTTTGTATTAAGAAATTTGAAAGAATATTGTACAAAATTTCCAGTATTTTCACTTTTTAAATTGCGTTTTTCGTTATATTTTTTTAAAGAAAATATTATTGCAACTAGTTGGGCTTACAAATGGAAAAAGGCAAAGAAACAAGGCCTATTAGAAAAAAGGCACAAGGAATAACATTTTACCGATAAGATTTGTTTGACATACTTTTGAATTCAATAGTAAATGTAGTGGCTCCGTGATATTAGCACCCCAAATGTGAAATTTCGATTGACCAATTACATGACTTAAAAGGTCAGAAAATGGTCATAAAAGGTTAATTGGTTTCATTAATTGGTCAGCAATAGAAAATTTTTTATTAAGGGTTAAAATATTTGAAGGTCCTTCAGAAATTTTAGCACCCCAGTTGTGAAATTTCGAAAAACCAATTACATCATTTAAGAGGTCAGAAAATGGTCATAAAAGGTCAACTTGTTTGATTAATTGATCAGCAATATAAAATTTTTTGCTAAGGTTTGAAGTTTTTTCAAGATCATCCAAAAAACTTTCGTACCTCAAACGTGAAATTTTGAATGACGAATTGTATCATTTCAAAGCTCAGAAAATGGTCATAAAAGGTTAATTGGTTTCATTAATTGGTCAACAATAGAAAATTTTTTTATTAAGGGTTAAATCCTTTCAAGTTTATTCAAAAACTTTAGCACCCCAAATGTGAAATTTCCACTGACCAAAGACATGATTTAAAAGGCCAGAAAATGGTCATAAAAGGTCAACTGGTTTGATTAGTTGGTCAGCAATAGAAAATTTTTTATTAAGGTTTAATGTTTTTCAAAGTCACAATACTGTATCAGGATTAGATATTAATTAGTGATGGGCATAATCGAATTAAAAAATCGATCATTCGATTATTGAAATATCTCGAGATATAATAAAATTATTCGATTATTTTTCATTCGAATGATTTTAAAAGAATATCTCGAGGTATTAAATCATTCGATTGTTTTTTATTCGAAGAGTTTTAAAAATATCTCGAGATAAAACAAATTCGATTCTTGTGATCCCACTGAATACCAGGTAATAATTATTTAGTGGGTCGTCATACCTATTGAAAACAGACACCAGTTTAAATTTAAAAAAATGGTTTTATGATAACAATGATTGGCGATGTTTTGCATAAAATGAATAGCACAAACTAGCAGGGGTGCTTCCTTATTGATACTTTAATGGTCATGGGCGCTGTATGTGCACCGTCAAGTAAAACCTAACTAACTAAGACACAACGCTGTACCACGTCAACAATTCTATATATAAAGTGTATTAGTTGTCAAAATATTGCGTTAGTGGGGTGTTCCGTCATTATAGATTATGATCATCAACGTGTTAAAATGCCGACTATTAAAATGGAAAAACCGCTAATACTGTAATTAGTACTGGTTCAATCTCTAATGGACATTAATATTATAAAAAAAAAAAGATTTTTGAAGATAATATGATAAACCAGACAAAAACAAAAGAACTGAAAGGTAGATTATGGTTGTATGGTTCATACAAGTAAATAACATTGTAGTTATTACAGGTTTGAATTTGAAAATAAAAATTACAATAAAAGGATTCCGAAAAATTACAAAATTGAAATTTAATTTTTTATCCCACCTCAATAATTGAATATAATAACATAACCGACAAAAATAATCGATAAATAATTGTTAGAAATAATCAAAAGAAAATAATTGATAATAATAATTGAATGAAACATAGTCGATAAAAATGATCGAATAGAAATAATCGACAAAAATAATGGAATGAAAATAATTGATAAAAATAATTTAATGAAAATAATCGATAAAAATAATCGAATGAAAATAATTGATAAAAATAATCGAATGATTAATCGATTATTAAAATCACTCGATTAAAAATAATTGATTATTGAAATCATTCGATTATTCCCACTCGACTATTCCCGATTCGAATGAAAAATAATCAAATAATTTTATTAGGTATATCTCGAGATATCTCGGGATATTTGAATAATCGAATGATCGATTAATTTTCATTCGATTATGCCCATCACTAATTAACATCTAATCCTGATACAGTATTGTGACCTTGAAAAATATTAAACCTTAATAAAAAATTTTCTATTGCTGACCGATTAATCAAACCAATTGACCTTTTATGACCATTTTCTGGCCTTTTAAATCATGTCTTTGGTCAGTCGAAATTTCATATCTGAGGTGCTAAAGTTTTTAAATGACCTTGAAAAATTTTAACCCTTAAAAAAAATTTTCTGCTGCTGACCAATTAATGAAACCAATTGACCTTTTATGACTATTTTTTGGGCATTTAAATAATACAATTCGTTATTCAAAATTTCACATTTGGGGTGCGAAAGCTTTTTGAATGACCTTGAAAAAAACTTCAAACCTTAGTAAAAAATTGGATGTGGCTATTTATACATACAGTATGTATAACCAGTTGGCTATTTATACATACAGTATGTATACGCAATTGGCTATTTATACATACAGTATGTATACGAAATTGGCTATTTATACATATATAGTATGTAAGTATATGAAATTGGCTGTTTATACATATAGTCAGCTGAGTATTGGTTTGTACCAAGTCAATTTTTAAAAAAATTTTTTCTGATAGTGGTTTCGGCTTCCTCAATGTCCAAAAACTAACAAAACAACTATCTAGAAAAAATATTTAAAAAACGCCGTGAGCAGCGGGGCCCCATCACGGTAGTCGAATTTTCCCCTTCATCTTCGGTATTGAATGTTTACAAGCGAAATGTGATTGAAAGTCTACAACCGAATTGTCATTTTGTTGGTTTCAAAACTGGTGATGAGTGTTCGGCTGATCGAGGCTTTAAAAAAAGGTTTTAAGTATTTAAGGGCTGTATCTCAGTAAATTTCAATTTTGTGCCGAAAACAGGTAGCAGAAAAAAAAACCAACACAATTCGTACGAGAGCATTCCTGCCCATGTTTATCCGCTAATTGCCTTTATGTTTTAGTTTTAAATATTAAAAAAGGACCTTAAATAGTAAACTGGAAGGCCTTTATAAAGATATTTTTTCTTTCAAAAAAAAAAAAAAAATAAATAAAATAAAATAAAAAAAAAATAAAAAAAAACGCCGTGAGCAGCGGGGCCCCATCACGGTAGTCGAATTTCCCCCTTCATCTTCGGTATTGAATGTTTACAAGCGAAATGTGATTGAAAGTCTACAACCGAATTGTCATTTTGTTGGTTTCAAAACTGGTGATGAGTGTTCGGCTGATCGAGGCTTTAAAAAAAGGTTTTAAGTATTTAAGGGTTGTATCTCAGTAAATTTCAATTTTGTGCCGAAAACAGGTAGCAGAAAAAAAACCAACACAATTCGTACGAGGGCATTCCTGCCCATGTTTATCCGCTAATTGCCTTTATGTTTTAGTTTTAAATATTAAAAAAGGACCTTAAATAGTAAACTGGAAGGCCTTTATAAAGATATTTTTTCATTCAAAAAAAAATAAAAAATAAAAAAAATAAAAAAAAAATTATTTCTTCGGTATTGAGTGTCTACAAGCGAAATATAATTGAAACTCCACAAGCGATTTGTAATTTTGGTGGTTTCAAAACTGATAATGAGTGTCCGGTTGATCGGGGCTTTATAAAAAGATTTTAAGTTTTTAAGGGCTGAATCTCAGTAAATTTCAATTTTGTGCCGATAGAAGTTAACAGGGAAAAAGCCAAAACAATTCGTACGAGGGCATTTCTATCCATGCTTATCCGCCAATTGCCTTTGTGTTTTACTTTTAAATATTAAAAAAGGAACTTAAATAGTAAACTGGAAGGCTTTTATGAAGATATTTTTTCTTTCCAAAAAAATCCAAAATTTCTATTTTATAAATAATAAAAATCCAAAATTCCTAAATAATAATTAAATAAATAAATAAACAGTGACTTTAATAACATTTGCAAATTACTTAATATGTATGTATTTCATTTGTTAAAAAATTGTATTCACTTTTTTTTAAATTTTTTAAAATTACTATTCGCCTACTTGTATTTAGAATAAACATAATGCTTTTAAAACACATTTAACAATAGCATTCAATTCCGATGTAAAAATGGGAGAAGTGGGGGGAAAAGTGATGTGGACTCCCTACAAGGTACTAGCTGGATACTAACTGAATACACGTACAAAATTTCAGCCCTCTAGGTTTCCTTATGGAGTCTCTAGACGTGTTAGAAAACAAGCAAAAAAATTAAGGAAATATTGGCGTAAAAATCGTGGGGGTAAGGGTTAAAAGTTGAAACCTCCAAAAAACAGTGTCTGGCTATTAGCTTAACCTGTACACCAAATTTCAGCCCTCTAGGTTTATTTGGGGAGATTTTGACCCGAACGAAACTGTTAAAAAACAAGAAAAATCATGTTCTTTTGGGTATAAAAATGGTGGGGGTAGGGGTTAAAAGTCGAGACCCCCAAAAGGCACCCCCTTGATACCAACTCAATCCGAATACAAAATTTCAGCCCTCTAGGTTTATTCGGGTGACCTGTGCGAGTGGTACAAACTTCGAAAACGTCGAAAATGCATGAAATTGTAGCTTAAAAATGAGGGGGGTGGGGGTAAAATATTAAAACCTCCAAAAAGCACAACCTAGGTACGAACTTTATCAACACACCAAATTTCAACCCTCTACGTTAATTCTGGGGGGCTGGGGGCCTGTTAGATCCAGCGAAAATCGTTTTTCCCCCCTCTACTCCCACCATATCATCCTAGGAAGCTGAATTTTGGATATGTTGTAGATAATTGACCGAAACATTATTTAAAACCGATTTGGAAAAGTTTTATTGCTTTTCCGCCCCCCACCACCCCCTTAAAGGTCGGGTCCGAAAAAAAATTTGCCCAAAATTTGACCCCACTTTGATAGTATTGTTGTGCATCGGAATAAGCCCCACTTACCAAATTTCATCTCTTAACTTCCATAGGGGGGCCCTACACATATTAAAAGGTTGCGGGAAAATATATATATATATATATATATATATATATATATATATATATATATATATATATATATATATCAGACATCTTTTTTTTTTACATAATCGTGTTCTACGGGTCCGAAAACGGATAGCGCCCCTGGTCTCGCCTCTCGCAGCTCTTATCGTATAGACTGTATAAGTCTAATTTTTCGGAGAAAATTCGACTAATAAAAAATTATTTCTTCGGTATTGAGTGTCTACAAGCGAAATATAATTGAAAGTCCACAAGCGATTTGTAATTTTGGTGGTATCAAAACTGATAATGAGTGTCCGGTTGATCGGGGCTTTATAAAAAGATTTTAAGTTTTTAAGGGCTGAATCTCAGTAAATTTCAGTTTTGTGCCGATAGAAATTAACAGGGAAAAAGCCAACACAATTCGTACGAGGGCATTTCTATCCATGCTGATCCGCCAATTGCCTTTGTGTTTTACTTTTAAATATTAAAAAAGGAACTTAAATAGTAAACTGGAAGGCTTTTATGAAGATATTTTTTCTTTCCAAAAAAATCCAAAATTTCTATTTTATAAATAATAAAAATCCAAAATTCCTAAATAATAATTAAATAAATAAATAAACAGTGACTTTAATAACATTTGCAAATTACTTAATATGTATGTATTTCATTTGTTAAAAAATTGTATTCACTTTTTTTTAAATTTTTTAAAATTACTATTCGCCTACTTGTATTTACAATAAAAGTAATGCATTTAAAACACATTTAACAATAGCATTCAATTCCGATGTAAAAATGGAAGAAGTGGGGGGAAAAGTAATGTGGACTCACTAAAAGGTACTAGCTGGATACTAACCGAATACACGTACAAAATTTCAGCCCTCGAGGTTTCCTTAGAGAGTCTCTAGATGTGTTAGAAAACAAGCAAAAAAATTAAGGAAATATTGGCGTAAAAATCGTGGGGGTAAGGGTTAAAAGTTGAAACCCCCAAAAAACAGTGTCTGGCTATTAGCTTAACCTGTATACAAAATTTCAGCCCTCTAGGTTTATTTGGGGAGATTTTGACGAACGAAACTGTTAAAAAACAAGAAAAATCATGTTCTTTTGGGTATAAAAATGGTGGGGGTAGGCGTTAAAAGTCGAGACCCCCAAAAGGCACCCCCTTGATACTAACTCAATCCGAATACAAAATTTCGGCCCTTTAGGTTTATTTGGGTGACCTGTGCGAGTGGTACAAATTTCGAAAACGTCGAAAATGCATGAAATTGTAGCTTAAAAATGAGGGGGGTGAGGGTAAAATATTAAAACCTCCAAAAAGCACAACCTAGGTACGAACTTTATCAACACACCAAATTTCAACCCTCTACGTTAATTCTGGGGGGCTGGGGGCCTGTTAGATCCAGCGAAAATCGTTCTTCCCCCCCTCTACTCCCACCAAATATCCTAGGAAGCTGAATTTTGGATATGTTGTAGATAATTGACCGAAACATTATTTAAAACCGGTTTGGAAAAGTTTTATTGCTTTTTCGCCCCCCACCACCCCCTTAAAGGTCGGGTCAGAAAAAAAATTTGCCCAAAATTTGACCCCACTTTGATAGTATGAGGTGCCTCGAAAATGAGCCCCATTTACCAAAGTTCATCTCTTAACTTCCATAGGGGGGCCCTACACAAATTAAAAGGTGGCGGGAATATATATATATATATATATATATATATATATATATATATATATATATATATATATATATATATATATATCAGACATTTTTTTTCTACATATTCGTGTTCTACGGGTCCGAAAACGGATAGCGCCCCTACTCTCGCCTCTCGCAGCTCTTATCGTATAGACTGTATAAGTCTAATTTTTCGGAGAAAATTCGACTAAAAAGTTGACTTGGTACAAAACAATACCCAGCTGACGATATGTGTATACTGAATTGGCTATTTAAGCCTGCAGTATGTAGTTATGTACCTAAACTAAACTGATTACGTAGTTGGCTACTTATACATACTGACTGAATGCGCAATTATTACAATTAATATTTTATAATAACTACACAATTATAATAACGGAATACCTCCGATTGAGCTGAATTATTTTTTTACATAATTTTTTTGGCTTAAGAAATTATCCCCTAAACGGATTTTTGGCGACGCGGACCGGAATTATATTTTTCAACCCTTCGAATTTCAAGCCTAGGGGTTACTAAAAGATGTTTTCCGTTACCATAGCAACAAAAATTAAAGTTCGATTCTTATGGAACTTGGTGAGTAGCACAAAAAGAAAGAATGAAGTTTTTCGATATTTTGCTTAGTTTTCGTGATATTACGTGTCAAATTTGTAAAACTTACTATATTGAATAGACAATTATGGTAGGTATATTACGGCTTGTATTGATAGAAGTAAGTGGAAAATGGACCGGACGACATCATATAAACCTCATTTTCAAGCAAAAGGTAATTAAATAATTTTGAAGTGATTACACGCCGAGACACATTTGTAAGTCATTACCCTTTGCCCAAGAATGAGGTTTCATTGGTGATGTCCCGTTCATTTTTCACTAATTTCTATGAATAAAAACAAAAATATACCATTCAAAAATTATATTTAAAACTGAGTTTATATTCGTAAAAATTGATACTACGTATATGTGTATGTGTGTAATATACAATCCATTATCTCATAGTAAGTTTTAGAAATACAACACATATTATCTCGAAAACTAAACAGGTTGCCATAATGGCCTTAGATGCTGAGGCACTATAATAAAAAAAATAAAAAAAAAAAAAACTAAACAGGATATCGAAAAAATTTGTTCTTCCTATTTTGTTCCACTGATCAAATTCTATAAGAATCTGCCTCGATTTTTTATTACCATAATAAAGGAAACCTTTTTTTAGTCCTCAGATATGCAACTTCCGGTCCGCGTCTCCAAAAATCCGTTCTTAAGCTAAAAAAATTATAACGCGAGAAATTCGTTATTACTAGAATCGATAAGTTTGTTATTATAAGTTATTTTACTGTAACCAGTGGAAAAGTCCATTTTAATACGCGCACCACGAAATTTGGAGGATATTTTTGGTACTCAATGTGCGCAGTATACATCAGGAATTACGGTAATTCTGAATAGGTAGTCAACTGTGTATACATACTGCATGTTTAAACAAAATATTTCATATACATACTGTATGTATAAATAGCCAATTTCGTATACATACTGTATGTATAAATAGCCAATTGCGTATACATACTGTATTATAAATAGCCAATTGCGTATACATACTGTATGTATAAATAGCCACATCCTAAAAAATTTTCTATTGCTGACCAATTAATCAAACCAGTTGACCTTTTATGACCATTTTCTGACCTTTTGAATGACGTAATTTTTTTTCGAAATTTCACAATTGTGGTGCTAAAATTTCTGAATGACCTTGAAATATTTTAACCCTTAATAAAAAATTTTCTATTGCTGACCAATTAATGAAACCAGTTGACCTTTTACGACCATTTTCTGACCTTTTAAATCATGTAATTGGTCAATCGAAATTTCACATTTGGGGTGCTAACATCGCGGAACAAAATGTAGTCAGCTTATTTAAAATGAATTTCTGCATACATTATATAAACATTTAATTTTATTGCCGCCACTGTCTTGAATTATCACGACAGACCAATGAACATGTTATATATTATATTTTATAGATTAATTATATAAATGTATAAATGAGGCAGCTAGATACGCCAGCTAGATAGTAATCAATGCAATAACCGATTGCATCCGTAGTACCGTTTTCAAATAATTAGTGTCAAAATGTAATAATGATAATAAAATTTTACTTTTCTGAGACGAAACCAGTAGCGTAGCTGAGGTGATTGGCGCCCCTGGCCAGAATTGAAAGTGGCGCTCCCTCTTTGATAAAAAGAGGGAAGAAGGCTTAGCAACTTAGAAAATTCCGCCCCTCTACCCATAATCACTTCTGGGTATGACTCATCGAACTTCACGGAATTATGCTATAACGACGCTCAGTTTCTTTGTATTCCAGACTTGTAGAAATGCTAAAAATCTTTTTACTTTCAACTTGTAGCTTAGTTTAAGACTATCCAGTGTAGCCATATATCTTAATTATAATTTTATCTCAGTCTATGTTTTTAGTAATTTTTTCAACGTTCTTATTGTCAGTATCAAAATCAGATCAGATGATGCTTATATCTTGACGATTAAGCGAACGCAACTGGCGGAGGCCATTCCTGCCACCCGCTTGCTACGCCACAGGACGAAACTGCAAAATTTTGAAAGAATGAAAATGGTATTCGCTTTATTTTCAAAATACGTACTTATACAAATTATGTCCTGCAATAGGTAATTATAGTCGCATATGCTCAAAAATTGACATTATATTATATTCCTTAAATTTCGCCCGTCTCATCCTGTTACCTGCTTCAAGAAAAATGCCTACAAACTGACTTTACGCTTTGTCTAGTAGTATAATATAATAGTGTTCATTGGTCTATGATTAGCACTACTTTTGCTTCAATAGAACAATGTTGTTACAGGTCATTTTATCTACATAATATAATATATTCTTACGTCTTTGATTCAATACTTCATTTTCTAACTTTCTCGTAGTTAATAAAATGAATTTTATTAACTACTTTTACTAAGCACTTTTTTATAAAAATTGAATTTGTAAGGTCATTGAGTTTAATCTTCACGTTATTTAATTCTTATGCTGAAAAACTGCACAGTTGTTGTTACTAAAGAAATACCGTAACTTGGGGTAAGATTGGCCCTTAAGTGTAGGATTGGTCCAAGTCTTGGAAAAAGACAGTTTGATTTACTATTAGTTAGCAAATACAGCTATCAATTTGGTTCTTGTGGTAAATCACAGGTAGCAGCACTGACTATGATCGAATGCTAAGATTGATTTAATTCCATCTTTTGCCACTGCTCAGTGCTGCTCCAACTTCACCGTTACTTCTTGTGAATGTTTTGATGCAAACCAACTTTTGCTTACACATCCAAAAATACTTAAGATTTTTGATTGGTAAGTGTATAACAGCTTTCATTTAATATATATTCAAAATATTTTAAGTTTGTTTTTTCTGATACTTACCTTGTTTATTTGTAAAATGTGATTTTGTAACCTGGGGTAACTTTGGCCCAAGTATTGGGGCAAGATTGGCCCACCCTGTTTTTTTTTTTTTTTAATTTCCATTAAAAGAACAGTATATTATGCAATAAGTGCGAGAAATTGTCGATTGCCTAGGAGAGCGAAGTTGAGCGCACGATCGTAGTGAGTGCGCTCATTCGCTCAAATGGGCAATCGACATTCCTGCACGAGTTGCATATCGTCCCTCCAATTCAACAGTGAGATATTGTCAAAATAGTACTATTGAGAAAAATAGGATTAAAGTTTTTGAGTCTTTTTAATTTATAAAACAACTTCTACTAAAATTACATTTTAACTATTTTAACACTTTTATAAATACCAAAATTATATCTTCTACTGTCGTTACTAGTTTTAGGAACATAAATTCGAACCTTTGAATAATTATAGCAATTTTATTATAAATATCCCAGTGTGACATTTTCAAATTTACAAAAAATATTAATTTATAAGAAAATATCCCAAGGTTCTGCTAACTTACATTAATAATTTCGATACAGAAATTTAAATAAACCAAAAAATAATGATTCTAATTCAAAAATTTAAATTATTAAGTAATTACTAATACTAAATTATTAACCACTATCACTATTAGCATCTTACAACTCATTCTTAAGATTTAGTTGTCGATATTAAATTTTCATAAAAATTGTGATATACGCTTGGTAGTGTGATTTGGCTGAACTAAGGCTAAATATAACATTTTCTTAGGAGGAGAAACCATTTTCGCATGATTTTTAAATTACCGTTTGGTTATAAACTGGTTTCTTAAAAATATTGCCTAATACTAAAATAAAATTTGTTAATTTACTAATTTTAATGAAATATTCTTCATTTATGTTCTATAAGTTCAAAAAACTTTGTTGAATTACACAACAGCATCGTGTAAATATCTCAACGTAATCCCAAATAAAAATGTGTAATATCATTTTCTTCAATAGAACATTGAGATATAGTCAATATCTCAGTGTTCGACTTAGAAATATGGACAATAGTACTTCGTTGAACATTGGTTTTTCTGGTATAACTTTCTTAATATCAAACGGACAACATTCTTCAATATAGCATTTTAAAGTACTCGAAAAATGGAATATGACAGTGTCAATAACTCAATATGGCCATTTTTGAAGATATCCCACTGTAGCATTGGAGGGACGATATACTATTTTTTATTACAAATTTCACATACTTTTTCCCATTATTATTACTATTTTTTATTCCTTTTTAAAATAATATTATTGAGTGTTTGTCTTTTTTTTTGAATTAAAGAAAAGTTTAAATTATTATGTTGGTGGTTTCTATAGAAATAATTATGAAATATTTATTAAATGAATAATCAGGAATTAAATGAAAAAATTTACAAAATTACCGCCCTTAAAATTTGCCGCCCCTGGCAAATGCCCGGGTTGCCCGTCCTTGTAGCGGGCCCTGCCCCTAACATATTGTACACTATCTACTTACGTACAACCACAATTAAAAATGTCGAACATTGTCCCAAATAATATTTGGCATTAATTACTATGACATTTTGTATTTGGGATAATGTTACCCCAAATAAAGGCAAGATTGTCCCAGATTTTCAGAACATCTTAAAATAGAAATTAAATAAGTTCTAAGCTCTAATAACTAGTCAATGTATACTTTGAAATACGAGTATGCAGAGTTCAATAGCTAATAGTAAGAGGAAGTTACCTAAATATATATGAGAAATATAAGGCAGTTTAGGTAAAAAAAACGCAAAAAATGGGCCAGTCTTACCCCAGGTTACGGTAGTTAACTTGAAATAGTTGCTCTAATAACTTTCTATAATTCGTGGTATTATAATTAAAATCACACAATGAGTGTACCCTGATAATTATCAAAAGTAATTCCTAAACGAAACTTAGAACAGATCACTTTTGCTTTGTAAATTTTTAGTACCTACTTCGATTATCACCATAAAACTTGTCTATGAGACGATGATTTCTGACGCCGTCCAGGGGCGGATCCAGCCTTCAGCTCAGGGAAGGGGTCAAATTTTTATGACTTAACACTTTAGACCTTATTGTAAATACCTATAACAGAGTGTGTCCAAATCTGCACAGAATTTTTTTTTATGTGAAGCTTATAGGTAAATTCTATATTACAAATCAGGGGCGAGTCCAGCCTGTAATTTAGGGGGGTAGGGGGAGTCAAACTTTGTTCGCTATTACAAATTTAACAAAAAGTGCTCAAAACTTAATGAATTTCTAATTTCTTTTTTGTTAAGTTAAAGATTGTTAAACACATATGCAGCATCTATACTGGTTATTTGATAAATGGTCATTTAAAAAAAAAATATGTTATTCTCTCCTATTTTCAAAAGCTAGATTAGTGGTTCCCAAACTTCTTGGTGTCGTCGATGTCTATCCCTTGCCATGGTTTTCGATTTTAGATACGTCCCCTGTAAGAATTCGTAAATTCAGCAACAACTTCGAAAATATAATTTGTCCAAAAAGAGGTGTCGATGACCGTTTTTTTGGTCAATGCAGGTGACAACCAAAAAAAGGTCACCAATTTCTCATTTTTACATTTTAAAACAATCAAGCCAAAACCTGCTTCGATGTACGTATACTCTGTCGCTATAAACTCTCATTTACATCTTGCCGAACCCCCAACATGGACCCCTTGCAGTTTATTATCGACCCCTGGGGGTTAATATAGACCACTTTGAGAACCACTGAGCTAAATGTAAGGACTTTTAATGTACAATAATTATAATATTTTCTACGTGTGTACATTATATTTTAAAATTACAAGTTAAAATTATACTGTTTAAAAATATTAACCACTAGATTTCTTTGTTTGAGGTTTGAAAATTTATATGTTAATTTTTATTTGTTTGAATTTTTTAGCGTAATCGTAAGAATATGTAGCAAATACTTTCAGCTCAGGGGGAGGGGTCATTACCCCTACTACCCCCCCCCCTCTGGATCCGCCACTGACCCCGTCTGTCTCTTTTTAGCATAACAGTTCGTGTCAATTCTCCTCTTCCCTTCGTCCTGCTATTAGAGATCGTCGTCTCATAGACAAATAGTACTTAACAAACCAGCAGAAACTTTAAGACATAGTAGGATAAAGTATTTTTGAAACAATTTACTAACTAACCTGTGTTATTATATTTTAAATATTCCTAGGGTATCGTACCTGCAGACATGTACTCCTAAATTCCAGTATGGCATTTGAATCCACATGGCAGGATCTTTTCCATTATTACGAAACATATCCATTATTTGACTAAAACTATTCCCAATAACTACTGATAAGTGAAATCCAACAGACATTTTTGTGCGAGATCGTAATATTAACATTTTCGACGCCAGCATTTCTATTTCCAGTGGGCCATTATTATTCACAAACAATCCATAAAATATTTTGTTTTTATATCCCAAAACTATTGGTATACTATTCATGCTTTGTGGATTATTATAAAATATATATAAATTTGGATCTTTCAAATATTGTTGACCAAGTCCAAATATATATTTAGTTTGCAATGTAACAGTCATTTCCCAATAACCATTGGAGGCTATTAGAGGTCCATTATCAGTGGACAGAATTTGTTCCCTTGTAATATTTTTCCCATTTTTAATAGGGTGGTCAATAGTAATTGTAGCATTTGTATAAACTGTGCACTCTAAATTCTCGAACTTTCCTGATAGTTCCTTAATTTCTATTTTTGATCTGTCATATATTATGACATCAATTCTATTATCAGATAATATTTGTTTGGTGATACCGAGTTCTTTGATTGTTGGATTTCCAAAAGGTGTATTTTCCCGTTTTGTTTGATAATTGCCATCTTTATTAAGTTCATAGTGATACCGTGACGGATACGGATGATAGCATACATTTGTTACATAACAACAGCCAAGTATATCACAGTTCTCTTCGTCAGTATTTTCTGGACCACAACGTACTCGATAACCTTCACTAATCGAACAAGTTTCAGGTGATTCCTCAAAATTATTAAAACATAAGAGATATACAGTAATTGGTATCACAACAGCACACATAAAAAGTGTAACGCCTAACCAACACCAACGATTTAGAAAAATCCAATGAAACCAACTAACGTCTGTAAATTAGAGATATGTATATAATATGCATTATGAGCAATCAGCTGTGTTAGTTTAATTAGAATAAACTACATGTAACATATTCAACCCTTTGAATTCCTTGGGTGTTATCTAAGTTGATCGTTGTTACTTCAATTACTAGGAACATCCGATACACACTTTTTTATATCGCACAACTTACTCGTTGCGAATAACATGACGTATTTTACGTTTCCCAAACTATGTTCCGTAAACAGTCATTAAGTATTGTGAAAGCAAAAAAATTGTAAAACTGAGGTCAAAGAAGAGCATTATACGCTTTTAAGTGTTTAAGACAATAAATATGGTTTGTAATTTTGAACATATTAAATTTTTGTCAAATTCCTTTAACATGTTTTCATTTTATTCAAAAAAATAGAGTTTTTCCATAAGAGCCCATGTTAAAATTACAAAACTTTGAAGTCGTTCTTCTCAAAATTGGAGTGGTCAATTTTTTTCAGTAAGGGCTCGTATTATTGGTATTGGATTAAATAAACATCTAGAGAAGTTTCGTTAAATTCCTTTGAAAAAATCGTTTTATCGACCAACTACCTTAAAATAAATTTGTGGAGTGAATACTCGAAACATATTTTGTCACAGTTACTAAAATGTTGGAAAATCACTGAAAACTATTCAATCAATTATTTAAGGGTTTGCATTTTTCATGCTATGTTATTCTTATGGATCACATGATCTAAAGTACAATTAAAGTACAATAATTGTCGTTAAAATGTTTTTTTTTTTTAACAATAAAAATGTTTTTATATGGTTTACTATTGCCTAACTTTAACAATTGCCGTTTAGTCCACATTTCTAGCTTTTATTGTTTTCAAGATATAAAAATTTAAAAAATGTATTCACCGCGAGAACTTTCTCGACTATCTCAAAAAAGTTCAAGGTTAGAGTCTAAATCCTGCATAGGTATATCCTACTTATATAAAAAACAAACCCTTACTATCGCATGCATCATTTTGAACCTCGGTCGCAAAGATAGTTTGCTATTGAAACCTCGCTATATCCTTTATCTACTTAGTAACTCTTTAAATTTTTGTAATACTCTACTTACGCTGAACTTCGTCGGCTGCGGATAAAATAGTATCATTTCTGCCCATACTTTTGTTTTTAATTATTCACATAAATTTAATTTTTAACACCATTTTATTTTACAGAAACTATTATAAATAATATTCATTTTATTGTTAAAATAAGTTATTTATTAAACACTCATAATTACGTACAATTAATTAATTAATTAATATATTGTATGTAATTGTATGTAATTGTAATTTATCAATAGCACTTGTCCCACTGTTTAGTTATATGAAAATTTATTAACAGAAATAATTCATTTTTAGGAATTAATTTTTATCGATTCTGCTTGCAACGTAATCGTTATCAATTTGATAAATAAAATAATTACTGAAAATATTTTATCATATTGATTTTGTGTTTTAAAATTTTATTAAACTTTGGTGGTTACCTACTAGGTGGATATATTTCTTTAATAGGGTAGACCGGGGTAAGTTTCTTACAGGGGCAAGTTTACACAGTTCTTATAATTCACAAACCGTTAATCGGAGAGCAGCACTTGCCAGGCCAAATGAGTCACCGAGACTGCCATTTGCAATCATGTCAGTTTGGAACCAGCAATATTAGTAACAAACAACATAGAGCAGAATTTGTGATTTTTATTGAAGTGAGTAAATTTTTACACCACTATGTTGGTGTTAATAATAATTACCTATACTATTAAATCTTTACAATTCATAGTGGATTATCTTGTTAGGCCGTTCTTTTACGGTTATTTTAAGATAGTTTGTTAAATGTCAGTTTCAATACAAAAATCTATAGATTACATTTTGTTGAAAATATGACGAAGGCGCAAATTTACACAAGGCATATGAGACATGTTTACACATTCTTTAAATTGGGTTTGATTTGTTGAATCATCAACGCTCCTTTTCGAATGTGCTCCATCTGCTTCTGCAGTACTCTCATCTTCTTCTGAGCTTGCTATCGATTTCTAAACGTGTGTCGTATCTACACGGAGAGAAAATTCCTGTAAAAATTACTGTGCTCATACTACAATCGACGTTTAACAGGCGAACATATCCAATTTCTGTTAAAAATTACAATAACATAACTATAATTTTTATAATTTTACCGTACAAAAATTGGATATGTTCGCCTGTTACACGTCGATTGTAGTATGAGCACTGTAATTTTTATAGGAATTTTCTCTCCGTGTAGTCTTCTGGACAACCCATCGCTGAAACATCTGGTATTAGGTTTTTTCAAACTCTAGAAGATGTGTGACCATTTGAGAAACAGATCCAAGAAAAAGAACTAGTAAAGGCAGGACGAAAAGGTAAAGAAAAATATTTTCAACAATAAGAAAAGAAAAACAAAATAAAAAGTTGTTTTGCTCTGAAAAGACAAAAATAGTAAAAAAACAAAAATTACAAAACCAAAAGATGGCTGTTTATGTGAATCGGATAATGAAAATGACGATGAGAACTGTATCTACTTGTATATACTGCTTGAAACGATTCAGAAATTCGAAAGCTGGTGCATATTGGATACAATGCACATAGTGTAATTAAGAGTAAGAGATGAACATTTAATGACTGTAGACTTATTGAAACTGATTCAATTTTTCTTGTATGCGTGAAGCGTGAAAGCAGCTCTGAATTTGACATTCTAGCCGATTTGTAGATCCTACTCATTATTTCATACTAATTTGTATATTAATTGTCAATTTGTCGTTATTTTATGCTTTTAGTATTTGAATTTGAAGTTTTATATTCTTTTTTTTGCTAATGGAACTGTTTTATATATTTATTTGTGTTTTTTTACAATTATTACCCTTAAAGGACCCCTCCTGATAAGATAGGTGAATCTGCCTAAGGCCCAACCTGGGTCGGGAGTGGCATCGTAGCGTTCGCCCTTGCACACATATTCTATAGCTGCAATATCAAGTCAAGGTAGCTTTGCGTTTTAGAGTTGTACCAAAATGTTCAATTTTTGACTTTTCCCGATTTTCTTTTCCCCCAAGTGTATAAGTATTATATATATATATATATATATATATATATATATATATATATATGCATGTAGGGTTCTAAGAGCTCCATAAGACAGTGTATTTAAAACACGGTATTTAGAAGAGGATATATGCAAAAATTTCTAAATAACCTATAAAAACACACAAAATGCGACCTTGCACAAAAATGAGATATGGATTTTTGAAATTTACGCCTCTGAATTAGTTAATATATGTCCAAAAATATTTCGCAAAATTGGGCCAAGTAAGGCTAATTTAAGGATTTTAATACAAGGGGCTCTAGTGACACTTAGTGTTGCAGCCGCCTTGGTGGGCTTGTTTAGCCATAAAATATCGCGACGCCTTCCGGCCACCCTTAAAAAATGCAAGCGTGTGCGATTAAGGCTCGTTACCAGTGTTTTCATCAGTATGGAAAGGTCTAACAAAATATCATAAATCAAAAAAAAAAAACATGGCTTCCGTCACAAAAAGGTAAACTGAAAAGTTAAAAAAAAGTTATCCTTGAATTTTTATCGCAGTTAGGAAATAGTTTCGGCAAGGACATATGCTTCTGAGGGTTCCTTACCCCCAATTTATCTTTACACTGACATGATGAGAATCGTCAAATTTTGACCTATTCCGTAAATTTAAGAAACTGACATTGAAACATACGACTACCCTCTCCATAAGACCTCACATTATCCCGAATTTCAAATTTCTACGTCCCACTGTTTTCAAGAAAAACGTCTGTGACAGTCGGACGGACGGTCATGAGAGTGATCTTATAAAGATTCCGTTTCTCCTTTTAAGGTACGGAACCCTAAAAATTATCACAAACAAGTTTACAAAAGTATTTGAACAGTTGTCGAAAGGAACGATACATTTGGATTATATATATATTTATTCAATTATTATTTATTGACAGCTTTTCCAATACTTAATTCAGACATAAAATCAAAAATAAATGACCTTGACAATCAATCGTTTAAAAAGAAATTTGTACAAAAAGTTGAAACTATGCAATAATATTTTATAGTTAGGTATATTCTAATATTAGCAAAAATAGTTTTCCTCCAGTTCAAAAAAAAAAAATTATTTATCACTTTTATATGTACACTGAATTCTGTGTCATTGCAACAAATGCGTCCCTTTAATGGTTATCGTATTCTATGATATCGGTTCTAATTATGTAAGTTTTGTGTGTAGGGTAGTATCGTGTAAGACGACGCACTTAACATTTAGGTGGCTATAAAAAATAACGGAAAATGTTATAAAACTAAATTGTGTTTATTCTGGCACCTTAATGATTATACCGATATACCTCGATACCAATCGAGTTATTTTAAAAAAAATCACAAAATGGGAAATGCGCACTCTTACACGACCTGTCGTGTAAGAGTGCGCATTGAGGTCGGTAAAATGGCGCACTTATTAAAAAGCTTGGAACTTAGCACAAATCACATTTAAACAATCCCGCACCTACGTAATAGGAGAATTTCTTATGTCAGTACTTCTTCATATTTTTCGTTATTCTAAACTTTGATCGTACGTAACGGTAGATCGTAGTCAAAAAATAACGAAATTTTTAAACGTTTAAGTGAAACAAGTTATGGGTATTCCAAAAGAGTAGGAGAGCTATGACAGTACGACGGCACACTACGCCGTACTATACTTAATGCTATAAGTGCACTACCGTACAAAAAATGTGGGTACACCTTGGGCCAGGGTGTGCCCATACTTTTGACGACGTAGTGTGCCGCCGTACTGTCATAGCTCTTCTACTCAGACGTACTGGATTGTTAAAACCTACTTTTCGTTATCGAAACTTATTGGTACCGAATTACTTATGATAAATTGATTATAACTGGTTAATTTAGGCTCCATTAGTGCAACTGATTGGCTCAGCAATAACACATTTTTTAAAAAATTATTTTTCGAACTTTTCGTAATGGAAAACTTTTGATCGTAAATATCTCTCAAACGATGCGTCGTAGCGAAAAATTGAAATTTTTGAAGACTTAGGCGAAGCAAGTTGTGAGTATTCCAAATATTTTACGACTATTAAAATATAGGTAGTTTTCGCTATCGAGAATTATTGATATCGAATTAAGTTTTATAAATTGGTTATAATTGGTTATTTTTAGGCTCCACTAGTCCCACGGATTTTATTAGCAATAGAATATTACTTTTCGTTATCCTTAGTTTTTGTGATCGTAAACTTTTGAGGTAGGAACTTGGGTTAAAGAAAACTTGGGAACTTGGGTTTAAAAAGTTAAAGAAAAACATGATAAAAGAAACTGTCGAGTAAGAATGTGTGCGCCATATTACACGTCTACCTATTATCAACAAACTCATCCTGTGGAAACCATCCACGCGTATTGACACAAATTAAAGTGATCGGAGCTAGTTCGTGACTAACTTTACTAGTCACAGGAACATTCATAACTTTTAACTTATTTCGACATAAACCGTAGTAACACATTCAAATTCGAGAAAAATAATATCTAATCGTACTAAAAATTTTTAACTTATCTAGAATATTGGGATTATGTCGTAAGCCAATATTTTTTGGTGAGCAATTACGGATATCCGAACACTTTAGAACGCGATTAGTGTTGGTTACAAATTTCGTTCCTGTTTCGAGAAAACAGGAGTGTGCACTCTTACCGACAGCGCCATCTTACACGACCCTACCCTATATCAAAACTATGTAGGTATGTGACGAAAATTCTAAATTTATGTAATAAAGTAAAAAAAATAGCTTTTAATTGTTAATTCAATAATAATAGACCATGATGATGGTGGCCATGACATTAAAAACGTGATTGCAATGAGTGAAGAAAAAATTTTTAAACGGAGGACATTTTATTTAATACATATGTAACAAGAATACTTGTCGCCACGCCGCACCGCGACCGCTGTTGTTGATAAAATATGTGATACAAAAACTAAATTGAAATGAGTGATAATATCTGTGTAGGTATGCTATTCTAATTATTCTATACGAACTAATAAAATATTTAAATTAATTTTTAGGATTTTGTAACTTAAAAGGTATCCTAAAGAAACAAGGACAGGTTTTCTTTCGTTAAGGCCTTTAACTTTTATATGTATATGCAAAATTTCATATTCGTAAGTCTAAATATTTGAAAACTGTGATAGTGTGACAGGCGAACGGACATGATTTGGTCAATAAATGAGTCAAATTATTTTTAAATTAGATATTCTATGGTCCTGTACAAAATAAATTTCTTACATTGCTTTACGCAAAAGCAAATACTTCAGGCAATTTGCTTCATTTAAGCAAAATTTAGTATGGTCATTTATTTTAGGCGGGTAAGACAGCCAAGTGAATTTGATACTTTTGTAATTACAATGACTATGGTTAATAGGCTATGTTTAATTAAATGTATTATTGACGATATAAAAATTTGCAATAATTATAAACTGGGAAACAATGAGCTAATAAATTAAATAGACATATCTTATCCCTAGCCAGGAAAGGGATATGTCTATCTTTTTAATTGCGTTATAATCGTTTTTACAGTTTAAATCATACTTAAAAAATAAGCTTTGATTTGGTGTGTCTCAGTTTGGTTTATTCAGAATAAATTACCTATCCTTTATCAAAACAAATAAGTAGGCATTATAGCAACAACATAATAAACATCCCATGTTAATATGTTGAGTCATGTTTATTTATAATAAAATTTAAGCGCTTTTTTTAGATTTTATGTAAAATATTAATTTATACATTTTTTTCTGTTTTCTTGAAAAATCTTACCAAATTTCTGGAAACAACTTTTATTACTTTCATATATCATGCATAGGAGTATTATCTATAGTTGTATTGTCTGCCATAGGGTAAACTTAGTAGTAACTGGCCACTTAAGCGCTTTTACAACTTTAATTTAGTGTTGTGTGAAAACGAGTTTTCAGATCAGTGTTTTTTCAATATAAATGTAAAAGGGAATTATATTTTTAGTTTTATAAGGTTTTTAATTAAACAGTTATAAGAGTGAGTAATACTATTTTTTATTAAAAACTTCAAATAGTACAAATTAAGTAGAAACTGGCCACCAAATTTAGAAACTTGCAACACAAAAAAAGTAACTAAAATATAAGATCGTTGATAAAATGATGCACGAAAAGAGAAACAGATGGTGTAACAATGACGTGAATCTCATAAATTTTAGATAGGCCAGAGGTATGTCAATACTAACAGAAAACATTTTGTGAATCATAAATTCATAAGTTACAAGTGACAGTGAATATTATTATTAGTTGTAAATACCTCCTGTTTATTTTAATTTTGATATGTTTTCATCATGAGTATGCTTTTTTTTACTTTTCGATAATGATTCACGTATTTTCAATACTTACCTAATTGGTAATTTAGTCATGTATATTTTTGGTTACTCCCCTTCTTAAGGGCGCCTATACTCGAGGGCAAGGGGAGCCGCGGTCCTCACTAACTGTTAGGGAAACATTAAAATATATAATTGTAGTGGTAGTCGAGCGTTTTTTCTTTAACGTAGCTTACAAGGATTGAGGTATCCAACTGTATCTCTCAAAAATTTTTGAAACTTTGATGTATTGTAGATCTTATTAAAACTAATCACGAGCCATATTTCGTTCATGTCCATAAGCGGTTTAAGGGGGTGAAACTGACCCATGAATATTTGATTTTTTTTCAGTTTTCTTAAATATCTTGAAAATGACAAGAGCTTTGGTAGGGAAACAATATATATATTTGTAAATGGCACTTTAAGATCTTTACTATGATATCAAAATTAAAGTTATAAAGTCATTAGGGTTTCATCCTCTACCCTCAACCCCTAATTTTACCATGTATGTTTTGGTAAAAGAGGAGGTTGTTGTGTGTAAATAAGAGAATTTTTAATTAATATATTTTGCATCATATCAGTTTATTTCTTTTTGCATAAATACACCCTTTGCTAATATTAACTTGGGAAAAGTTTTAAATTTTTGATTTAATATGAACAAAAATATGGTCAAAGAATCTCGTATTTTAGTAATGAATTGTTACAAACTTACGATATATTTTAAAGTGCATAATTTAGAAAGAAAAAATACACTGCAAACCCCCGCCCCCATACTTTACTGATATACACCGTTTCAGATATAATAGAGCATGAGTCATCGTTAAAAAATTAAATAAGTACCTAATTCTTATATTTGAAACAAATCAATCTTCTATTCTTTTCTAAAAACAAAGTGTAAAGTTGTTGGATACCTTTCCTTGTTAGTGGTCAAAACTAGAACTTCTTATAGCTACTTACAAATCGCCATTTTTCATCCAAAATATTAAAAATACTTCTTACCACCAGTTCTAGCCAGGCCCCTCCCCCGCCTACTAATCATCATATGGACGCCCTTGCTCATTCTATATTTTTACGCCAACTTCTGCCAAAGTTCTCTGGTCTATCAGTGTCAAAGTATCTGGAAATAGCTACATTACCAATTAAGTAAATACTGAAAAATACGTGAATCATTATCAAAAAGTAATCCTTTACGCTTTCATGATGAAAGAAAAACATAAAAATAAAAAAATGTAGAAGGTATTTACAATCAATAATAAAGTAATATAATTTAGCCTATTTTTTTTTCTCTCTTATATATGTTTAAAATATTATGGATATTTCAAAAAAATGTAAAAACCCGTATTCCCTAATTTTTGGTGCTCTAAAATATACTTGAGATTTCTTGTACCATTTTTAATTTTTGTGAAGTATTGTGCTTTAAAATGAGATTTTGTTCCCCTATAACTTTTCACTCGTGAGTCCAAAAAATCTGAAAAAAGTAAAGTAACTTTAGTAGATATAAGCAACTAAATTTATCAAAAAAGGTTGTACAAACATTGATCCCGTATTAAATGAAATTTTGCTCACGAGAGACCAACCGCTAAAAATGCATGTCTTAAGCTTTAAGGAAGATGATGGAAAATGGGTAAAAGTTTCGTTTGGTGTCAGTAACTCCAGCCACTAAGTATCCTAAATTGTGAAAAATTTTGGCCACTGACTTAATTCGTGGTACAGCATGCACGTAATAATTTTTTTATCGTTTTTCTCGAAATCATATCAAACGAGCATACGTGCCCATGCAGTTTTAAGGGAAGGAAACCACATTAGGAGGCTTATTTTCACCGATTTCTTAGTATAATTTCTTGGGATGGGAAGAACTAATTAGAATTCATTTAAATTTTGACATAATTTTACTCATATTTCGAACAACTTTTGTGAATTTTCTTGAATAATTTCAGCCAAAAATAACAAAGTTACACACTGATGTCCGCTGAAGTTCGTAAGTAGAGTTCTCGAATTGCGGGACGTGTAGTCATTCTAATTTTCATCTGCAATCAAAAATGTTTCCATTTTACATTAACAACTTATTTTCTAAGAATATGAACTTCAATGCAGGTGAAAATAATGAAAATTAAAAACTTATTTCAATTTTCACCTGTAATTATGTCCAAAAATAAATAAATAAATAAATAAATAAAAAATAACCTTAAAATCATGATAATATCATCTCAAAAGTTGAATCGTATATTTTTTGATTTCATAAGAAATAATACTATTAATTTTCATAATGAAGGATTCATTACTTTTTGAGTTAGACATCTCGAAAATATGAAAAAAGTCATTTTGAAAAAAACGAGTTGGAAAAGAAAATTCTCGAAAACTGGAAATTTAATTAAGTTAACGGTGATGTAAAATGCTCACCGATTAATCTATGATTCCAGCACCATATATTAATCCTCCTTCTTCACCATAGGTTTCGTAAGTAAAGCGATTATCTGAGGTAGTACTCCGCCCTACCTGCTGTGCGCTCGAGGCTGTATCTTGTACCCAATTAGCGCTCGGTTCTATGCTCATAAAATCTAAACGAATGCGAATGTCGTTTTGGCGAAGAACGTTTAACTTTGTCAAATTTTCACTTAAATATTTCGTTTTGTTTTAACAGTGTATTCTTCGATAACTGAGCTAACGATTTATGCTATAAAAAATCGATTTTGTTAAACCTGCTAATGTGGTTTCCCCACTTAAGAGGCTAACGACTGTAACAACAAGAATCTTTTCTATTTGGTAATAGAAATGTTCGTATTGTCTATAATTTTATTTGAACATATTAATTCAACTAAAAGTAAAATTAGTGTTACTCTATAATTTGCATAATATGCCTACATGTACAAGAATTTTCATAACAGTTTACATAATTATCAAGAACAAAAAACAAAATCAAATAATACTTTCCTACCTTTATTTATTATGCAATCCATCTGCTTATTAATTACCATAAGAACCTCTATTTGATTTATTAATGTAATTTAAAAATGCATTAAGAATTAAATTAGTAATAATAATGAAACAACAAAATGGTATTCTTGAGATAGGCTTATCATGAAACATTTTTCTTTGTATTTGAACATTTATGCCGGAGAGACTAATTTAAATTAGGTTCAAAAACATCAAATGAATTAAGGTGAATAACATACATCGGCACCCAAAAACTAACAAAAAAAAAAAAAACAATTACATTATATTGCTCGTGTGGAGTAGGTATATTATAGTATCATAAAGTAGTGTGTACACTTACAAACTTTGTATATACACTACCATTCACAAAGTGTTAAATGTGATAACATTTCTTTTGACTATTGGAAAAACATTTCAGCCAGAGCCCGATTTATCATTGCGAGGCTCTTGACTACTCAACATGTAGAGACTCCTAAACACTTTTGTAAAGGTCCCTGGTGAAACCATAAGGAAATTAAGGAAATCCTACGAAAATACTTTGTAAAAAATCAATAGCACAAAACTTACAGTCATGGTGACCAGGGTTTAATTTCTAAAATTGTAGGTGTCGGAACGCATTTCCAATATTTTCCCAACAAACGAAGTAACGAGCAAAAAAAAAATATGTACTAATAAAAATAAAGCAGTCGTTTTGGCTTACCGTTTCAGCAATTCCCCTAAAAATGGCACTGACGGAAAAACCGGTCTTAGCCTACCGTAGACATGAAAAGTAAATTTAATCAGTAACACATTGATTTAAAAATAAAATAAAGTAAAAAAAATATTTTTTTCAGAAAAAGCTTTTATTTAAAAATGGGCTAAAAAAAATGAAATAACTACTGAGTGAAGTTTGAAGCAATATGCAACATAATTTATAAAAGCTTGAGGCGTTATCATTAATTATTTTTGTTTTGGATATAAGTGTAGCTATTTTACTTTTCAGTACTTACCAAACTTAATTAAACGCCTCAAGCTTTTATAAATTATGTTGTATATTGCTTCAAACTTCACTCAATAGTTATTTCATTTTTTTAACCCATTTTTAAATAAAAGCTTTTTCTTAAAAAACATTTTTTTTACTTTATTTTATTTTCTACTCTTTAGTTTAATTACAATTAATTAAAAAAAAATAAAGAAGTAATTTTTTTACCTATATTTTAATCGGTTAATTTACCCTAATCAGACATAACTATGGAAACAAAAAATTGCAATGTAAAATCAATGGACAATATTTGACAATTCGAAATGTCAAAAAGTTGCATAGGACTAAAAATCAACAATTTTGGTTTGGGGCGAACTAGGGAAAAGCTAATTATACAATATTGCATTGTCATCAAGGTTAGACACGTATGCAAAATTTGAAATCTCTAGCTCAATTAGAACCTGTCTAAATTTTGATTCCAAGATTTGATCTAAACCAACATACTAACATACCAAGTTAAATAAAAGCTTTTAATAAAAAAACACCTAGGACGTGTCCGACCGTTTCGACAAAAAATCAAATCTCTGGAAAGTGCCCGAACCCGGTTCCGCCGCGTTCCGGCCAAAATTGTGATAGTGAATCTTAAAAACGGCACTGTACGGTGTGTAATTTATTTATAATAATGTGTATTCAATTGTCATATTCAGTGTGCGCGAGAACGTTTGTATGTGTGCATGTATGTATACACATGAAGCGTCAATGACAAGACAACCGATATTTCAAAATATACTTAATATAAAAAATTTAACATTAATATTCCAAAGTTGTCGTTTTGTGTGTATGTGTATAGGTATAATAATATTAAAACTACTTAATATTGATTTGTACAAGGTCTACAATAAATTTTGGCTAGTTATATTTGAATCTTATTTAAAATAATGCGAATGAAATGCTCCTTTAAATACATTATTGCAAGTTAAAATATTAAAACCAATTCAAAAATAAGGCCAAAAATAAGTAAATAATTACGAACAGTTACAATTTATTTAAATAATACCTATGTTTTTGGGTAAGATACTAACGAACAAAAGCTATTGGTAAGATATAGTCAACTCAATTGCTTAAAACAATTTTATTACTTTGTTCAGTGTACAATTTACTGACACTAAACAAGACTGAACCTGGTTATTGCCTATAAGACCAGTATGATAGAAGAAAAGAAAATGATGTCAAGATTTTACAAAAAATTATTGGTATTTCTATAAGGTAATGATCACCACAAAATTCTGTAAAATTCAGAACCAGAGCCGGGTTTACCTATAAGAGTACTTGAAGCACATAACGTAAGTGTTGTCCCCACATAAAAAAAAAACGCCGTGAGCAGCGGGGCCCCATCACGGTAGTCGAATTTTCCCCTTCATCTTCGGTATTGAATGTCTACAAGCGAAATGTGATTGAAAGTCTACAACCGAATTGTCATTTTGTTGGTTTCAAAACTGGTGATGAGTGTTCGGCTGATCGAGGCTTTAAAAAAAGATTTTAAGTATTTAAGGGCTGTATCTCAGTAAATTTCAATTTTGTGCCGAAAACAGGTAGCAGAAAAAAAGCCAACACAATTCGTACGAGGACATTCCTGCCCATGTTTATCCGCTAATTGCCTTTATGTTTTAGTTTTAAAAATTAAAAAAGGACCTTAAATAGTAAACTGGAAGGCCTTTATAAAGATATTTTTTCGTTCCAAAAAAATCCAAAATTTCTATTTTATAAATACTAAAAATCCAAAATTCCTAATTTATAAATAAACAGTGACTTTAATAACATTTTTAAATTACTTAATATGTATGTATTTCATTTGTCATAAAAGTAAGTTCACTTCTTTTTAAATTTTTTAAAATTACTATTCGCCTACTTGTATTTAGAATAAACATAATGCTTTTAAAACACATTTAACAATAGCATTCAATTCCGATGTAAAAATGGGAGAAGTGGGGGGAAAAGTGATGCGGACTCCCTACAAGGTACTAGCTGGATACTAACTGAATACACGTACAAAATTTCAGCCCTCTAGGTTTCCTTATGGAGTCTCTAGACGTGTTAGAAAACAAGCAAAAAAATTAAGGAAATATTGGCGTATAAATCGTGGGGGTAAGGGTTAAAAGTTGAAACCTCCAAAAAACAGTGTCTGGCTATTAGCTTAACCTGTACACCAAATTTCAGCCGTCTAGGTTTATTTGGGGAGATTTTGACCCGAACGAAACTGTTAAAAAACAAGAAAAATCATGTTCTTTTGGGTATAAAAATGGTGGGGGTAGGGGTCAAAAGTCGAGACCCCCAAAAGGCACCCCCTTGATACTAACTCAATCCGAATACAAAATTTCAGCCCTCTAGGTTTATTCGGGTGACCTGTGCGAGTGGTACAAACTTCGAAAACGTCGAAAATGCATGAAATTGTAGCTTAAAAATGAGGGGGGTGGGGGTAAAATATTAAAACCTCCAAAAAGCACAACCTAGGTACGAACTTTATCAACACACCAAATTTCAACCCTCTACGTTAATTCTGGGGGGCTGGGGGCCTGTTAGATCCAGCGAAAATCGTTTTTCCCCCCTCTACTCCCACCATATCATCCTAGGAAGCTGAATTTTGGATATGTTGTAGATAATTGACCGAAACATTATTTAAAACCGGTTTGGAAAAGTTTTATTGCTTTTCCGCCCCCCACCACCCCCTTAAAGGTCGGGTCCGAAAAAAAATTTGCCCAAAATTTGACCCCACTTTGATAGTATTGTTGTGCATCGGAATAAGCCCCACTTACCAAATTTCATCTCTTAACTTCCATAGGGGGGCCCTACACATATTAAAAGGTTGCGGGAAAATATATATATATATATATATATATATCAGACATCTTTTTTTTTTACATAATCGTGTTCTACGGGTCCGAAAACGGATAGCGCCCCTGGTCTCGCCTCTCGCAGCTCTTATCGTATAGACTGTATAAGTCTAATTTTTCGGAGAAAATTCGACTAAAAATGTTAATCCACTGAGCAATTATCTCCCACCTCAAATTCAATAGGCGAAATTATAAGACGTTGTTAAGTTTGTTCTTTACCCACTGGCCATTTAAAATTATTTGACAATCATAATAATAAAAAAAAATAAATTTCCTGCAAAGATTTCTACTATTGGAAATGCACAAATAAAAAACTTATATATCCTATGAAATGGCCACTGAACATCTAAAAATTCTTATGGTCGCATTAACAAAGTACTAAAAAATTAGAATTCTCTAGTCATTATTTTTGGCCGAAATTTCGAATTCGTATTAGAGTGTATTGATTTTGAGTAAACGTGAGCTTTTAAACGAAGTAATGAAACATTAAGACCTCCTAGTAATAAACATTTTTAGTTTTGATAGAATTATGAGTAAAATATTATTCTTTTATAAAAGCTGACAATATATATTTTTTTAATTTTTTCTAGATTATCTTACGAGGGATTCTTACATGAAAAGTCCTCAGGTATCTCTTAAAAGTAAACACACCCTTAGTTTTTGTCCTTCCAAAACTAAAAAAATAAACAATTGCGGAGACAAATTCTCAGTTATTTATTTATTATTCGGTATATTCTAAATACCTTTTTCCCAAAATTTTGAAGATTTATTGTTTCAGTGCTCTGAATACAGGTAGTAACGTTAGCTAACTTAAACACAATTAAGCACACTGTTTAAAAATATCCGAAAATATAGTAACATGGTTAATACTTACTCAGCGCTCATTTGTCGACTGTCGTGCAACACTGATCCATCAGCGCTAATAACTAAAAAGTTTTCGCCGACCTAGTTTACTAGACCTACAACATATTGCACGAGTTAAATAAAAATTCTCAAGTTGTAATTTGTTGTATAATTATAGAAAGTATTTTCCAGCGCTCCCAGTACTAATTTATTTAAGTGCTAAGTATATATATATATATATATATATATATATATATATATATATATATATATATATATATATATTAGGGTGGTCCTTATTTTTGAAGTTTCGAAATGTTGCTATCTGACCCTCTTATGTTGTTCTATGTTCTAAGACGTATAAAAATAATTTGTGTAAAATTTCAGGCAAGTTAGATGATATTTAGAGGTCGCTCAAGTAAAATGAAATTTCAACCTAAACTTAGTTCTATTTTATAGTGGTGACGCGTGAAAATATTTTCTGAGGAGACACAGTGCCATATTTATCTGTTTTTATTGCATGATATCTACTTAGTGTTTTTTTAGCCCTTTTATTAACGTTTTTTACTGAAACCACATCACCTCATAAAACGCTCAGACTTAGAATATAAAACTAAAATTTTTACCTAACTGTTTGTAATTTTTTTGACTCCAAGATGCCAGAAAATTCTTTTTGTTATAATGTCAATTAGTTAAACTCAATTCTTTATTCTTATGCTACTTAAGATTGTAAAGCAAGGTTCACGGTTCTAAACTTAAGCGATGAAATGATCCAGTATCTAAATTTTAGACATCAAAATTACTATTAGTAAAAAAAAGTTGAATTAAAATAAATTTAAATCAAATTTAAAAAATTAAACAAGAAATCGTACATATAATTAAACAGAAAATAATATTCCAAAAGTAATGTAATATAATACTGACAACAACTAAAGAAACAGTAATATTTGAATTTTATCTAACAGTGAAATAGACCGTTGGGGTTGGTACATATTGGAGTGAGGGGATTACATAACATGTAAATGCAATGTATTTCGGTACTACTGCTGGCAATACAGGTCACAGAAATGGAGCCTGCATACTTTTGAAACAGAAGTTGCAAAAAGACTTCCTCTATTTAGCATGTCGACATTGCATATTAAAAATCATTCTAGCAAGTTTAGTGTCTTCTTTAAAAAGGCTATGTGATATCAATTATCTAAGCCTAATATTGCCATTTTTAAACGTTTTAAGCAGTGCTGGAGTAATATTAACCAACTGGTGTACGAGTGTGCTAGGAATAATGCAAATGTTATGGCAGCTTTTAGAGGTGAGAAGGAAATTGTGACTCAATTTACAGTTAGCAAACTGACGAAAATTCAAGTGAGAGATGACTACAGAGAATTCTTAGAGTTTGCGATTATATACTTGGAAGGACCTCCATCGCGCGGAGTACACTTTATGTCTCCTGGAGCTAATCATCAAGCTAGATGGATGGCCAAGGCATTGTATCCTTTAAAAATGTGAATGTAGCCAATTGAAATTCACTAATTGTGAGGAAGAAGAAAACGGATTGAGTGACGTTTACATTAAATTTTCCTGTTCATATTTATCTGAAAACTTGGTTTACAGCCCTTCTTACTATTTCAGCTCCTTTCATGATCTCAGGCTACTTCAACAGCTTAGTACTTATAAGAAAATAAATTCTGGACTTTCTAAAATTGCCAACAAGAAATTCGAAGGACACCTATGGTATTTAAGTGAGAGCTTGTGGGTCTGGCCTTTTTCGACGAAAATGTGTCCATAACTTCAAAAAAGCTATGATTCAATTCATTAATGAAAAAGACGGGGTTGACGAACCTCTTAAGCGTTAAGTAGCAAGAGTTCAAGTGAGATGCAGATAGAAGATTTTGTGACAAAAAATACGATCAATTTCATTCATCGTCTTAATATTCCATTATTCCAAGAGGGTATTTAGATTTTGACCGAAAAGAGTGGCATCATAGAAGTGACTACAAGCAAGCAGAGGCGATACTTAAACATTTGAGGGTTCTTAATGACAACCCTGAAAGACAATATTTATTAGAAGTGGTGGAAAAACATAGGTAAAAAACAACTTTAAAATAATTTTTTTAAATAGACATTACAAAAGTTAAACTGATCTCTAATTTTGGCAATTAGTCATAAGGAATTTGTTAAATCACTATATTGAACTGTACGGTGGGCTGAATTATACATAATATTGAATAATTATAATTTTCTTTTTATTGTAGATCCTTAAGAGGAAATACTTTATTATTATGTATAAGAATTTGCGTCTGATTTTTTCTAAATAACTAATAAAAGTATTCTGAGCACTCATACATGTTCATTGATGTTTTATTGCAAAAATGACATTTTATGTAAAACTTCGACTCCATTGAGCTACCATTAAATGTTGATTAAAACTGCTGAAATTTTACACACATTACTTTTTCGAGTCCTAGAACAATTTTAGGTGTTCAGACCATACGAAATGAAATAATAAAAATTCTCAGTATCAGGTAGGACAACCCTAATATATATATATATATATACATATATATATATATATATATATATATATATATATATATATATATATATATATATATATATAGTGCGTAGAAAAGAGCCCAATTTTTAATTTTATTGATATTATCCATAAAATTTATCAAATATATATAAATGATGTTCACTACTAAACTAACACCAAAAATGAAGGCATTGTAATTGATTGTTTTAAGTTTGATTTTAATGTTTTAAGAATCAAGTATCCGGCAAGGTAGCCGCCCGACGCTTGAGTGTTATACATGTGTGTATATAGTTAGTAGGACCGCTATAATTTTGCGATGTCCATCATCAAGTGAGGCAGGACCTCTTTCAGTATCAGCAGAGGTCGAGAGACTCCTTCATTGTTAAATTTACAAACCACCGTGTTGCACATTAAATTGATACTGATTATCATATAATCATTACCACCGCTCAAAATCCGCTGTTTTATTTTTGTTTTGTTTTTTGAATTCATTAACAAACAATAAAAGTTTATTCAATTTTTTTTCGACTTTTTGGTGTTTTGTTTTACATAAAACTGAACTGTTTGTTTCCAAAACGTTTCATTAAACAAATTTTCGGTTGTCGAGTGTTTGTGTGCCTAAAAAAACGGTTTTTATTTTCTTTTAAAGTAATATTTATTTTTTGATACGACTCAGGTAAGTAAATGAAAATAATCCTTACATGTTTATTTATTTATTTTCCGTTAAAAATATTAATATCAAAAATTTAAAGTAAATATTTCTAGAAGTCATGATTAAATTTGAACTTAAATGAAGTTTATTTTAAAATAACAACTTATTTTAAGGTATTAAGGGATTTCATACCTTTACAAACGAGTGAAAATTGTTTATATATGAATTATAGAAGATTATGAATCGAGCTTTCAAAAGTGCGTACCAACGAATAAGTAACATCATTTCAGTTAACTCTTCTGCAAAAAAATTATAAATATATTATAATTTATGAAGAATATTTTTGGGTACACTTTGTAATCTTAATTATTACTTTTTTTGACCGTTAACCCAACGATTGATGAACAGGATTTAAGGAGAATAAAACAAAATTCCCAGAATTCCATAGAAAACGTTTTCTATGGGATTCTGGGAATTTTGTTTTATTCTCCTTAAATCCTGTTCATCAATCGTTGGGTTAACGGTCAAAAAAAAATAATTAAGATATTATAATTTATTTATATTATAAATTATTTATATTATAAATTATTATATTATAAATAAATTATAGTTTATAATAATAGCGTTTTAAGCATTTAGAGTGAATTTTATAACACTGTCATTACCTAGTATTGTAATCCTTTAAAAGTATAATTATGTTTATATTATCATAAGAGATTATTAATTTTATGATAGGTAGTATTTACGTTATAGTCGTGATTCCAGAGAAATATGTTTAAGTTTTTATCAAATTAATACGAAAATTAAATTTTTAAAGTTAGTTCACCATTGCAGGGAAGTAAAAGACTATAAGTAACAATAAGTACCTATAGTGCTTCTGGGACATTGTATTCAAAAAAAGGTATAATTTTTACAAAAATATTTATTATAAATACCAAAAAAAAAGAAGTTCAGCAACTTTAAAAAATCACAAACTTGTGCACAATAAGAATACAGGGCAATTAATTGATGATAGCCGACATTTTTTTTTATAACTTGTACTTAATCTAACAGTATTGTTTTGACGAAAAGTGGCAAAGTAAACATTCTCATATATTCAAATTTTCAATTATTTGTTTGTGTTGACATAAATTCTAAGTGCATTCTTCACAACATTTTGAATATTTTCGGTTTCAATGTTTTAAACACATTCTCAACCTGAAAATTAAATTTCTTTAGGGTTTTTCTCTTACATCCTCCAAATTCACGAAATTATATTTTAAAAAGAAATGAATAAATAGATATTATTGATAATAATAATAAAAAGTTTAATGATACAAAAGTGTCAATATTAGAACTATGTTTTTTAACTCGGCGTTCGTCGCTACCGGGTAAAAAATACCACAGTGGTAATCAAAACATATAAATATTTTTTTTTTAAGTATTAATAAATGGGTGATTTATTACAAATATTACTATTTTTGTCGTTTAAAGTCTAAACAAACAAAATAAAATAATAAATTTCAGAATAAATATCCCTGTATATAAAAATATAGAGTCAAGAAAAATAGGATAATTTTCTTATTTACCTAGCGACGAACGCCGGGTTAAAACGGAAATATACCCATTAGTAATAAATCGAAAGTTTCATTAGGGCCGATGAGAATAATTTTCAGAAAGGTCAACTCTCTTAAGAATACTCATAATTTTTAATTCTATATTATATTAACATAAAATATATATTAATTATTTTCGGTTCTATATCCACGAAATACAGTTGAGTCTACTGAATTATTATTTAAAATATTTTGGCCGTGTAGGCGTTAATAAATATTCCAGTTAGAATATTTATATATTTATTTTCATTGTCAATCATCAAAATTTAACGGAGCAAATAATCGAATAAATATAATTCATTCATTCATATTATTTTTTAAATTATATTTAGGTATTATTAAAGCTTGAATAATCTATCTTATTTTCATATTTTTTATTTATTTATTTATTTTTTTTCATTTTTATCGCGATAGGACTAATTATGTGTCCTCAGAAATGGAATAAACCCAAGTTATAAATAAGGCCTATAGGTATTATTCAACAGCGAATAATAGTTTCTGCTTGATTTTGATAATACTTAATTGATTAGAAAATCTCAGGAATAAAACAATTCTTTTGATCGTTATATTTTAATTTCTCTGAAAGCCCTTTTTATTTTTTATTTTGTAAAATATTTTGATTTGACACCGGCTATACGGTACATAGCGATAAGTACACACTAATATAAAATTTACCATACAGATAATTCAGAAATAAATAAACAATGAGGTATTTAACAGATGATAAGTTTTCTTTGTGAAAATTCATAATTATTAATTACGTAAACGACTTACTGTTTATTCTGACTATTAAATATTAACTAGTCCGATTTCAATCTAGTCATGCACTTTAAACTATTGAAGGAATAATAAATAAATAAATAAAAAGACTAAACACTACTTTCGTTATTAAGCAATATTTTCTTGCAAGTTTCACTTCTAACAATTTTTTAAATTTTGAATATTTACGTACTGAAATAAAATTTAAATTAACACAAAATAAAAATAAATGCTAAAAATGTTCTACAAAAACGAAAAGGAAATTTTAATGTCTTTTTAATAAGTAGAAAAGTTATTTAAAATAGTCTCGACAGAAAATCAAATAAGATAAGCGCAGGAACGCATTTTAAAATGGATCAGTGTAAATATTATATTTAAGGTAAGGTTAATAACGTCAATATTTGCCATAGGCTAAAATGAGACGAGCACTACTAGTTCCAACAGAAAGTACCCACTTTATATCTTGCACACGCTAGAAAGCACCCCAATACTATGAAGTTGTATGTACATAGATTTGTTCTTGGCCTCGTAATTATTCATGATAAAGGTATATCTATAATACATTGTCAATGTCAGGTATTTAAGCGCGATGAAACCAATTTAAAATTCTTTTCATTTTAGAAATTCGTTCGGTTCTTTTTGGTGCCAAACAGGTATGAAGTTTTAGTTTATTTGAACAATTGTTAATTTATTGTTGAATTGAAATTTTTAGTAACATGTAATTTTTAAATTGTATTTGTAACTTGTAATAGTTTATTTAACATTTGTTTTGTGAACGTACAATTAATTGTATTTTTCCTGCTAAACATTTATGGATTAACAGGGCCGTGGAGAGAAATGACGGGCCCCAGGAATAAAGCACATTCCTTAAAAATTTTTCCCCAAAATAATAAGTAGTGAGCAAAAATATAACAAAAAAACTTGTTTTACTTTTTTCCGGGCCCCTCCCGACTGCTACAGGTCCCCAGCTTCAGCCCGGGTCCCGAGGCTACAACCCCGGCTACCCCACCCTCTCGTCGGGCCTGTGGATTAATTGTGACATTTTTGGTTAGATAATTGCGAGGCCAAGAATAAATCTATGTACATACAACTTCATAGTATTGGAGGGCTTTCAAGCATATGCAAGATATAAAGTGAGCACTTTCCACATTGTAAGACTTACAATTTTCAACTAAGCAAAATTTTAAAATTTCCCACTTCAAATTCGAGTGGAACACGTAACACTCTCATCAGCCCGTAAAAATTTTTTTTTTTTTTAAATTAAAATTTTTTTTTTACGGGCTGATGGGAGTGCTACATCTTCCACTCGAATTTGAAGTGGGAAATTTTAAGATTTTGCTTAATTGAAAACTGTAAGTCTTACAATGTGGAAAGTACCCACTTTATATTTTGCACACGCTTGAAAGTACCCCAATACTATGAAGTTGTATGTACATAGATTTATTCTTGGCCTCGTAATTCATGATAGAGGTATATCTAAAATACATTGTCAATGTCAGGTATTTAAGCACGATGAAACCAATTTAAAATTCTTTTCATTTTGGAAATTCGTTCAGTTCTCTTTGGTGGTAAACAGGTAAAAATCATGTACATTTTATTACCCCTTGGTACTAACTCAATCCGAATACAAAATTTCAGCCCTCTAGGTTTATTTGGGTGACCTGTGCGAGTGGTACAAACTTCGAAAACGACGAAAAAGCATGATATAGTAGCTTAAAAATTGCAGGGGTGGGGGTAAAATATTAAAACCCCCAAAAGGAAGACCCTAGATACGAACTCTATCAGCATATCAAATTTCAACCCTCAAGTGTATTCACTTATAAATTTTTATGCAAAAAAAGAAAAAATGGCGGCGCTACAGCTGTTCCAAGTTGACTCTTTTAATTTGCACCGTGGGATGCCCAGCCTCTTGTAATCAACTGAATTCAATCGGACAAAAAAATTTTATTAAAATAAGTCATTACGCTTTGCATATACCTATTTCCGATGAGAAAATTGTTTTTTTCACAATTTAAAATCAAAAAGAAAAAAATTTCATTTTTTTTTTATAAACAATTTGTTATAAACAATAATTATGGTAATAATTTATGCAAAATTTTAGGTATATGCAAAGCCCAATATCTTAAAGAATATCTGTACTAAATTTCAATTTAATACCTTAATAAATTTTTAAGTTATGTTCCACGGCGCGGAAAAAAACCTGTTTTCGTTCTTGAAAAGTAGAGTTGAAAGTAGTTGATCGTTATCTAAGATAATCTTTCTGTTCGGACTAAAACATTAGAAATATATTCCTTAAGGTTCAAATGAACTTTTAATGCAAAAAAAAAAAAAAAAATGAAAAATTTGAAAGTTCTGGAAGACCTTCCGCCTCCTTAAATATCACGAAAACAAGATTTTTAAATATCACGAAAACAATCTATATAATTATCACATATATTATGTTAAACTGGTACCACATTATTGGGTACCAAATGATTAAACAAATGATTACTATGGTTACCTCAATTATTCAAAAATTAAAAAATAAAATTCAAAGAAAACGGTAGTAATTTTAACACAGAGAAAAAAAAAGGATTTTAACACAGAAAAAAAAAGGAGAAAAATTCTGTTAAACTACTATTCACAGAAATTCGTACTAGATACAAAATTTACTTAAAATTAGTAAATAATTTATCTGCAAAAATGTAAAAACAAAAACATTTTACTAGACTAAACTTTTATGGACAACAAGTCAACAACTAACTTGAAACTAACTTTTTGGTATTTTTTTTTAGGATAGATGTCAAATTTATTAATACTTTCCAAGAATTGGAAAGTTTTAGTAGTTTATAATAAAGTTATGTATATATAGCTTGTGAATTCACCTTAATGGATTCACCTTTTTTGTTAGCTTTACTTGTATTGACCTAACCCATTTTATTCACGTACCTTTAAAAAAAAAAATAAAACGACGAATGTAACTGAAAGTTATGAAGTTATAAAGCTGTTTGAGTTTAATATTGTACGACGTCGTAACACGCTCTCTATGGGTAGGTATTAAAATTTTATTCGGAAGGAACCACCTATGCATGAATATATTTCTAAAAGTATTTTAAGTAGCGGTACCATGTTTACAGCTACAGTAAATATGCATCCGTGTACGAATAAATTACAACTCAATAAATTATGGTTCAGTTGGACTTGAAACAATATTTTTATATAAAAGAAAAAATAAAATAAAATAAATAAATCGTATTTAAACTTCCTCTGTCAATTACACAAGTGGCACAAAAAACTGATCTATTCAAAATTAAAAATACGTCATGTTTGGAATTTTGACCATAATAATAATAATAATAATAATAATTTATTGCAAGCTCTAAAAGAGATACATTCGTCAATACAAATTAATATATTATATACTTATATTTTTGGATTGTTTAAACTTGATTATAGAGGGTAGAGTTAAAGGAGAAGTATCTCATATGGGAATTGTATCGAAAAAGTGGTCCCTGAATTTGAAGAAGTAATAGTTCAATAATTACCCAGAACGGCGCTGATAAGCAATCAGGTTTCGATATGAACTTAGCGATTATAAGTGAAGTAAACTATGCCAAAGGGAAATACTAACTGTTAAAAACTGTTAAAAACAATAAAAATTGATATTAATAGATTTGAGCGTTACTTTATGGTATTCCATATTTGTAAATAATAAACAAATACTTTACTTTGCAAAATACCACGTTTATTTACGTGGTATTTTGCAAAGTAAAGTATTTGTTTATTATTAATAAAAATTGAATTAAATATAAAAAACATTAAAAATTGAATTAAATATAACAATTAAAACTGTTAAAAACAATAAAAACTGTTGTTTCAGTTTTAAAATTTTCAGCGCTTAATTTTGAAATTAAGAATTTTAGTATACTAGTGCCATCTTAATTTCATCCACTTTTGGGGCCACTTTTTATATATGGAGATACTTCTCCTGATACTCTACCCTCCATAAACTTGATGGTACTTTCAACTAGTAAGTTAACCAGATCTTACCAATCCACATATTTTTCGATCAACAAAATTTAAGTAAAGTGTTCTCAATATAAACAAAAAAAAAAAAACGCCGTAAGCAGAGGAGTCCCATCACGGAAGTCGAATTTTTCCTTTCATCTTCGGTATTGAATGTCTACAAGCGAAATGTAATTGAAAGTCCACGGGCGATTTTTCATTTTGGTTGTTTCAAAACTGATGATGAGTGTCCGGTTGATTGTGGTTTTAAAAAAAGGTTTTAAGTTTTTAAGGGCTGAATCTTAGTAAATTTCAATTTTGTGCCGATAGCAGTTAGCAGGAAAAAGCCAACATAATCCGTACGAGGGAATTCCTACCCATGCTTATCCGCCAATTGCCTTTGTGTTTAATTTTTAAATATTAAAAAAGGAACTTAATTAGTAAACTGGAAGGCCTTTATGAAGATATTTTTTCTTTCCAAAAAAATCCAAAATTTCTATTTTATAAATAATAAATATCCAAAATTCCTAATTTATAAATAAACAGTGACTTTAATAACATTTTTAAATTACTTAATATGTATGTATTTCATTTGGTATAAAAGTGAGTTCATTTCTTTTAATTTTTTAAAATTACTATTCGCCTACTTGTATTTAGAATAAAGATAATGCGTTTAGAACACCATTTAACAATACCATTGAATTGCGATGTAAAAATGGGATTTCCCGCCACCTTTTAATATGTGTAGGGCCCCCTATGGACGTTTTACGAATTTTTCAATGGACCGTACGACACGACTGGCTACGACTGCGTGGAGTCGTAGCGTGTGTGTTGATGTTTGAGACAGTTTGCACGACAAAAATTTAAAAATGTCTTGGTAGTTGTTGTATGTAAATATATTATTTGTTTTTTAGCCAATTTTCAGAAAGGAATTCAGCTATTACAGCCTCTGTCATGATGCGACTTGAGCCCGGGACGCGTATATATAAAAGCTAATCGCATACGTCCCTATAGGAGTTGTGACGCACTGAAATAGCATTTCCAAACAATAAACACCATAAAACACAAGTAAATGCTACCTCAGTTCGTCTCGGACGGTGACATACTAGAGTAGGGTTTCTATGTTTTTATGTATTTAAATTCACTGGAAGCCCTCATCCAGTTCGGCACCGTTCAATTAATCCATCATATCAAGTAAACCTCTGTTAAAAATTATGTGATATGGAAAACTAGTTTGTTTGTTTTGAACGATTAAAATTAAAATAATTTAATCGGAAATACTTATTAAATTTTTTGGCTCCAGTTTAATAACTCAAAATCAGAATTTTTATTTGTTCGAAACTAAGTAGTATTTACATGATGGTATTAATATTAACCCTAAATTTTTACGTTGGTCTAGGAAAAACATTAATCACACATCGTCGTAAATTTTACGAGTGTACTTTTTACCGAGAATTTTAGAGTTTTTTTTACGTAACAGTACTATAAAAGCGAACAAAATATTTAAAAAAAAATTGCATTTGGAAAAAGTTTTTAATGCAAATGTTTATTAATTTTTAAATCTATTTATTGAAGCATATTTTCAATATAAAAATTAAATAAAAAATAGATAAATACATCAATTGTATCGTAAGACTTGTCTTTCAGATAATTAATTTATGAACTATAATGAATCGGTGGACATGTGTGAGGTTACAGAATGTGAAATTTCTCGATCACAAATATTCCCGTGGATATGTAGTTATTTCCTCATTAAACACATTCGTAAATTTTCTAAAATTTGTTAGTAATTTTTCGAATAAAATCTCAAAAAATAATAAAAATTAAAATATTTTCTACAAAATAAATTGTTAATTTTTATTAGATCGCTTAAAGCGTATTCTTTTGTTTTCGATTCAATATATTAAAACTTCAGTATTATGTCGTCTGTATAAGTCAAACAGCTGCCATCATCTTTTACATTGTCATTATCACTGAATAAATTAATTGTAACATCGATGTCTTTAATAAATTTAAAAAAAATGGGAGAAACTTATATGTAAAGTACAAAATTTCTAAAAAAAAAAAACTTACATTAATCATACATCATCGTAAAATTTACAAGTACTACTTTAATATAAATAAAATGACGATAATTGTAAACAAAATCGACACGTCTTTTGTGTTATCATAGTTCATAACCATAACAAATAAATAAGACAACAGAAGTTTTAAAACAGACAAGCAACTACAAGTTATGTATATTACTGAAGCAGGTAAATAATTCTTATTAAGAAAAAGAAATGGGTGTTTAATTTATTTGTCAATTTTTATAAGCCAATTTTACGAGTACCTACGTATGATTACAGGATTAATAAAAATAATAACAGCTCTATGTTCTTCCATTACACGTACACGTTATTTAATGATTTTTGGCGCAAGGTTCATTATTTTTAATATTAAGAGCTATATATATTATGTGGTCGTTTTTCGGTAATTCGATTTTCTAATTAGCTAGAACGCCAAGCTTGAATTCTCTCTTCTGAAATACTTCTGAAATTCTTATGAAAAAGTCTTCATAATTTTTTTTTAAGAACATCAATGCGGCGGGTGAAGAAACATTAACAAATCACTAGCAAAGCATTAACAATATACATTTGATCAGCTGGAAGATATCGATACAGAAATGTCAAGAACACCACCAGATTTTAACAAGCCTATCGATCGAAAAGGTATCGAAACTTAGAACAACGTAATTCATAAAAGACTAGATTTAACGTTTTACGTTTTTAACGTATAGGTAAATAAGCTTTGGATGAAAAGGGAATTTTTTTAAAATACCTCAAAAAAGAAAAATTTTACCAAAAATTGGTTTTATTGGTTTCTTGTTACAAAATCATTCTGAAATAAAAATTTTTTTAATGATAGAACATAGAGCTATTATTATTATTATTAAAATTAATACCATCACGTAAATGCTACTTAATGTCGAACAAATAACAATTCTGATTTTGAATCATTAAACTGGAGCCAAAAAATGTTAATAAGAATTTCCAATTAAATTATTTTAATTTTAATCGATCAAAACAAACAAACTAGGTTTCCATATCACATAATTTTTACCAGAGATTTACTTGATATGATGGATTAATTGAACGGTGCCGAACTGGATGAGGGTTTCCAGTGAATTTAAAAACATGAAAACAGAAACCCCACTCCAGTATGTCACCGTCCGAGACGAACTGAGGTAGCATTTGCGCGTGTTTGATGGTGTTTATTGTCTGGAAATGCTCTTTCAGTTCGTCACAAAGCCTATGGGAACGTATTCGATTAGCTTTTCTATATATGCGCCCGTGACTATGGCAGAAATTTGTTTTGAGGTCCCTAGAAGCCGAAAATAGTATTCAATAAAATTTATATACCAAATCTATATATATATATCTATATATATATATATGTATATATATATATATATATATATATATATATATATATATATATATATATATATATATATATATATATATGTGTGTGTGTCCGCACGATAACTCTCGACCGAAAGGTCCTAGGTTTACGAAATTTTGTAAAAATATTGGAAATCCCAAACCGTTGGACAAGTTCGTTAACCAGACACGTCCGATGCCCGGAACATGGTTTTTGTTCGTAAAAAAATTAGTTTTTTGTCAAAATTTCCACTTATTCCAAAGTTTTTCCGATATTTTTTTACACCAATAGAAAGAGGAAGAGAAATTATATAAAAGGGGCTTTTAAACCATCATTCTATGTAAACTGGTTTTCAAGAAAAACGAATTTTTATAAACGGAAATTCGCTATGTTATGCAGGATGCTGCGACAGAGGTATATTTTTTTTGTCGAGATGGAAGGCAAACACACACCACTTCTCACTACAGATATTCAATAACAGATCACAGTTTTATCGGAACCGTTCCGTCCGTTCGACTGAGTCGCAATGTTTGTGTTGCAATGAAACTGTCGTAGCGACGCGACGGTTCGATCGACAATTCCTGCGACTATTTTAACGTGAATGGCCTACTTTATTTAAATGAAATATTATTCGTTTTCTAGGTTTCGAAAAGACAATGAAAGGTTTTTAAAATTTTAATTTTTAATTGAAGATGAAATGACTTTGATTGGTAATGTGCAAACCAAAAAAAGTTTATGGTTTACCGCTTGACGAAACATTAGTAAAAATTATTCGTATACATAAAGATGTTGGGTACTATTTTAAATAGTCAAAGTATACATTTTTAACAAAAAATTTTATATAGGTAAATATCTAGTATGTAGTGTTCACTTATAACATTATAGAATTATAATCCATTACTTCATGCTATTCATTGCTTTGATTTTTAAAACTGTCAGGTACAAGTTATTCAAACCATCTATTGGGATATCTTCTTATGTGCATACCTTGTACTTACTCATTCAAAATTCCGTTCTCTGAGCGGTTCTTTTTACAATCCGCCCACTAGAACAATATATCAATTTCTTACTGAACACATTAGATACTTTGATATGTTTGAGTCAGAGATAACAATGGATAATATAAAAATGAATCATTTATTTTATTCGCTAAACAAAATATATTTTTGACAATGGTAACAACAGTACAAATTCAAAAGCTACATTTTTTATTTACTGAAATCCTTTCAAGTTCATTGACAGTTTTAAGGTTCCTCGACTTAACTCGAATTTTCGTAACTTTCTAGGATAAAATATAATAAATTTAAATCTGCATATTTGTTATAAATCAACATAAGAGTAGACGAATTTTGAATAATCGTTCACTGCCATCCAAGCTATTCATCCAAAGTAATCAAAATTATTGTCATTTGAAGTTCTTATCAATTGTTGCCACCTTTTGGTTCTACCATTGAAAATTGCGAAAGGGGGTCATTGTATGTCACTTTGAAGTTCAATGATTCAAAGGGAATCTCTTAGAAATGAAAAGGGAATCTCAGTTTCATTTTAAGAGAGTTTTGCAATGATATCATAAAAGAATTTTTCTTCTTATAATTCATCTCATTTCTGATCTCACAGCTTATCAATATTATCAATATTATATTTGACGTTGGAAAATTGTGATGAAACCCTAAGAATTGAAGACTACAATTTTTTTAAAAGAACTAAAAAATTAAACTTTTTTTTTTATAGAATATGACATTTTTTTGTATTCTTCTAATACTTTTTAATAAAATTTATTTGTATAACATATTTTATTTTTCCTTTTAAATTAAAAATTGCATTTCATATAATTTTTTCATCAAAATTATATAACATATATTTTTCAATGCAAATGTTTGATAAACATTGCGTCCTCTGTAGCTAAAAAGCAATTAAATTTCTATGTAAATGTACATTTTCAAGCTTTCGCAAACTATTAACTTTTCTGGTTATACCCCATTTTATATTACTGTGTACACAAAACGTGACTGACCAGATTATGGGCTTCCACTTCTATGAAATCTGTTGTTTTTCAATCTTTCATTTCATTTGTCAGTTTTATCGTTTTATGTATTGTTGACTGAGTGACTCATCAAATCCTTTTGTTTATTGAATCATTTTCTGGAATTTTAGTGTGAATTGTCTTTTGCATATCCACTATCCATACACAATATGATTTTGAATATTGATAGAGTTGAAATTCAAATACCACTTTAAAAAAATGTTGAGATACTACTCAACATCGTATAATCCCATTTAAGTTATTTAATCATAATCTTAACTAATATAAGGAAGCAAGCTTTTTCATTAGTCAGTGCGGGACAATATAACAATCTTGGACCTTATTCGTATATTACAGGGCTTCTTAAACTATGGGTCGCGACCCCATTTGTGGTCACTTAGCGAAATCTTGGGGTCATAACGAAAAATTTTTTTTTTATTTCTTATGCAAGGAAAGTACTAACTTGGCGTACACATTTTAGTACGGAAAATAGCTGCCCACTGCACTCTTCCCGCTGTTGCTTATTTCAATTGCTGTTTTCCGTGCGGAAAGTTTACTTCCCACCCGCTAATTTACAATAAAACACGCAAAATTTAATCCAAACACGCAAAGCCGCCTCTTGGTTTTTCATTTAATAAATATTTAATTAATTATTTCTATAGAAACCACCAACAATAGTATATTGTGCAATAAGGGCGGGAAATTGTCAATTGCCCATGAGAGCGAAATTGAGCGCACGATCGTACTGAGTGAGCTCATTCGCTCGAAACGGCAATCGACAACTTCGCACGAGTTGCAGGTAGTATTTTTTATTACTCATTCGGGAGAACTACTAACTTGGCGCACACATTTCTGTACGCAAAATAGCTATTTGCCCACTGTACTCTTCCCACATACTTTTTGCGTGCGTAAAGTTTACTTTCCGCACGCAAATTGACAATAAATCACGCAAAATTTAATCAAAACACGCAAAGCCGCCTCTTGATTTTTCATTTAATAAATATTTTATAATTATTTCTATAGAAACCACCAACAAAGTAATCTAAACAATATTTAATTCAGAAAAATAAAGACAAACACTCAAAAATATTATTTTAAAAAGTAATAAAAAATGTAAAAAATATGTAGTAATAATAATAGAAAAAAGTATGTGAGATTCGTAATAGAAAATTCGTGCGAGATTATCGATTGCCCACTCGAGCGAATGAGCGCACTCACTACGTTCGTGCGCTCAGCTTCGCTCTCGTGGGTAATCGACAATTTCCCGCACTTATTGCACAATATACTATTTTATTACGAATTTCACATACCTTTTTCTATTATTATTACTACATATTTTTTACATTTTTATTACTTTTTAAAATAATATTGTTGAGTGTTTGTCTTTATTTTTCTGAATTAAATATTGTTTAGATTACTTGTTGGTGGTTTCTATACAAATAATTATAAAATATTTATTAAATGAAAAATCAAGAGGCGGCTTTGCGTGTTTTATTGTCAATTTGCGTGCGGAAAGTATACTTTCCACACGCAAAAAAGTATGTGGGGCAAAGAGCTACTTTGCGTACAAAAATGTCTGCACCAAGTTAGCACTTCTCTCGCATTAGTAATAAAAAATAATTTAAACAATATTTAATTCAGAGAAAAAAGACAAACACTCAAAAATTTTATTTTAAAAAGTAATAAAAAATAGTAATAATAATAGAAAATAATATGTGAAATTCGTAATAAAAATAGTATGTGCAGCTCGTGCGGGATTGTGTATTGCCCACTGGAGCGAATGAGCGCACGAACGTAGTGAGTGCGCTCAACTTCGCTCTTGTGGGCAATCGACAATTTCCCGCACTTATTGCCCAATATACTATTATATGTATATATATTGTTACCTAATCCATAAATCGTTACAAAATACTTATATGTCTCTATTTGGGGTCGCGAGCGAAAAAAGTTTAAGAATCCCTGGTCTATTATGTACGATATATACGATATTTTGAAAAATTCCAAAACAATTGATGAACAAAAAAAAAACAACTTGCAAGTAAAGGTCACGAAGCGGCACAACAAACAATACGGCACAACTTTTTTTTTTTTTTAAAAACAATAGCGGGCCAACTTGGCGGGGTTATACGGTCAATCAAATGGTTGAAAAACGATAGATCATTTGCATAACTCGACCTCTAATGTTATACCAACTAATGGCGGAAATGATTCCGGGCTACAAAAATTCGGCCTAATATTAATGAATTGCCTTAGACCAATTAGCTAATGGTATTTGAATTAAGTACATGGTATACGAAGTGGTTGGAAAAACACATTTCATATTAAGTAGAAATTAATGTAGGTACCTACTTTAAAAAAAAAACTTATAATTGTCATATGTGATTATAAATGTAACCGGTTCGCAAAAATTATCCGAGATTTTACCGGGCCCTGACTGAAGAAAGGTTGAGAAACACTGTTCTACAACATATTCAAATTTCATCAAAATCGATAGGTCCGATCTTGGGACCTTTACTACTTTTCAATTAAATTTTTTATTTCCCGTCTACTGAATGCAGGAAGCGCCCCGCAGAATCCACGACGGTTGGCCACCACCTTAAACTAATATTATAAATATGAAAATGAGTTTGTTCGTTTTTTTTTTTGTTTATTTATTTGAGTTGCTTTCACGCCTCAACAACTTAACAGTCAGCCTGAAACTTTGCACAGACATAGCTTGCAGCACAGAGACGGTTATAAGCCATTTTTTATCCTGGGAAAATTTATTGTTCCCGAGGGAAAATGCATTAAATTACAACAGTTAATATGGATAATTGATTTCAAATTTTGTATATTATTTTCAGATGGGACAAAAAAGATAGAAGCTACTTTTTACCCCAGGATATTTCACTCCCATGAAAAATCTCATTCCTATGGAAAAATATACTCTAATAAAACAAAAAAATTCTTTGAGTTTGTTCGAACACAGCAAATTCGTCGCAGAAAAAAAACGGAAACATATATAGGTTCCTTTTTACTTTAATTTCTTATTCTTGAGAAAAAATGTATTATAATGAAACAACGAAATAACGACAATTGACTGTTGAAAAACGGATGATTGATTTGAAATTTTGAATATTGCTTACAGAAGGGACGAAAAAGGACAATTCCCGCAGGAAAATATTTTTAAAACGATCTAAGAAAAGAATCATTGACATCATTCGAACTTTGAATATTGTTACAGGAATGTTATGGGTTATACTTTTTGCCCGGAGAAACATTTCGTTTCCTCTGTGGAAAAATTCGCCCCAAAAAATAATAGTTCTTAATAGTGACGCGATGAACGTACCTACACTTTATACGGTTTATTAAATCGCCTGTTTACACTATTTGCACAAGTACAACTTGCATTTGATCGATTTTTTCCAATGCTGAAATCCTCCAAAATTCTTAAAACTCTTCTGTGGTATAAAAATTCCTGAGTGAAATCTTAAGTACCTATTTACTATACACTTTTTAAAAATAATTCTTTGCACAAAATAAAGTAAGCAGTTTTTTGAAATTAACCTCTACATTTTTATATAGTGTTTGGGTAAAACAAAAGAGAATTAGTTTGTGTTTTTTTAGTATTTGTGTGGTTATCTTCGTCAGGCTTTTAACCTTTTTGGTCACTTAATGAAATACTTAACACACTAAAAAAAAAAATGTTGCAAATAAACCCATGACAAATCATATTGACAGAATGCAAATATAATTGATCATATACATGAATATACCAGACATAATAGCATGATATTGATGATATCTATTTTGATGCACTGAAATGTCTAGACCAACTGAATCTGTGATAATTATTTAATTATGTACATATGGACCAAAAAATGACATTATCTCTTAAGATTTGAGACAGCTACTATTACAAAGTGGTCAGGTAGACCATCTCTGCGATGACAGAAATCGCAAATTCAATATTTCGTTGTTTACAACTACAGAATCCTAAAAATCTTTACATCAGATACTATGTATTTTTGTGTTTTCAGTGTTTATTATGTGTTGACTTCAGAAACAATAAAATAGTTGTGTTTTTTCCCGAAACTACTCTATGTTAAAAACTCATCTATACTAATATAATAAAGAGAAAAAATATATTTGTATATCCGTAGTAAACTCAAGAAGTACTGGACCGATTTTGAAATTTTTTCACTTTTAGAAAGCTAAGCTATTCCAGACCAGCATGTCATATGAGGTCCCTTGGACCCTGGACACCCAAAAAGGACCTAACGTAAACTACCCAACCTACTTCGAAAATGTTTTCACTGTTGGACAGATAAACTATTCCAAATTAATGTGGGCTACATTATATGAGGTTCTCTGGGTCCTAGAACCCAAAACGGAACTAAAATAGATTCCCAACCTATTTTGAAAATGTTTTCACTGTCAGACAGCTAAACTATTCCAGACCAACATAGGCTATTTTATATGAAATTTCCTGGACTTTTACAACCCAAAAAGAACCTAAGTAAGCTACTCAACCAATTTAAAAAATAATTTTACTGTTGGACAACTAAACTATTCCAAATTAATATAAGCTATACGTTATATAAGGTCCACTGGGACTTAAAGATAATTGAAGCTATAATTCAGATAATTTTACGTGGGTAAAACTGCAGGCCAGAGCTATAAAATACAAAAATTTGTTCCATTGTCATTTTGGTGGTTTCAAAACTGATGATGAGTGTTCGGCTGATCGGGGAATTTGTGTGTGACCTTTATGACAAGAGAAAGGGAAGAAATATTATTATTATTTATTATTATTATTATTATTATTATTATTAACGTTATTCTTAAAACTTCAGGCGCGCATCTATGAAAATATGTTCTCACTTTTTCTGATGCTATTTTTAAAATAGAAAAAAACAAACTATTAATGAAATTTTTTAACCAAAGCAGATAGTCTGATGTCCAAAAAGTCATACTATTACCAGACTAAAGGCTAAACACATAATTAGCGTTAAAAAAAACACATAAATAACGTTAAAAAATGTCACACGTCCCTGACTCCTTGTATATAGTATATGTACAATTATTATGTATTATAGTAACGTTGAAAGCGTAATCCCTTAAGAATTGAGAATATCACGTATAATATTATAATTATATATTGGTCGTTTTCCATTTACAAAACACAAACAACATTGTGCATTTATTTTTTCACAAAAACTAATTTTTTTTAAATTTTATTGCAATACTAACGTTTTAATTGCTTTTAAATGCAATTAAAAGGTTAGTTTTGCATAAAATTTAAAAAAAAAAATTTGTTTTTTGTGAAGAAACAAATGCATTGTGTTACACAGTGTTGTTTGTGTTTCCTTAATGGAACATGGCCATTATATATCTTATGTATCTAACCATTTTGATGTATTAATTAAATGTCAAAATGAAGTAACACTGCAGTTGTATAAATATAAATTGTATAATATTTTTCAAATATATTGTCAAATTATTTTCAAAAAGCAAAATTTTGGCTGTAACATTTCTGAGGTAAGAATATTTAATTCGATAATAATTAATCGGATATAAAAAATTGTAATTGATTTTGACTGCGTTTTATTTTTTGATAGATTAGCTTCGGGGACGACTGTAGTTACACCTACTCCGACAGCATTAGTAAATAGTTTGTCGGCAGTACCAGATTTGTGTAATTGGTTATTCAAAAATGGATTAAAATCTATTAACTTACGGAATTTGACGTAAGACGGATTAGAGAATTTCTTTGGATTGGTTAAAAACTTACAAGGGTGTAATCATAAACTGACTACAGGCGACTTCACAAGCGCATTTAAACCGGCAATTTTAACGGTTTTTTCTAATTGAAACATTCGCGGAGCTAATAGCAAGAGCCAAACCACCCCGACAACTGTTCAGCTTCAAGATGATCTAAATCCAAATCCAGAAGCAACATAAAACAGTGTTCAAAGTTTAGCTGAACCAATCCAAGAAATTTCCGATGCTGAGAATTTTACAACTTTACACCTCGTTGACACCGACAAAAATTTTGAAGATCAATTAAGTGTAATATTTGGTGAACTTTTTACTGATGAAATCCATGACTTGGCTACTGAAGAAAAGCTTATTCCCGAAAAACTATTAAATAGTCTGTTAAAGTATTTTCTTACAGTTTCCTGTTCACATTGCAAATCATGCGTTTTAATTACAAATGCAACAGGTTTCTTTGTGATTACGTCACCGTTAGAGGCTCAAATTCTAAAAGTCATTAATTTTTTTTAATAATGACAACATAAAAATAAGGCTGCATGAACGGAATAAAATTCTAGTCAGTTTTTGGAGAGATCTACTTATTGTTTGAATCATGCTGAAGCCTTAAATGCTAATATTTCGGATACAATTGTGACTCCTCATTCGACGGCAATGTTTCTTGATTAATCGGAAAACCGAATTAGAGGAAATGAAAACGGCAAATGCCGGTAAGATTGCAGAGTTGAGCGGAAAAGCAACGGAATTAGTTTGATGTAAAAAATAACTGTAAATGTTTAAAAGTTTGTAAAAATTTCTGATATTTTGTGAAAGTTCAAAAGTTGTATATGATGTTTATTTATAAATTCGGAGATTGTTTTTGTTTAAAATTCTGTGATAATCAAAAATAAGATAATGAATATTTTTAAAGTGTAATCTTTTATTGCTTTGGACAATGTATTTTTTTATGTTTTAATTTTTTTTAGTCGAATTTTTCCTTGAAAAATTAGACTTATACAGTCTATACGACAAGAACGGCGAGAGGCGAGAGTAGGGGCGCTATCCGTTTTCGGAGCCATAAAACACGAATATGTAGAAAAAAAATGTCTAATATATATATATATATATATATATATATATATATATATATATATATATATATATATATATATATATATATATATATATATATAATATTTTACCCCCATCCCCTCATTTTTAAGCTCAAATTTCATGCATTTCGACGTTTTCGAAGTTTGTACCACTCGCACAGGTCACCGAAATGAACCTAGAGGGCTGAAATTTTGTATTCGGATTGAGTTAGTATCAACGGTGTGCTTTTTGGGGGTCTCAAGTTTTAACCCGTACCCCCACTATTTTTATACCAAAAAGAGATTTTTCTTGTTTTTCAACAGATCTTAAAAATATTTTCAAGTCCTTTTTTAATATCTAAAAAATTCGTCAAGTGCGTATTTGAAACGCACTAAATTAGAGCTCCTCAGTTAGTTCTTCAAAATGTACAAGTATAACATGGACTATATATATATATATAACGAAAATTACGAAATATATATATATATATGTATATATATATATATATATATATATATATATATATATATATATATATATATATAATCCATGTTATATTTGTACATTTTGAAGAACTAACTGAGGAGCCCTAATTTATTACGTTTCCAACACGCACTTGAGGAATTTTTTAAATATTAAAAAAAGGACTTGAAGATATTTTTGACTCAGAGAGTCTCTAGGCGTGTTAGAAAGTAAGCAAAAAAAGGAAATATTGGCGTAAAAATCGTGAGGGCAAGGGTTAAAAGTTGAAACCTCCAAAAAGTAGTGGCTGACTAATAACTTAACCTGTACACAAAATATCAGACCTCTAGGTCTATTTGGGGAGATTTTAATCCGAACGAAACTGTTAAAAAACAAGAAAAATCATGTTCTTTTTGGTATAAAAATGATAGGGGTACGATTTAGAAGTTGAGACCCCCACAAAGCACACCCATGATACTAACTCAATCCGAATACAAAATTTCAGCTCTCTAGGTTCATTTGGGTCACCTGTGCGAGTGGTACAAACTTCGAAAACGTCGAAAAACCAAGAAAATGTAACTTAAAAATGAGGGGGGTGGGGGTAAAATATTTAAACCTCCAAAAAGCACAACCTAGGTAAGAACTCTATCAACACACTAAATTTCAACCCTCTATGTTAATTGTGGGTGGCTGGGGGCGTGTTAGATGTTGGATCGGATCCAAAATTTTCCCAAAATTTGACCCCACTTTGATAGTATTGTTGTGCATCGGAATGAGCCCCACTTACCACTCAGCTCTTAACTTCCATAGGGGGGCCTTACACATATTAAAATGTAGTGGGATTATATATATATATATATATATATATATATATATATATATATATATATATATATATATATATATATATATATATATATATGTATATAATGATTTTTGAATTTTTTTATATTTTCTTTAAGAAATGTTCTATTGAATTTTGTCTCCCGAACTTTGCATCATTCTCCTATCAAACCAAAACACTTAAAAAATATAAAAAAATTATATTCTGATTAAATCATCGTCTGTCATGGTAATTAACTCAAATATAATAAATAAAATAAAGTACATGTTTTATTTAATTTGGGGTTGTATCAATTAATTCAGTTAACATTGTAAGTTGGATCGTACTCGGTCCAGTCAATTTCTCAGTATTCTGGTCAACATTTTCGTGAAAAAAACTACTGTGGATATAAGAAATTTTTCGATTGTATGAGTTGTAAATATGCTGTATTGGAATAGCGGACCTGTCTTTTTTTTTATAAAACGTTATTTAGCCGATTTTTAAAGAATATTGAAGAATTCTCAGTCTCCTGGTCTCAGTCTCCTGGTCTCAGCCTCTTGGCAGCTCTGAAAACGGGGATTTAACTTAAATAATGTAAATAAATTAGGTAAATGTCATTAGAATACTGTAATAAATGACTCCGTATATTTTTTAATAAAAAATAAATTCCCATTTTTTTTTTTTTTGTATAATACCTATATACTATATAATTAACTACTGATACATATTATATACTACTAATATAATATATAATATGTATTAAACTGTAGTAAATGGCTTCGAATATTTTTTAATAAATAATAAATTCCCGATTTTTTTTTATTTATTTTATTTTTTTTAAATTTGTTTTTAAATTTTTTTTTTTTAATATTTACATATGTACACTATATAACTACTAATATATATACTACTAATATAATATATAATATCTATTAAACAAATAATAAATTGTTTAATAATTAAAAATTTAATAATAAAAATAATAAAAATTGTTTAATAATAAAAATTAATTAATTGTTTAATAGTTTAATAAATTGTGGTTAATAATAAAAATGGATATAAGAAATTCTGTTTTGTTAATTTTAGTTTTTTACTCATTTCTTCACTTTCCTGGATGTCTCTCTTTTTATAATGGTCATAAAATTTATAATTTTTAATACTTTGACTGGCCACTTTCAAATAGTGTAAAAAATGTCATCACCTTGAAATAAAAGTACTTTCCAAAGCTCATGCATAAAAAAAATGTGTGGCCGGAATTAAGTCTATTTTCTTCCATCGTTTGAAGAACTACCCATATATATATATATATATATATATATATATATATATATATATATATATATATATATATATATATATATATGTATATATATATATATATATATATATATATATATATATATATATCAGACATTTTTTTTCTACATAATCGTGTTCTACGGGTCCGAAAACGGATAGCACTGTTACTCTCGCCTCTCGCCGTTCTTATCGTATAGGCTGTATAAGTCTATTTTTTTCAGTTGAAAAATTCGACTAACAAGATAGACGACAGCTGAGCGAAGCCAGAACAGACCACTAGTGTTTTATATGTTAGAATACACCCATATTGAAACTAAATTATTCGAGGGATATTATCAACGTATGTCGAATAAATGGAAAAATTACATTTATTTGGAATTAACTGTAAGAAAATTTTCAAATTCAAAACCAGATTTTAATAAGCACCTTCATTAACAAACTCTTATAAATTTAAAACTAAATAAGTATGTATTTAAACAAAACATTTTACGTATAACAACACGTAAATTTTAACGACTATCATCCGTCAAAAGTTACAATTTTTATTAAAACTTTTATAAAAATCATAAAGAGAAACGTAGAGGATTATTATTTATTACGTATAGAGTGATATATGTACGCGCTGCACGTTCAATTCGCGTGCGGGTTACAATACCTATGTATACTAAACAAACAAAAACTAAATACATCTTTATAGTGCATAAGACACACGAAATTTAGACATAAAAATTTTATTGTATTGCTATTAATAAATAATATCAATTGTAAGCGTTTTAAGACATATTTGGACGCATTTCAAGTAGGTTAGTTTAAATTTATTATTAAAATTATGTACATATTTGTTACAAAATGCAATCAAGGTCGGTATTTCAAATGTTGATGATCTATTTAAAAGATGGTGCCTATTGAGGTTTCTGAAAATTTATCATTAAACTTATTTCTCAAATAGCACCTATAATACGTATATAATATAGTAATTCATATAGTACCAAAAATTCCAAAATTATTTTTTTCCAAATACTTAGCAACTATTTAAAATTTGTATGATTTTTTTTTTTTAAATTCCACAGATGTAGACAGTAATAAAAAATTGACATTTTCCGGTTTTTCGTAAATTTCTAAGGCTAGACTTACAATTTCGCGTTTTTTCTTTCATTTAAGAAAAATGAAAAAAAATCTAATTTTCGGGGGTAAGTTTCACCCCTTCAAATTGTTTATGGGCACGAATGAAATATGGCTCGTGATTAGTTTTAATAAGATCTACAATTCAGCAAAGTTTCAAAAATTTTTGAGAGATACAGTTTGATATGTTTCCTTGGAAGTTAGACATCAAAACGCTGGTTATGATGCCTGTCATGCTAGCCAGAACTGCCTGCCGTTGTATCCACTTTTCCTAAATCGCTTACTCAAACATATACTGTGTGAGTTTTTCGAGAGTTGCCATTTTTATAACAGCCAAACCGTTGATTTAATCGAAAAATTGTTCAAATAAGAGTTGTAGATATCGACGGGGGCAACCGATTGCTATAGTCAGGAGCTTTATAGCTCTTATGATTTTCGAGCTATGACACAAACTTATAGATTTTTAAATGGGACTATATATTAATTTTTCGATAAAACTGATCTAATGCATTAATCAACAACATAAATGAGCAAAAAATTTTTTTTTTACCCAAGTTTAATTTTTTAATTTTTTTTTTAATTTATCAGTTAGGCGGTAAAAATATGCATATGTACTTGAGGCTACTTCAACCGATAGTGTTTTTCTTGGTTACATTTCCATTACATCCAATAAAATAACCTTTTCCAGTACCACTTCTATCATAAAAATTTGGTTGTAATAGAAATGGTAACTCTCAAAAAACTCACATGGTATATGAATTTCAACTTTACAGAACTAGGCTTCTTTTAAGTCATATACTGCACAACTTTCGATTCACCTGTCAGG